>JAPTHL010000039.1:1219435-1829153 GCA_028455855.1 Meloe dianella
TAGAATTTTTTATAAAAAAATTTTATTCTATTCATAATTGTTTTTCAAATCAAAACGAATGCTTAATTACACGTTTATCAAAACCACAAGAGTATAAAACCTCATTATACCAAACTAAACCACGTACAATACCTGTATGTTTATCATTCCAATGTAAATTGTGCAGTATCTCATCTTCACAATTAAATACAAATATTTTATTAGTATCACCACAAATAGCCAATTTATTCATGTTATCAAATGTTAATCGATGAACATAAATATTATTGCAATTAGCCACTGATATGAAATCTTTCGGTTCACGTTGATCTAACAAATAAACATCACCCCCTTCTGTACCAACAACAATATAATTACTGTTTGATGGATTACAAGCAACACTAGTTAACGCACTGAATTCATTACTATAAAGAACTA
The DNA here is from genome assembly GCA_028455855.1 of Meloe dianella. Lineage (NCBI taxonomy): Eukaryota > Metazoa > Arthropoda > Insecta > Coleoptera > Meloidae > Meloe > Meloe dianella. Next base: position 1,219,853 of record JAPTHL010000039.1, read on the forward strand.
AGAAAAAATGATTAAATTTGGGCAAGAATCAATTACATAATTTGGATATCGTACCTGAAGCTGGTTGTTTGTTACGTAAATCCCACATACAACACTTCTTATCAGTTGATACTGATACGAACACATTTGTGTGATTCTTAATTGTATCAACATAATTCACGGCAGCTACATGATAATTCCTAGAATTCAATTATAATTAATTTTTAATAATTACTCATGGAATTATTGATTACTCGAATTTATAGAGTGGTATACGTTCTTTTTCCACATTCCAAATCGTAATTGTTTTACCAGAACAGGTTAAAACATGCGGGGAATCATTCCATGTTGCCAATTTCTTTACACGTTCATTGTGACGGAAATAATTGATTGATCGAAGAATATTTTGCTGGCGATCAATTGATAAGATATTCAAGATGCCGGTATCTTCAGCTAAAATAATCTAAAATTACACATCAATTAATACAATATCTTAAGATATTATCAATAATACCTTATCAGCATTTAAAAATTTGCCATCTGTTACTGTTGAGCCGATATAGTAACTATTATGATTCATCGATAATAATGACGGTTCTTCACTGAAGAACAATGTTGTACCTTCCCATTGTGTTGTTTTTAAGCTTGAGGAGCTCAATATTGATTCACCTGAAAGCACATTTTGTGAAAATTTTAAGAAATTTTGCAGAACACACCAACCAACCTCTATCGTTAAAATCAACAAAAAGTAACGTATCGTAAATTATTGGTGTTTTGGATAGTTCAATTTGTCGTTCTAATGTTTTATTTGGTGGATATACAACCGTGTTCTGTTCAGAATCCAACATTTTCTCGTTGTTAAATAAAAAGAAAATTTCAAATTTTTTGAGGTTATGCTTCAAGCTGCAAAATAAAAATCCCTAGATTTTTGTCATCATCACCAATTATCCCTAGATAACGATAAGTATCCCCAAGTGAACATGTGGTGATTAAAGCAACACAGATTTTGTTAGAGAAAAGATTGAATTTTTTTCTGAATTAGGCAAGTAAAAAATTTGAAATAATTCGATTTTTATTTAAATTGCAATTAATTAATCTTCGTTGATAATTTTGCAAATGTTTCGTGGTCTGTTTGATTTTTTTCGCTGATTTATTTGTATTGTTGGTATTGTAGACACATAATTTTGCTGATATTTCTTATTCTTCATCTTTAGACGAATGAGATATTTTGTAATGGTGCCAATAAATTCTCTATAAAATCAAGAATGGCAGTGTGTGTATTTTTCTAACGAGGTAATTATTCTATTTAATTTGTGTAGAACTAATATTCCTGTAAATATTCATAGTTCCCAATAATTTTAATGTATACGATTGATGTATTTTTGCTTCATCAAGTCCTTGATCACAACACCAAAAAATCTAAAGAAAATTGATAAAATCCGCATTTAATCGAATTCCATTTGATAATTGTACAAAAACGTTCAATTATTCAAATGGAAATTAATAAATTGTTCGAATTGAAAGGTTCCTAACCCTTTCAATGTTAATTGTATCGTTTAATAATTAAAAATTTCGAAATCATTGTTTTTTTGTTGTTGTTGTATGTATTAGAAATAATCATCAATTTTTTCACGATTATGATTCATCATTGAATTTAGATTTTGTAAATTGAATTTTGTGTATCACGTGTTTAATATTTTAATTAAAAACTACAATTGTCTCTTACTGAATTTAAGATTTTAGACAACTTAGAATGGCCGAATCATGTCCTTCAAGCAACAGAAATAATTTAAACCAATTATCAAATATTAGAGATTCATCTGAACTTCCAAAACAACAACAACAAGACTGTACAAGTCCAAGTCCCACAGAAACAGTGTGTTTAGATTCTTTATGCCCAGATAATGCACCAGGTATTACGATTAAGGTTTGCCATTAAAAGTGTTGATTAATTATTTTTGATTAAAGGTACATCTAATCAATTTGAGCCATTGAATGAAAAACTAGAAATATTTCGTTTAAATCAAACAAATGATAATAAAATAGAGAAACAGAATTTATTAAATGATTTAGAATTTGAAGAATGTGATGATGATGATGATGATGATGATGACGACGACGAAGATAATGTAGAAGTAGATGATGATAATGATAGTCTTGATAAAGAAGAAAATTGGGAAGATTGTACTGAAGGAGATATTTCAGAAGAGAGTCAAGATAACGATTTAGAAGATGTATTCTATATTAATTGTTTATAATTGAACAATAATTAATTAAGTTTCAATTTGTAGGAATATGATGTTAGTAGCGAAGATATTGCGGAAACTCCACGTGCCACTAATTTAGCAATACCAAAAAGTACTTACAGGAAGAATTGTGGTGAATCACATAGCGAGCGGTCGTGGGTAGGTATTTTAATCAAGTTGTTCTTCTAAATATTCTTTAAAAAAAATGATGACTTCGTAACAAATTGAGTTAATAACGTTTACGTTGATTAACAATGATTTTAATTAATCTTCTCTCTGATTCTTTCAAATTATAAGTTGATCAGTTAGTGTCTAATTGTTTCTTGATTGTTTCATTGTTTTGTGTAGCGTAAACGCAAGTTGGATTTGCAGAATGGATTCCCTTGTAAAAAACTTCTACCAGAATCTAAAAGTGAAACAACAACAACAATGCCAACATCAGATTCACCATCAGATCGTTTATTACAAACTAATGAATCAGTTTTGGTCACTTCAGCTATTACGAGTACAACTACATCTACACCATCTACAACAACAACAATAACAACAATAGATAAAAAAACACGATTAAGTTTAATACCAACAAAAGATAATCCACCACCAGAATTATCAAATTGGTTATTGCAATTTCAAAAATGGTCAAATGCTGAACGTATATTAGCAATAAATGAATTAATACAACGTTGTGAACAAACACAAATACGTCATATGATGAAAGTAATTGAACCACAATTTCAACGTGATTTTATTTCATTATTACCGAGAGAATTGGCATTAAATGTTTTATCATTTTTGGATCCAAACGATTTATTAAGAGCAGCACAAACATGTCGTAGTTGGAGATTTTTAGCTGAAGATAATTTATTATGGAAAGAGAAATGTCGACAAGCTGGAATTGAAGAAATACCGAAAAGACGTTGTTCACCCAGATCACCCAACAATCAAACTTCACCTTGGAAGGTAACAACAATACCATTTTCTATTTGATTTGATTGATTATTTAATAATTTTTATTGAAAATGATAGGCTGCTTATATGCGTCAACATGCAATTGAAATGAATTGGAGGACGAAACCAATACGACCACCGAAAATGTTGAAAGGACACGACGATCATGTTATCACATGTTTACAATTTTGTGGAAATCGTATTGTTAGCGGTTCTGATGATAATACATTGAAAGTTTGGTCTGCTATTACAGGAAAGGTAGTTTTTTTTTGTTTGTTCGTAGATTATTATTAAATATAAATTATTTTTAAGTGTTTAAGGACACTAGTGGGCCATACTGGTGGCGTATGGTCATCTCAAATGTCAGGCGGTACGATTATTAGTGGCAGTACAGATCGAACATTGAAAGTCTGGGATGCTGAAACTGGTGTTTGTAAACATACATTATATGGACATACATCAACTGTACGGTGTATGCATCTTCATGGCAACAAGTATAAATTTTATTTTATTATTAATATTTCTCTTGTCAAGTAATAGATTGTAAATTTTTCAAGAGTCGTTAGCGGTTCCCGTGATGCTACATTACGTGTATGGGATGTCGAAACTGGTGAATGTCTCCATGTATTAGTTGGACATCTAGCAGCGGTCCGTTGTGTTCAGTATGATGGTAAACTTGTGGTATCGGGTGCTTACGATTATATGGTAAAGGTTTGGAATCCAGAAAGAGAAGAGTGCCTTCATACATTACAAGGCCATACTAATCGTGTTTATTCTCTTCAGGTATTTATTTACACCCCAGTATATGCAAAAAAAATCAATAATGATATTTCAATGATTACGTAGTAAAAGGTTTGAAAATTATTGTAGAGTTCCAATATTGTGTTGAATTCCAAATATTTATTGATATCAATCATCTGATGAGAAGTTGTTATTATCTTACTGAATATTTATGATAATATTTATGCGAAATTGGTAATTTTTTTTTTATGATTTTTGTATAGTTTGACGGTTATTACGTTGTAAGTGGTTCGCTGGATACTAGTATCAGAGTATGGGAAGTGGAAACTGGTGCCTGCAAACATACGCTTATGGGTCATCAATCGCTTACATCCGGAATGGAATTGCGTAATAATATTTTAGTATCGGGAAATGCAGATTCTACAGTGAAAGTATGGGATATTGTGACTGGCCAGTGTCTACAAACGCTTTCAGGTTTCTTTTTGATTTAATTTTCTTCATTTTTTCTTCTAAATTCTAATTTTATTATTTAGGACCATATAAACACCAATCGGCCGTTACTTGCCTCCAATTTAATAATCGTTTTGTGATAACATCATCCGATGATGGTACTGTTAAATTATGGGATGTACGCACTGGTGAATTTATACGTAATTTAGTTGCATTAGAAAGTGGTGGTTCGGGTGGTGTTGTTTGGCGTATTAGAGCCAATGATACTAAATTGGTGTGTGCAGTGGGTAGTCGGAATGGTACCGAAGAGACTAAGTTGCTTGTGTTAGATTTTGACGTTGACTCAAATTCTAGTACGATCATTTCTAGGTAATTCCACCTTCCCCTCCAATATATATATATATATATATATATATATATATATATATATATATATATATATATAAATATAAATTCGATTATTTTAATAAGACTTAAACAATTTATTATAAATACTAAAGTGCGAGTGTATTTAGGAATACGATTATTATTTATTACTGATGTTACTAAAATGAGCATATTTTACATTTAATTATTCGTCTGATACGGTTTCTAGTGTACCTGGATGAATTCATTTGTATTTAATTTCAATTCTATTAAATCAAATCCTGTGATTACAGTAACATCAGTTAATTTTGTTTGAAGAATATTAAAAATAGATTAATAAAAATGCATCACAAAATTTGTTCAGTTTTTCCTTTCCTATTTGAAAACGAATTTGATTTTTCATTTTTAAAATAGTGCCGTAGAATGACTGATTTGTAAAAAAACAACATAATGCTATTGTAAAAATATTTAGTTAATATCTTATTCTGATAACAACTTTTATATCCTGGTGCTCTTTCATTAATGTGACCACTTCAATTTTGAATTAGTACAAAAAACAAACAAACGATGTAAATATTTCCTCGTTTATTTTGATCAACGACAACTCTTTTATAATGGAACATAATTGCACCAGAGAGAGACTGATAATAAATTTTAAGTTTATCGCATTTTAAATTTAGTAATTTAGAATTAATACCACATAGTTTTTGTTTTACAAATTCATAATTTAGTAATGTAATGTTTTTGTCGTGTTAATAAACAAAACTTTACACTACTGGTTGTGGAATAAATTTTCTAATTGTAAAAGAAAATGTGGTTTATGCTCAAGATTCTTGTCATAGCTCAAATATGTAAATAGTCAAAATCATTTTAAAAAATGAGAAATTAAAATTGCGAACATCACTTAATTTTTATGTATTAATTTTTATAATCTATTTAGTAATAATAAATCAAAATTAGTTAATTCGTTTAAAACAAACAAACAAAAGTAGATAATTTTTTGCAATACAATTTTAATGAACTGTAATGTAATAATTTGAAGTCTAGTGTTGTTACATGTTATCATTTCTTATCTGTATTTGTTGTATTTATTTTATATAAAAAATAATTACCCTTACAAATCTATTGTTTTCATTGATTTTTAAAAAACGTTCCTAACTTACGGATTATATTTTGTTAAATCTACAGTCAGTACTTGACTGACCAAACACTCAGCAGGCTGCAAAAATAATGTTATTGTTAAACAATGATTAATTATCCTAAAAGAAACAATTACCTCTGGGCAAATACCGATTAACGAATCAGCATGTGAATAAAATTCTTCTTTCAATGATATGACAATCGTTTGTAAAGATTCAGTTTTCTCTCTAATATATTTAGCAACTTTACCAATATTCGTGTTATCTAAAGCAGCATCAACTTCATCTAATACGAAAAATGGTGCCGGCTGATAACTGTGTATAGCAAATAATAATGCTAATGCAGCAACAGTCTTTTCACCACCTGATAGATTTGACATTGGTTGGAAACGTTTACCAGGTGCAACACAATTATAATTAATACCATCTAAATATGGTTCTTCAGGATTTTCAGCACCTAAAAATGCTTGTGCCGATTGATTTTGTGCTAATTGTTTATAAATCGTATCAATTTCATTTGATACATGATCAAAACATCTTGTAAAACGTTCATAACGTTGTTGTTTCATACGTTCAAATGATTGTTTGGCTTTTTTACTTTTTTTACGTAATGATTCAAATTCTTCATTTGTTGATTGTAATTTATCTTGAGCTAATTCTAATTTTTGTATAGCACGCATATTTGGTGCTTGAATTTTTGTTAATGTATCTTGTAATTGTTTGATTGAACTTAATAATTGATCAGCAACTTTTTTTATTTCATCTTTCTCTTCTAAATCTTTTAAATTATCAGACAGTACATTATAATCCATTTGGATACGTGCCTCTTTCTCATATTGTCGATTTGTACTACTACCATCACCAGAGGATGATTGTGATGGTTCTGATGCTACAATATCTTCCATATTACCGACAAGCATTGGAATTGCTATATCATCCATCTATAATAGCAATTGGTTTAAAAATGATAATCAAATCCGACATAATTACTTACTTTGCACTGCATTAAAATAGTGTGTCGTTCACTTTTTTTATTCTCAATTTTAGATTCTAATGAATTTTGAGCTTTTTGTGCTGTTTGTACATCTTTAGCAATTGTACCAACTTCACGTCTAGCTTTACCTAATTCTTCCTCCATACTATCTACTTCTTGTTTTTTACTTAAACGTTGTGCTTTTAGTTGTTCAACTTGTTGTAAATCTTTATCAATATCTTCACGTTGTTTCTGTTCTTGTTTCTTACATGTTTCCAAACGTTCCTCTTCATCGCTTACAGTTCTTTCCCAACGACTTACATTACCTGAACATTAAAAAAATAAATAAAATATAGATTAAACAGACAATAACAAATAAAAAAAATGATTTACTTTGTGTATCACGACTACTTTCAAATTCTAAATTACTTGTAATACGATTAATTTGTTTTTCAAATTCTAAACGTTTGTGTTTCCTTTCTTCTTGTGCACGTAATTCACGATCTTCATATTGACGTATATTTCGTATGCCAATTTCTTGACAAAATTGTGAAAATATCACATCTTCAACACTATTCATTTGTAATTTGATTTCATCAATTTGTTGATCGCGTGTTTTCATTGTTTTTTCTATATCTTCAATTTTAGGCTACAATTTTTTTTTGATTTTTCATTAATATTCAATTTAACAATAAATGCCGTTACAGACGAGGATACATCGCCGATACTATTGCTTGTGTCCTGCCATCGTTGACGCTCAGTTTTCTGTTGATATAAAATGTATCCTCGTATGTATTAGCAGTAAAGATGAAATACTTACTCCATATGTTGTCATTTCTTCAGATAATTTCGCCAATTCAGTATCAACAGATGAAATTTGTTTTTCCTAAAATATTATTATTATTATTACAGTTTCAAAATAAACAAAAAATAACTTACAGTACTCTCCATATCTGTTTTGGCGTATCGCAAACGTGTTTCCGTACCACGAATTTGTGAATCTACCGTATTCAATTCAGATTCCTTACGGGATTTCTTCATAGCATCCCGTAATTCTTCTGTTAATTTTTCCTATAATAAAGGTTTTGTCAATTTTATTTTGTAAATTTAATAGAATTTAAAATCGTAAACCTTCTGTGCTTTCAATTGAGACATATGTTTTTCATCCCAACGTTTAGCTTTCCTTGCTAAATCTAAACTGCCACCTGAAATTATCCCAGATTTTTGGTAATATGTTCCATCTAAAGCTACAGCCTAAAATGGTATTATTTTTTTTAACATAAAATTGGGAGTAATAATAAAAATGATTATAAATAAATTACATCGTATCTGCCACCTAATTCGTAAGCAACTTTCATAGCATCTTCTGGTGTTTCACAAACTAATGCATTATTTGTTGCAAACAGTACAGCTTTTGCTATAGCTTGTGGTTCAAATTGTAAAACATCATATAATAATTTAACACCTTTCGGTTCTGTTATATTTCTTAGGCGTTCTTTTACAGGTTTTGCTTGTAAATAATCTAACGGTAAGAATGTTTCAGGTTCTAACATTTGTTCTTTTAAATATTTAATACATTGACGACCTGTATGTTCAGTATCCACCACAATTGCTTCCATATATTTACCTAATACTTTCGTAATAGCAACATTATAACGTTTATGAATTGGTTGACACATATTTATCATACGATCATACTGGAAAAAATTGATTAATATTATTGTTTTAATTAATAAGAAATTTAGGAACATGATACGTACAACTCCTGGATAATTACTTTTGAATCGTTCAACAATTTCTTGTTTCTTTTTCCTTCTAGCATCTTCATGTTTATCAGTTCTAGCATCACCTAATTGTTCTAAAACATCATCTAATTGTTTCTGTATTTCTTGTACACGGTCTTTTGATGAACCAACATCAGATTGTAAATCAGAACGTAATTGTCTTTGATCATGTAATGTTTGTTCACTTTGACGTATATGTTCGCGTAATTTCTCAACACGTTTTTGCATTTCTTCTTTCTGATGGCATTTCTGATTATGTTTGTTTTCAGCATCTGTATGCATTCTTGATACATTATCTAAACGATCTTGATCAGATTTTTGTTCACGATTAATACTATCTAATTCTTGCATATAACGTGCTGAACGTTTGGCCGCTTCTTCTTTTAGACGATGATACTCACGTACTTGTTCATCTTCTAAATGTACATCACGACCTTCACGTTGGGATTCACCAGCTATTTGATTTTCATATTCACTTTTAGAACGATCAACATCAGCTAATTCATCTTCTAATTTTTTGATATCACCCATATGTGCTTCATGTGCTTTACGTGCTTGTTCTAAAGTTTTTATTGCACCATCTAATTTCTTTTGCATATGTGATACACGTTCTTTTGCTTTTATAAATTGTGGACGTTTCTTTGATATTTCAACTTCAACTTCACGTATATCTTGTTCAATTTGAGCTAATTGACGATTTAATTCACCATGATCTTTCTTTTTGACTTTTAATAATTCTTCAGCTTTCTCTTTTTTCTTTCCAATCTTCTCAACTTCTTTCTTTTTATGATTTAAATCATTCTCATAATTTTTCATTTCTCTTTCATTATGAAATAAACGAAACAATTGATGTTCAATTAATTTGTCATTTAAATCATCTTTTAAACGTGCATATTTGTCAGCCTCCTCTTTTTCTAATCGTGCTTCTTTACGTTCAGCATTTATACCTTTTTTCTTTTGATAAGCGAAATTTAATTCTTCTTGAGTTGTTTGCATTTCTTGCTTCAAACGATCGTACTCCTCCTTTATAGCTCCAGAACTATTTAAAAAGTAGGAATATAACCTGTTTTTTTTTAAACTGGATTAATGTTCAAATATTACCCGCTGATTTCTTCAAATAAAGCTGTCATTTCTTTGGGATTTTTCATAGCAACTGATTCTACAGCTCCTTGAAATACTAAAAAATTCTTGCCTTTCACATTGATTCTCAATTTCTCCAATTCAGACAAATATTCATGGTTTGAAACGACCTAAAATGATAACATATTATATTTGTATCCTTTAAAATCTTTAGTATCAATAATATTTCATAGGACTATTAATATATGTGCTAGCTTAAGCAATACATTATTCCTTAAAAAAGTATTGTTCCAATAGGCACAATGATTTTGGTAATTTTGCCAAAACAAAACTTACATTTCCATTAATTCTATATTCAGAAGATGAGCCTTGAACTGATCGTTGGAAACTCTTCTCATGATTATCTTCTAGTAGAAAAACAGCAGTTACTGAGGCACTTTAATTAAAAACAATTTATTTACAAGCGTTTCTCTAAAAACAAACAAAATCATACCTTCTAGAGACTGGCTTACTTATAGCAGCTCCATGTATTAAATCACTTAATCGTTTCACACGTAAACTTTGTGTTCTTTCACCCATTACAAAACTGATAGCATCCATAAAATTCGATTTACCTTAAAGAAATAAACAATTTTGTAAAAAAAAATCCGTTTGTTGAACACATTCATAGGTTACCTGAGCCATTTGGACCAATAACTGCATTGAATGGTTTTAATGGTCCAATTGTTCGACGTCCTTTATAAGATTTGAAGTTTTCCACTTCGATATATTTTAATCTTGGTGGCATTTTCTAAATATTGGAAAAACAATAAGATTAACTAATGAAAATTAACCGCCTTTTCCATAACCAACACATATTATAAATGGCGGCGTCAACAACCAACTGTTTTGAATAAGCGACACTAGATGGCATCGTAATCAAATCAACTAAATACAGCGCAATAAATAGAGAACACACTTTTTCAATTTAATAATTTTTATTCGCACAATCTTTGAGTCAAAGTAGACCAAACATAAAAATTTGCTTCACAAATAGGAGTATGAAGAGAGAAAGGCCTAACATGTCAAAAGTTAATTTGACATATTGGTTTATTGTGATTTGTCAACTTATAGAATTACTGATCATTGTATTGTTAGTTGCCTAAACAACAATATTCACTTATTTTCCATATTATTTAGTAAAATATTTTTTAATTAGGAAAAGTTCGCACAAAAGTGCTAAGTATATTAGTGGGTGTTTAGAATTTTTCAAATTTCCATCACCAGAAAATTCGTATGTGAATTGTTCGCCCGGCGCCTCCGCCAAAGCGTTCTCTAAAGGACTTCCTGCCGGTCATATTCCGGGTAGTTTACCACTAAAGCATTGTTTATTAAGTGGCGTCATCTGTGGAATATCATGAATAAATACTGTTAGGGGGCATTACAGCTGCCACCACCAGAACCGCCACCACCACCACTACCACCATCATCATCATCGGCAACAAAACGGACCGAACTCAGTAGTGTGTCCCGGCCCGGCTATTGATTGCAGTGGAGTGGATGAGTAGCGCGCAGTGCTGAGCCACAGCCCGTGTGTGGTACCTGTCCTGTGTTTGTCCCGTGTGTTCACTTGGGGCGTCACCACCACACGCACACACACACACACACATACACACACACACACACCCACACACACACAAACCGACACATATTCACATAACCAAGTGTGAAACATAAACAGGACTGTGGTGCGGTTGGTTTTTGGTTTTTTCTTTTTCGAATTTTTTTGTTTAAACAATAAGTATTTCAAAAGATAGACGAAATTGTGGTGCGTGTGTGTGCATTATTTTCAAAACCCTATTTAGTTTCCACTACCATATTAATTAATTGGTGATTTACGAGATGTAACTTATCATTTCAACAAAAGTACAAAGAAGGATTTTATGGGGGTTAACGATATATATAAACAACACCCATTGAATTAAGAGACAAAAAAAAGGTAAATCATTTGAAAGAGAAACGGGGAGCAAGAGTGATAGATAGAAAGAAAGAAAGAAAGAGAGAGAGAGAGAGAGACTGAGTTTTCGGCCACATAATAGAACATAAAACTAAAATTATAATTAAAAACGTTTTCTAGTAGTAGAACTTTAGATGTGATAAAAAAAAATCATTCGTGATTCGATTTTAAATTTGTTAACAAAGCATTAATATTGATTGCAAGACATTAGAAGAAATCAACCAATCGATTATTGAAGATTTAAATGGAATATTCTAATTTTCTATCATTAGATTTCTTTCTTTGTCTTGATACGTATCTGCAGTTTGCCTTTATCCACGATAACGACCATTTACAACAAAAGCCATAGTTTTTTTCAAGTGTTTTAATAAAAATCGATAAACACTTGTGAATAATGAATTAACGGCTCTCGTCTGGTATTAATTCATACAATAATACCCCATAGATAAATAATAATAACACTTTAGAATATTTTAACAAGAATAAATAATCGATTAAATTTATCAAATAATATGAACGCACATTATATTCATCGAATATAATATGATAATGGTTGTAAATTAGACAGAAAACAACTGGCACGTTAATTAACTAGAAGGAACCGTACCTAAACATGAATTTTAATTAAATAGAACTGGCAACAGAATATTTGATGAATGGAAAAAAAATTGAAAATAATTTCCGTTAACATACAACAACACAACATTGTCCTTGACCTAATCTGACAAAATTGATAAATAAATAATAATTATGAATATTTTGTAAACATATTTCCGAAATAATTAATGTTCAATTCAATATTGTAATGGTTATTGTTTTTGTCTTGAAAAATAGCTGTCTGTTTTTGCTATCGTTAAAACCTCCACAATATCCCAACCGGCTTCAAATTACTTTCAAACTATCGTTATTAGAGAGGCATCCTTTGCAGCCTATTTTATACCATCTGGTCCAGTATTTTCATGTTTATGATTTAATCTTTCGTTTTTACTTCTTCAAATAACACAACTTGTATATATATATATATATATATATATATATATATATATATATATATATAATTCGGGTGAAAATCATGTATAATTCAACATATCGTAACTAACACATGCAAATGGTTCTTCAATATTTTAATAACAAGTGAAATATATTGGACAAGTTGTACGTGTTTGCATGTTTAGAACACTATTATAGACCTGCATTGTCCTCGCTTTTGAAAACTACATATCGGTTTTTGTGCATGAAACAAGATATAAATATAGATTTCTGTCGTGACTTATTGTTAAGTTTCAACTATGACCTTATACTTGTCTCTAAATCTTGAATTTTACTTACATAACATTCCATAATAATGAAATGATAACAATAACAAATCGAAATTTTCATAAACATGACAATTTATTTTCGTTATTATAAATGCCGTCAAATATCATTGTTAATATAGAAATTATTCAAATTATTCAATTTTAAATTGGTGCTTGTTTTGATGCATTTTGATTTACAGAATAGTCAGTGGTTATGGATGAAATTGAATCTCCAACGCCTAGACTCTCTTTAATTTGCGAAATATCTACAAATGATCAAATTGAATTTCATACAAAAAATTTATGATAAAGCAATACTTTTAAAATTAGGCACTAGTGATACCATTTCTGTGTTCAAATTCGTAAAATTTTGATTAATTTGATCATGAAGCTTCATCATTTCTTCTCGTAATGCTTTCATTTCACGATCACGTATTGTCAACATTGTTAAATATTTCTCTTTCTCCATATTGCTTAATGTTAAATCATAATTCAATTGGAAATATTGTTGTTCATTTAATAATTTGTGTTTTTCTAAATCATTAATCACTTGTTTCAAATTTAAATTGTTCGTTTGATGTGTTTGATTCGCTGTTGTTAATTGTTGTATTTCATTATGTAATTTTTTATTTTCATCTTCAAGTTGTTTAAATTTCCCATAATTCATATTTTGCTTTAATTAAATTGAGTAATTTACAAATTTCTCGTTATAGAATATGGTAAACTTACATGTTCGGTTTCGAGTTTTTTAACTTTGTTTTCTAAAGTCTTAACCTTATCACGTTCGTTTTTTAGTTGTTTTTCAATTAAAGCATTTTCATTCTGTAGATTAACACAAAGTGATTCCAGTTGTCGACAAGTTGTCTCTAATTTCAAACTGCTCTCTTCCATGATTTTTCTTAGTTTCTCTGTATCTTCTTGATTCAAATTCGGTGGTGTCTGACAACATTTCTCCAACATTTTCAATGATTTCCTCTTTAAAGTTCTCTATTAATGTTTGTTAATGCATTTGTCCAATAGACTTACCGCTTTGTCATTATTTAGTGGTAAATTCATTTTTGTTACAATTTCCGATGGTATTCGTTTTAGTACGTGTTGTACATCACTAACCATCTCATGTATTTCATTATCACCTACAGGAGAACAAAAAAAATTAATCGGAAACATTCCAAAATCAAATTAAAATTACTTACCTGAAAGCGTATTTTCTAATTTAAATTTCAATTCTCTTAATAAACTATCTAATGTTCTTAATGGATCAATATAATTAATTTTATTACCTGATAATAAATGTTTCCATGTTTCAGATTTATGTTTTGTTGTTAATGTTATTTTTTCAAATTCATCACTTAAACTTTTACAACTGGATCGTTTATTATTTTGTTGTTTTACAGGCGGTGAATGTTGTTGATTCATTAAAAAATTCGTTGTTTTCGTTGCTGATTTATGTTGTTTTTTTTGTACTGTATCAGGTTTTGTTTTACTATTTTGTTGCTCTTGACGTAATAATCGATTCAAATATTTATCACATGTTGATTCAATAAAAGCCGGATTATTACGTGATTTTTGATTCATAATTGATTTGAAAATTATTGTTTTTCTCGATATTCTAAAAAAGCAAAACTAATTAATTAAAATTTAAGGTTATGTTGTTTTGTTGTTGACAACTGCAACAACCGCCAAGTCGCTTGATTTCAAAATTACAAACATCTCAGTGACTATCAAACAAATCTAATAAAATGATTCGGTATTTTCACAAAATAAACTAACTAATAAATTTGAATTGGGATATTTTTGCCAACAGAGTTCATATTTGCAACTAAATATTGACCGCAAGATTCAATTTGTGATCAAATTGAAAATAAATAAAGTCTAATATTGTTATCCACTGATTGAAAGTCACTGGTTTGGTTGTTGCAAGCGTCATCTACAGGCAAAAGTGTGGTAAATTAATAGAAATAAATAAAATATTATAGAATAATAAAATTAAATATTATCCAGAATTATTAGAATTCACTGATACAGACTGTGTGTGTTTCTCTTTTCTATTTGTTTTAATTCTTGTGCATGGTGAATTTGTTGTATTTTGGCGTAAATAACATAATTTCAAATTCTATTCGTTTTGTCTTAATTCTATAGTGTTGCAAGAGCGCGTTTTTTGAAATCTTGATAATTGCTATTAGATTAACGTTATATGTCTTCTTCAAAGACAAATGTTTGCTGTGCTTTTTTGAATAGAATCTCTACAGCAATGGTGCATTTTTATTGTTGTTGAATTGGAAAAATGCCAACACTTGAGAAATATAGTCTCATATAAACTGTCAGTAACAAACCACCTGCAATCTGGAAAATGGTCAAATTAGAAAATTTAAAAACAATAGAGAGAAGAGTGGTAGAAACTTCAAGAAGAAAAAAACCTCACTAGAGGGTACATTCGAAATTCTGATTTGAATAATTGAAAGTAAATAATTGAATTTCTAATCGATAAACTGAAGAGAAAACAACAACGGCAACAACAATGTAATTGCCTATAAGATGAGAACCTCTCCTCTCTTAATTATTCCAAAATAGTCCTTAGGAATAATATTGATAGAGTATTGCTTGAGGTGTATTTATCAGATTAAAATCTATATTTATATTATATAGAGAGAAAGTGGAGGAGAGTAGTCTTGCCGTGCGACTTGGGAGGCCTTTGATATCCTAGTAGCGTTGCCGTTGTGTTGTTATTGTTGTTGGTACGATGGTATGTATATATATATATATATATATATATATATATATATATATATATATATATATATATATAGGCCCGGCCAGTTGCCGACGCCCAGCGTTGTTGGAATATCTGACGTCACGCGGGTGGCGCGTATCTATGGCAACTTCGACGTCATCGTCGGCGCGCACGGGAGCAGTTAATGGTCCAGATTTATCCCGGTTCCTCTATACAGACGCAACACACACATATTACCATATATACTATACACACACATATAAATCCGGAAGATTCCGTTACGGTTTTACTTTAGTTTACACCCTGCTGGATATTATACTTATGAGTTTGAAGAGAATAGGATCAATTTTTATTGTTTTCCTTTCATAATAAATTCATCATAAACAGATCTAAAGGCTCCTCTTATTCTTTCAATAACTCTTCATAATGATTAAATCATTAATTTAAAACCGTATTGTGGAAGCGATTTGATAAATTATTCATTAGTCCTTTTTTTTAGAACCTTCTTTGTTTATGGTCAAGGTTTTTATATTTAGGCTGTGTTCTTCAAAATTTCAAACATAAAGCCACGTTTACGACTCCCACGTCTCTTTTGGTTGTTGTTGTTGTTGTTGCTGTTGTTGTTCATAAAAAAACGTTATCATTCACCGTAAAAAGAGGAGGAGAATAATAAAAAATTGTGCCGATATTTATAGCTGCATTGTATATGGTAGAAAAAAAGGAAACTCGCCCGGCGCCTCCACCAAATTTCACAATCCTAAATGGGAACGGAAAAATATGGTTTATTATTAATCGTTATAACACGAAAATAATGCAAAATCATCACATTGTTGTAATGCAGTCATGTGTGTTGTTGGAATATAAAATTATTAAAAATAATGTCGACTTGAACTTTCCACAATTTTTTTTTTTACGTTAATATTACCGCTCATAAAAGGTCGGTTCGTGAATAGAAGAAGGGCCAGAGAGGGTTAATATGAAATACAGAAGTAGTGTTGTAAATGTTTCATCGTTCTTTCTCGTCTATATATCGACTCGATGGTGGTATTGTATTATGCACTCGAGTTGACGAGGTCTCGTCTATACAAACCGTTCTTTTTTCCTTATTCGTACATTTTTCCGTTTCATCGCCATCACGAAAATTTGTTGGAAATTATAAATGGCGCAAGAATATTTCATCATACACAACAATTATGTATTAATACACAGTTGAATAATGTGCAATATGTTGAAAATCTAATCTGTATGTTTCTACAATCATCCCTTCAATACTATTATTATGTATAATGAATTGTGTTCATTTATTATGTAAAGGGACATGTGAAAATGTATGCATTTGAAACGTCTATTCAACAGCCCTAAACACGATAATATTTATGTTTGAATTTTGTACGTATTGTCTACAATTTGTGCTATTTATCAAAAGTTGATCGATTTATTTGCTGAATTTTACTGAATTTCGAAAAAAAGAAGCGTATCATCGAATCAAACATATCGATGGAAATAAATCGAAATGCTGTAAACAATGCATGTTTTAAGGTAATTTAAAAGGTTCCCCCTGCCATAAATCAGTTTATTAAAGAAAGATTCTTGTTTTTCCCCTTTCTTTCTTCTATTTTTATGTATCATTCTGATTTATATGTGACTCACGCAAACCATTACCAAGAAACAGTCGGAGAAATTACAGAAAATGTTAAATAATTTTTTATCGTTTTAATATCTCGAAACGAATAAGAATTATTTAACATTTTAAAGAAAACACCAAATTTCCAGGTTTTTGTTATTATTGTACGATTATTATGACATTCAACATTTAACAGAGTTGCAACTATTGCATGTTTAATAATAGTTTTGTATAACTTTTAGAAAAATGTAATTTTCTGCGGTTTCTGTAAATTGTTGTTTAGAAGTGGCTTATACAACTTAAGATTATTTTCGTGTCTAGTTTTAACCCCACAAGTTTCCGTTTGTTGAAGATTAAATAAAACAAATATACTCCAAATCAAACAAAAAATAAATAAATAAAGAAAACACGAAGAAATAATAAGATTTCTTGCTAGTAAAGTTTTGTGATTCAATATATTGAAACACTCATGTTTGTTTTTTGTTTTTTGTGTGTGTAGAAGTAGTGGTGGCGATGATGGCGGTTGGTGGAAGTGGTAGTAATGTTGGTGACGGCGTTAGTGACACCCGACACTCCTTTTGACAAGACACCAAGAGGTCAACAAATATATTCTGTATATGTGTATTATATATATATATATATATATATATATATATATATATATATATATATATGTGTGCGTATTTCTGTAAGTGGATAGGTTTTGTAGTGTGTGTTTGTGTGAGTGAGTGGTTGGTATATGTGAGGCGCTCTAGCTGCCTGAATGCCAGAGAGTGCCGGCGGACTATTGATCTGGCTGCCGTCCCCGGCCTCAGCAGCCAGCTCGGCCCCGCCCGTCTTAAATACATGACACATGCCCACCTTGTTAACACCGGTCCGCACGTGCATTGCCTTAACGAACATCTTCCAAAGGACAAGTGGGCCTCTATGTCCACATGAACAACATTCATATATTTTCAAAAACCACACATTTGACTACAGAAATAGATGAAGCTTCATAAGCAAACGAATCTTGAATAGGGAATACTGATGTTTGTCTGATTTTATCATTTCCAATTATTTTTAGCATTGTGAAAAATCTACAAAACGTAAAATTGATAGAACAAACAAGACATTTTAATAGAGTTTTGAACATATACGTAACAGATGAGCAATGATCATTTTCTAGTTGGATAAACTTCATGGGTCACATTAGCATGGTCATATCTCTAATGGAATATTCATATTCCACTTAGTAGTAAGTCTTGTATATAAGAGGAACAGGATAGTGGTGACGAGGACAACAACATAGCATGTGTTTATGCATAATAAACTTGTGTTTGAAGGCATTTGAAGGGTCATTTAATACATATGGATGTATCTTGAAGAATATATCAATTGTCTATCATGTTCAGTCAATTATAACACTTCAATGAGCGTGTTATTTTAAAGGGAACTAGTCGATAACGCGTTAATTTTTAATCAAATTCAATTGAATGGTGCATTTATAATAACAACAATCAGACCTCATTCAATCTTTCAATAAGGACGATAATAATAAATACGTTTGAATTGTCAATAAACGTCCAAGAACAGATTACAGAAATAGGACATTTCGCTTAACTTTCAATATTAATAGTTGGAAAACAAGATTTTTCCCTAATCTACCTGGTAGCTTCTTTATCTGTCCCTTTGGGAATAGCTTGAATTTTCATATATATATATATATATATATATAGATGAGGGATTATTGCCCTTAAAATTGACGATAAAAAATATCACCTACAATCTCTGTCTTCTTTACTGAAAGTTTATTTATCACTAAAAAAGAAACGAAACAAAAATTCTAAGAAACTTTATTAATTAATAATTTCAAAGATGGTGCTAGTCTAGATCCGTGTTGATTTTTTTTTGCTTATCAGTTTGTCTTAAATAAATTATTAGTGCACTACTACGTCTAGTAATAGTAGTACTACCTTCCCTTTAACTTGTTAATGCAAATGAGCTATTTAATCTTATGAGTGAGCTTGCATGGTGGAATTTAATTAGGAAATGTTGCCGGTTCAAGAGAGCTTTCAAATAACGGTACTAGCATGTTGACATTCCATTTTTTTTTTGCCAAATACACGCACAAGAAAGTGAAATATAAACAACGAATTGCTTATTGACATTTTATTTGAAACACAACAATACAACAACAGACAGGATCATCCATTGTATTAAATAATAGTTTTTGAAAAGATGAAAGAAACCGAATTGTTATTATCTTTGATTTGATTTTGTTATTTGATCGTTTAATCGAATAATATTTTGTTACAGATCAAAATGGAATTTTTAGACGTGTGAAAGTGACGCCCAATTTGAACATGAACGTAATGACATCGATGACGATGATGATGATAACGGTGATGGGTTTTTGCAATGAATGTTGACAGTTATTGATGGTTAATCTGATAGGCTCTTTTAGTTTATCATTTCCAAGTACTATTGTTCAAGTGAGTTAATCTTGATTAGAGATCCGGCGCATCCACCATTTTTTTAAAGTTCGATAATATTTTCTAATTTTGTTTTTTTCGTAATTTGTCCATTTAATTTCCATGAAAGGAACGTGTAGAAAACAAACTTGGAAGATTTATTAACTTGTGTAGTAAATTTATCGACGGGTTGGGGACGATTTGTTGCAATTTGACATGGGATCGGTTTCGGTTTGGCATTACGAAAAGTAGAGAATTTCCGGGATGTAGATAGACTGTTAAGGAATGGTTACTTTCTTTCTTACTTTAAAGTTGTTTTCTTTTCTCTTTTGGTTCGCCTCTCTTATTTTCTTGCATCTTTATCCTTCTTCGTTTGTCAAATATAGATCTGGAAAGTTGTGGAACATTACTGGCATGCTAATATCTAACTGTAGTGCATTCAAATCTACAAAGCGCATTATCATTCTGTTCTAGCTAGGATGTTCAATACAGAAATAATAGTAGTGGTAGTGTTGCAAATGCAAATCGGGTTGATAAAACGACACGTTACTCTAGAATCTGTATACATGGTGAGATATTCATCTCTTTTGTTTAGAAATAATTGAGAATTTTTCTAGCGTCATTTCGAACAAATCAAGAGATTATCGAAACCGATTACTTCAAGAGAACCTACAATTTTGTTTAATTTAGTAAATTTCTGCAATAATTAAGCTGTTAAGTCAATTAATTTTGTCGTATATTATAGTATCTTTCTCTTACTGATAAGAAAGTAATAGATATTCGTTTTGAAGTTATAGGTATGATATTTGCTGTGGTTGCAGTTGCACTATCAAGTTTCTCTTGTTCAAGTAGACTTGCACCACCAAAGAAGACTCTTTGAAGTACTTGTCAATTTAATTCAATTGGGAGAAGGACTTGTATATGAAATCATAAAATTTGATAGAACTGTGTTCAGTTTCTATCCTTTCCACATTCGTTAGAAATCGTGAAATAACATGACAATATACTGACAAGTTCTCCAAGTCACTTTAAGATGTGTTTATTTTACATTATCAAGTTTTAGTTGATACAAGCCAACTTGAACAAGAAAAATATGATAGTGTAATCGTATGTATTAAATCAAATCCTTCATTCAATTTCGTAACAATTGAAGGATCTATCTATTGATGTAAACAAAATCGACCTTCTTGGGCATCTTGACAGACATTTTCCGACTAGATTTGCATAGAACGCTTTTCATTATATTGTCTTAAAATCATTTCTCTATCCATCGACAACTATTGAGTTTGCCTGCAAATGCAGCAACACATTCCCCTCTCTCTCTCTCTCTCTATATATATATATATATATATATATATATATATATATAAACACGTATACAAAGCTGAAGTTCTGTAATTAAATTTGCATTGTAGATGCGCTATGTTCTACGAGGCGAATAATCTATGCACAATATTGTGTAGTAAAGAAAATAGATATAACAGTATGAAAGTGGAAAATGGTTTGGTTTTTTCGTTGAACGTTTCATTTTCTTCTATCTTTCCCCTTCATTTCGC
Organism: Meloe dianella; assembly: GCA_028455855.1. Classification (NCBI taxonomy): domain Eukaryota; kingdom Metazoa; phylum Arthropoda; class Insecta; order Coleoptera; family Meloidae; genus Meloe; species Meloe dianella. Next base: position 1,241,217 of record JAPTHL010000039.1, read on the forward strand.
CTAATATTTTTATTACCATTATCATAATTATTATTCTTATTATTATTATTGAACTCCATTTGAATATTAGTGAAAACAACTGTTTTTTTCGTTGTGTCCTTTTTTTAAATGGAAATATTAATTTTGTATCATTTACAATGTATAGCTGTTGTATATACGTGTATATATATATATATATATACATATACATATATATATATATATATATATATATACATATATATATACATATATATATATATATATATATATATATATATATAAATGGTGAATAGTGGATGAAAACGATCCAATAGCAAAAACACCTACTCCATGTCAAATTGGATGACACAAAACATAACAATAGTCACTTTGGCTACAATGTCAATTATTTGGACATCAGTCAATAGGCTTTTTAACATGTTTGCAGGAAAGCGTTCTTTGTTGTGTGTTGGTGTTGTTGTGGAATTGTCACACCATTATATAAACTTGTTTTGTTACCCTATCATATACACAAACATGCCCTTCACAAAAATAAAGCAATATAATCTTATTATTTACAAAATATAAAAAAAACGAAACGTAGAATGTCACAAATAAATTATTTGTTATATATATATATATATATATATATATATATATATATATTTGTGAAATTCTACGTTTCGTTTTTTTAAAAGATAAGAAAATGGAATAAAAAATTCAATGCGAACCGACAATATTCCCATTTAAATTCGCTTTTTGCATATCGTTTGGTACGTTTTCAAGTCGTGCATTCATGTGTGCTAAATTAAATTGGTCACTTTTTCTACTATCACCAATCCTGATGTAATTGTCCACAAGAGACTCACCTACCTTCTTCCTTCTATCCTGTTCTATCCTTGAGAAAATATTTGACAAAAATTCAATATAATTCAATAGAATGAAATGTTCGCATTAATGTACAACAACATCACTATTCAATTTTCCTTGAACGTTTTTTTCTTTTTATTATTTGAAACATTAATTATATACGAATTATAGGAAGTGACTACAGAGAATGGCATTCAAAAAATGCGTATTCCGTTAAGCCTTGTCTAGAGAATAACATATCGCGCCCGGGCATGTTGTTCCCAGCATTGATGTTTTATTCCAATATATTGCTAGATAGGAAATGACACAAATTTTTAATGTGTACCATGTTTATTACAAAGAAGCTATTGGAAGAAGCGTGATCAAACGACGGCGTTCGAAAACGTGTACGTCCACCTTTACAAATCATATAAAAATCTTGACTTTTGCTCTAGAGGCCCACTACACTCCTGCATATTCATTCAAAACTAAATTAATTAACAACAATAACAAGTTAGAAGGTTAACAGTGATTAAATATGTCAAACGATAAACAAATAAAGTGATTAATTAATTTAAAAACAGACCATTAGTAATTTTATTGTTGTTATAAAAGGATTAGAAGATAGATGTAAATAATAATAATAATTCCAGTTGAGCCGGTTATAACGTGGCGTACATTCCATCTATCCACTGTGTTTGAATAAATGTTCGATAAACTGTGTCAGTTCCTTCAAATAATAGAAAGTACGAGATTTTGTTTGTCTTCAATTTAATTTATTATCGTATTGTCAATTTTTAATGTTGTCTTGTTATATTTATAAATGTAATTGCGTTTAATTATTAAGAAAAAAACAGTTGGTGTTTGTGGACAATGTTTTTTGTTGTGTTTCGTATAAATCTACACAAATAAATCAGGCGAATTCAACAATAATCAAATAGTTATTGAAGTATCAAGGTAGATCTATTCCATTATCTATTCTATTTATCGTTATGTTCCATATTTAAATAAATTATATTTTATCGTATTATTACTTATTTATACAATGAATACATTTATCAGTCAAGGCACAATCAACCTTCAACTTTCATGGCCACAATCATTTTCTAACAGATCAATTATATTCGACATAGATTCGTGAGCAGTTGGTTTTCCTCATTTTCTAAGAACTAACTGTCAAATTTACAGTTAATTGTGAAAATTGAACGGCCCTAGATTCTAGCGAGCCGTCTATAAAAGTGATTAAATTAAGCTTGAAGGTAGGTGTCGTAATTTAAGAGCTTGCCCTAAAAAAAAATCAATCAAATAAAAATTGTTATATCGTGCCTGTTTGCAAGAATGGCGTAATAGCCTGAATAATAAATAATTAGATGTTGTTTGGATTAATATTTTTGCAATTTATTTACTTATGCAACTAATGACTAAATAGAAAAAAATTTACATAATTTTTACGCTTGAAATAAATAGGTTTAATAAAAATTATCATCAGATAGAATAAACTCTTTATTTCAGATGCCTGAAAATTTCCGGAATATTCGCTTTTTAATCGGTGTTGCATTTTTTGCTTGAAAAAAACACATGAAAAGTTGAGATTCAAATTGGAATAGCACCTACATAGACTTAAAATTCCAGGTAGACGATATCTTTATATTCTTCCAAGTCTTGTTTTCGAAATTAGCTACGAATGCCTCTTTTAAAACTCAAATATGATTCAGGTAACACACTGTAAGCTTTTGAGGCCTCGCTTTCAAGTTCCCTTATAAAAATTAGGGCCCTTTAGAAACGTGACTGTTTTAATAAATAACCCTTCAGAAAAACATTTGTGCACAGGACCGCATTCATCATACGGAAGGTGATTAAATTATTGTTTCGTAATGATTTGCACCAAGGGCCTAGAAGCAAGCGTGTAAATGCAACCCTCCTTGCGCGGTTACTAGTTACGCCACTGTTTTTTTGGCAATCGTATGAAAAATGTTAATTTTCTATTGGGATTTCGATTAGTAATGTTGATTTTACCAGTACGTTAGATAACGGCAAACAGACTCAGAGTTCTTATTTAAATATTAAAATATAATGAGCTTTTCTTATTATTGAGTTTAACATTGTCCTAAAATTGACACTAGTGTCCGGAAATGTACTGTTTTCCAATATGATTACACAATACTCTATTCATTAAGAATAGAATTATTATTTAGAGACGTGTTTTTGATAAATCTCTGTAAACAAGGAGAAAAGTCAGAAAATGTTCAACCTGTGCACGCTTCGTTCTAAACAAACATAAAATTTTGCTCGCTAGCATTTTGTCGGCAAGTCACATAAAATGTGTTTAAACAATAAACCTTATCAACGAATTAACGATCTTTAAATTTTCAATCAGATAAAACATTTGCTTCTGTAGAAAGAAATATATTTGTTCATATGGATAAGCATTTCATCTAACACTTGGTGCACCACGTGCCCACCTGAACACTCTTCCTGTTGACGCCATCACTGATTCTCATAGATACTACTTCCAATTAACAACCAAATTTTTTTCTTACTTATTCTTTGATTAGAAACCTATAAAGATGACGTTATTCTACAATAAAACTTTTAAATCTAATTGCAATCGATATTATTTAGAAATTTATTGCGAATACGAACAATGAGAATATTGATCTTTGTTGCAATTCTAGTTAATAGTGTGATGATTTAATGATCAATGCAAACTATAAAGGTGTATATACCGATGTGTACGAATCTGTATAATAATAGACATCATGTTTAAATGTGATAGCTCCATTAGCCGATCCCTAAGAAAATGCTTCGTGTTCCGGTTGCCGCCTAAGCATTCAACTTTCCATCAAAAAGACATTGGGATAATTCCAAAAAATCACAGTTGTTTTTCAAACAAATCTTGATCTCTATCTCAATCTAAATGATGATGGAAACATTCACAAACTAAAATTAATTCTTGATAATAATGATTTTTAATTGTCTATAAATAAAGTACTTATATTCATGACATATTTAATGATTATTTAAGATTTATGTTTCGTAAAAGTTCCACACTATCGAAAAAGAAATCTGTAACTTTTTCAAATCTTAATTATAAATTAACCAAATATTGACAACAGTTGAAGCAAATTAAGTTTATTCTTTCCTCAAAGGATCAATTAACTAGAATCTTTAAAATTAATGATATTTTGTGAGATATTAATTTATTTATTTTTTAATGTTTTTACAGTTCACGATGGTGAATAAAAAAATATTTCGTATTGCACTCAAACCTCGGTTTTTGTTATCAAAGTTGTCGATATTCTATTATGCATAACAGAATTACCATATGTGAATGTAAAATGTTTTAATAGAAATGTTTTTGTGTGTCGTCCAACACCTAATTTCTGTGATGACCAGAACAGCTGTCCTGTTCGTGCGCACTGATTGTTTCGAACAACAATTCAATTAACAATTTCCACACTTAACCACAAATATATCGCGAAACTGAACAAAATTGCAGCAATTGATTTTTTACACTATCAAATACGAATTTCTCAAACCGACTTGAGCATTGGCATATCACAAGTTATTTTTGTTCTAAGTGTCTTGTACCAAGTAAAAGTTCAAATGACTTTTTTAAGATCTTGTCAAGTTACTTCACTGTGTGTAACGACACGACTTCTTGTCCGAAAATCACAAGATTTTGTTCAAGAATTTGAGAAAGTATCAAGGTACTGTCTCTCTCGCACACGTCAGAAACAGTGAAGTAACTTGACAAGATATTGAGAAGTTCGTCAAAAGTTGATTTAACTTGAAATGTCTATATTCAGTGCCTGCTATAGCCGCGGTTTCTAATGTAACTGTTAACTCATGTTTGCCCCAGGCGCCCCGGTCCGACTCTGTTTATATTGTACAAGAACGTAACAAGTTATCCAAGTTGATGCAAGTCACTCAAAGAAACTTGATAGTGTAATTGCACCCTTACACATGCTCAAGCGAATATACTGTCCCATACTACAATAAAAAAAAGAAATAGGACGAATGGTGTACTTATGTTTTGGGACGATATATACATTCAATTCATCATTTATGACAACAATGTCAGTGAATAATAATTGTGATAAATCGGTATTTAAATTATAAACGGCAACGTTTAACAAACAGATAAAGTGTCCATGGAATTTTTTAATAATAATTTAACACATAATTCTAGAATTTGTTGATTAATTTTGTAGAAATACCCCATAGAAAAAACACATTAATAAATAGTTCCATTTGTAAATATTCACATACAGATTAGATACAACAAATCGAATAAAGAATTATTATTAGAATCATTGATCGTTTTTGTGTTATCGTACACTATTGTGTATACAGTATTATAGGTATGTATGTATGTATGTATACACATATGTGTAAATGTAGATAAATTGGATGATGTGTGTTCGTAAAACAGTGATAGTTGCACCAGGTACACATAATATCCTCAATTAACTGAGAATCGTAATTAGATGATGATTGGATTATTTATTGATAGACATATGACAGCATGTGCATGCTGAACACATTCAGTATTTAATTGAAAAGTCCATACAAATCAGTCGATTTCACAATACACACCGCACAATTTGCTAATTTAGATCAACAAAAAAACAACAACAAACAAAACAGCTAAAAAATGGAAAGAATATCACAATAAATACAAAAGTGTAGAGAAATTGTTCGTAATTATAAGACGGAAACATTAAGAATAATGAGTTAATCTATTTTAAGGACATTTAAGATTAATTTGATATAATGTCACTTAATTTGGTAGTATTCATTATGTAAATGCATTTAGGGGAAAATCACTCTACGGTGGTGTTTGTCATAGTCAATGTTGAATTGTTGTTTTACTAATTCTTTTAAATAATTCTAAACAGAATGAGGGTACCCACATTTCGTATCGGATATTACATATTTACTTTTTTGTTTGTTTCAGATATTTGTATTGGAAATCTCAGCGTGATTTCTACGAGATAAACTTACCGAATAATAGTAACGAAATGGATTTGAAGGTAATTTGTAATTGTTCGAATTATTTATTTTTTTTACATAGGTAGTGAGTAGGTTCTGTTTTATTTTTGGATCTCTTTGTGTTTTTTTGGTTCTTTTTTTGTAACTATCGGGGTGAAGTTGAACAATTTATATGTGTCAAACTTTGACGGTTCTTGTTTTTATATTAAATCAACTGTCAGTTTCAAATGTATTAATGTCGTATGAAATTAAATCAAACCTACATCAAACGTCACGTTATTATCAAGAATGAATTTGTCGATAAATTTTTAAAATGTTTAGTGACAGTGCTTGTTTGTTGTCTTTGTTTTTTCTCTATAATAGCTGCGTAGATCGCGGACGGCAATCCGTCGGGGTGCCAAATACCGATGAAACAATCAGCCGGTTTGCACCCCTTACACGATCAACAACAACAACAACAATCACCGTTCGTTATTAAAACAGCTACAATTGCTAGCGGATCAGTTAATACACTTTCAACAACTGGCTCCCAACATACAGGTAATTATTAATTAATTTATATCGTTTTATTATTGAATTGTTTGAGAGTTTATGGAGAGATGGAAATAAATACAGTTTCAGTGGAGATAGTCGAGGTGGAGGACCATGATTTTGGCTCCGATGTGGAGATTTATCCAAGGGATTCGCTCAAGCTGACCACCCGAGGACGCCTTGTGCACACAACACCGACGCGCCATCGAAAAGCGCGTGATGAGACGAAGAAAGAAATACAAGAGGATGATGAAGCCACACTCAGAGAGTTGCTTCTTAGGTACCAAAACAATTGTTTTTTTCTTTTGCCTTTAAATAAAGTTTGTAACAAATCATCACATGTCATCCATCCTTTAAGGTTTCGTTCTGATTTTGAGTTATTTTGCGCGATTTAAGAAAATTATATATTTCTTTCTATTATTATTATTTAATTGACAATAATTTATTTGTTTTTCTATTGTCTTTAGAATAAATTTACATTATTTTTCATTTTTATTATTTTCTTTTGTTTTACCATTTCATTCCTATCATAAATTTTAATTATTTGCCATTGTTTGTGTGTTGTTTCCAGACCCACACTAGTATGACGTGTTTGGTCGGAACAATATTTTCAAATAGAAAACTGGCCACAAAGGAGTATTTTTCCGTGAAAATTCTTATTTATTCGTTTGATGTTTGAATTACTCTAACATCAGCAATTCTTTTAATGGCAATACTTCACCTGTAGTTTAACCAGAAAAAAAACAAACAATTAGACAATCAATGATCCTTTGTGGTCAGATGTAATGTGTTTAGTGCACTTAAAAATTCTATTTGAAAAACATAATGAAAATAAATAAAATAAATTGCAAGCACGCTCCCTGACGGGCTGTGTTTCCAAACTATAGGTGGAAGATTGTCAAAGGCCATCATCAAGTTGATGCCGCACCGAAGTTGAGCAATACAACGCGCGTATATTAGATAGTTCTTTCTATCTAAATCACAATTAAAAAACCACAAAAAAAATAAATATTAACGATAATATAAAAATTTGAATAAATTAAAAAGTAAAGTGCCCATACAAGTGACCGACAAGAAGCAAAAAAACTTCGGAGGGTTCAGTTTATTGGAGGGTTAAAGGATACCTGGATAGGTGTCCACTGTAGTTTGGAGCACAGCCATGGTATCCTTGCCTCCCAGGTATTGAAGCTTTCGCTTTAGGTGCTTGTGTTTTTTGTAACGTTTTTTTAAGCATGGCTCCTTTGTTCATCATTATTATTGTCTTAACTTTGTTCCCTTTGTTGGTCATAATTGTGATTTTTGGTTTTTGCATGATCACCTCATCCGACCATTCATTGGTGATGATGTTAATCAATCACGGTGATTTTGAGCAAATCTAATCTTAATTATCGTATTTGTCGGATCAAATAGAAAAAATTTGCTCAGAATCCTACAGAATGTTGTCTCAATTATTTAATGGAAAAAATGCACGAATTCTGCACTTGTAACTTTTCAAACATAGTAAAAAAGTGTAACTTATGAATAAAGTTACACAATTTTGCATGTATATAAAGGTAATAATCGGAAAGGACAATGTTGAAGCACTGTGTGTAGTGGTGGTGTAGCATGACATTTACCTTTTTTTTGGAATACACAGACGACGCAGAGTAATTTCTTCAAATTAAATGTTGAAACGAATAAGTTAATGCGAATAGCCGCTATTTAATGAAGAAATTATATCTGAATCGCATTGATGTAAAATGTCACTTATTTTTGCGCTAATTTACAACAACAACAACAACAAAAAGTGTTTTCATTGTTTTCTCTTCCATCTACCATCACTTTATGTGAACAATCGACAGTCTGCAAAAACAGGTGAGCGTGATGAGTATGAATTTGAGCGCCAAATTGGATGAACTGCAGCGTGGTGATCGGCATTTGGAGACAACAGTCGCCTTATGCGAAATCCGTACACAGCTGCAAGAATTAACAAAATCAGTTGAATCATGTCAATCGGAAGTTAGTGAAGTTAAACGGGATATGGTTGCTATAAAACACGAATTAGATACCGTACAACAAGTGAAAGAAGAAATTGAAGAGTTACGAGAGTATGTTGATCGACTTGAAGAGCATACGCATAGAAGAAAGTTGCGGCTACTCGAACAGGTGGGAAAATTCTATCTACAGGGAAAAAATAGTTATTTTTCGTTTGTTTCATTTTATTTATCTATTAATTAAAAACAATTGAGACTTATTCATGGTAATTACGGCATTGATTCAATTTTGTCAAATATAGACATAGTTGAGATTTCCTTGATTGCCACTTAATAGTTAGAGAGGGTTGTATTTGTTGGTGGAACTAACGGTTTCCAAGTGATCATCCAAAAATAATGGATCGATCGTTGAATAGGTGCTCAAATTTATGATTTCGATTTATATAAGTTTTTTTTTTAATTGAGAACTCTATCCAATTTTCCGTTTTCTTTATTTTTCTAGGGCTTAACATTCTTTCTTTCGTATGCAATATTGGCAGCCGTTTTGGGTATGTTACAATTTGGTTACAATACAGGCGTGATAAATGCACCCGAACAAAATATTGAGCATTTCATGAAAGATGTTTATAAAGCGAGATATGGTGAAGATTTATCAGATGATTCAGCTAGAGGTTTATATTCAATTGCTGTGTCGATTTTTGCATTAGGCGGCATGCTTGGTGGTTTCAGTGGTGGTATGGTAGCAAACAAATTCGGGAGGTATTTTAATTCGCAAAGACACTAAAACCAAAGAATAGCATAATTTGTGTGTGTGTGTGTGCGTGTGTTTTATTTACAGAAAAGGCGGTCTACTTCTGAATAACCTTCTAGGAATAAGTGGGGCGTGTTTAATGTGGTGTACCAAAATAGCAAGTTCGTATGAAATATTATTTGTTGGCAGATTTATTATAGGGGTCAATTGTGGTAAGTTGTTTCTTTTCATTTCCAAACATTTATTATCGAACTGCTTTTATTTCTCTAGGTTTGAATACATCCTTAGTACCTATGTATATATCTGAGATAGCTCCATTAAATTTACGTGGTGGTCTTGGTACTGTGAATCAATTAGCAGTGACTATAGGTTTACTAATATCACAAGTGCTCGGTATCGAGCAAATACTCGGTACCAATGACGGCTGGCCATTATTATTAGGCTTAGCCATATGTCCTGCCTTACTTCAATTAGTATTGCTACCAGTATGTCCAGAAAGTCCACGTTATCTATTAATAACAAAACAATGGGAGGAGGAAGCCAGAAAAGCATTGCGTCGTTTACGTGCTAGTAATCAAGTTGAAGAAGATATTGAAGAGATGCGGGCTGAGGAGCGCGCCCAACAAGCTGAAGCATCAATTAGTATGATGGAATTAATATGTTCACCAACATTACGTGCACCATTAATTATTGGTGTTGTTATGCAATTGTCGCAACAATTATCCGGAATTAATGCGGTAATATTTATTATCTAATTAATATACGTCTACATTTCAGTAATGTTTATCAAATATTAACATAATCAAAATGTAATTGCAGGTATTTTATTATTCGACCAATCTCTTTGTTAGTTCAGGATTGACAGAGGAAAGTGCAAAATTCGCAACGATCGGTATTGGTGCAATTATGGTCGGTATGACATTAGTTTCAATACCATTAATGGATAGAACTGGACGACGGACATTACATCTTTATGGTCTTGGTGGCATGTTCATCTTTTCAATATTCATCACCATTTCATTTTTAATAAAGGTTCGTTCTTGTTTACAAAATTTTGCCGAGCCTCAACAAACAAACAAAACAAAAATAAAGAGAAATGGAACAAAGGGCACATCGTCAAAACAAAAACAATTATTATTACAGTACAGTTGACTATGGAAAATCAATGAGGCAAATAAATCAAATCCGTTCAATTTTCCACAGTTTACATTAAGAAAATTGGAAATTTGATAAGATTTCCAATATTTCTTAACTTTTGATGTCTTTTGCAATGCATGGTTCTTTTTTTATTTGCAATCACAATCATTATTCTATTTTTCTTTAGTGTTTTTGTTTCAAAAAATATGTTTGTTCTTTAAGTGGAATCATTCAATTTCATTGTATAAATACCTGGGGCATGATCCTTTTTTACATTAATCACATTGCTTTTTTTGGCTCACCCTGTCTGTGTGTTAACGACTTTCCTGACACGGTGGAGGAGAGACGCTGTATATATTACCTTCTGCCTTTTAATCACACAAGCACGCCAATAATTCATCCAAAGACATTACACAAATCAAAGTAACGAATAATGCATGCAAAATTCACTAAAATTGGAAAATATTTGGTTAATTAAAATTGTCCATTTTAAATTCAAATATTTTCTCGATTACCAATTAGTGACATCACGTTTTTTTCCCGTTTACAAAACCAATCAAAACATGTTTGAGTATATAGTCGGGGTTTTTTTTTGTTGTCATTGTCCAATAATCAAATTTGAGTCACTCCTCCCTTGTCGGGAAAGAACGTGATTACTACCCCCTGATTAGGAGTTTTTTGGCTATGTACAGGAAATGATTGACTGGATGTCATATCTGTCTGTTGTTTCAACATTGGGATTTGTTGTATTTTTTGCTGTTGGACCCGGCTCAATACCATGGATGATCACTGCCGAATTGTTCTCGCAAGGACCTCGACCTGCTGCCATGTCAATTGCGGTCCTTGTTAATTGGATGGCGAATTTTTCAGTTGGTATCGGCTTCCAGAGTCTTAAGGTAAGCGAATTAAATTTACAAAACTATAGTTTAGGAATATTTTTTTGTTAGAATAAATATCTAAATATCGATCAGATTATAATTGAATGTTGACCACAGGCGCAAGTTCTTTGGAAGAGTGTATTATTATTAAAAACTGTCATTGTTAGATAATAGCTGTAGCAAAGATTTACAAAGATCGAAACAAAAATCCCTTTTGCTATTATGTAGCGATTTAATTTAACTCATCTGTACGAAGCTTAAAGTCATTTGTTTTAAGTTGGATCTGTTGTACGAGAAATTGTTTGCAAATCTCAATTTAAATTGCGGTATTTTGCACATTGTTTACCATTGTCTTTGGCAAATGTAATGCTATTTAAAAACAAATGTAACTATTTCTATTTGCTGGATTAGCTGCTTCTCTCTTCTTCCTCTTGTTGTAGATCTTGGTCTATTGATTTCAACTCTATGCGCTGTTCAAAATTTGTGTCAGGCGTTAAAGTTCCAATTGTAATAATTTTTACGGTTTTTCGACCTGTCTCCAATTTGCCACTCCTTTTCCTAATATCACTCTCTCTACACTTTATATAAGCCTTTTTCACTAGATTTCTGGATTCGTTGGCTGGTTTATCTTAAATATCGATTACGTTATCGATAGTCTTTCTTTTCAAATAAAAACGCAATATTAAGTCATATTGATCAAATATCACTTCCATGTCCAGGAGTTCACCTAAATCTTGGACCTCCGATCCCTATTTGTGAAACTTTGGAATTATTATTAAAATTCTTAGAATACGAAAGATGGACGCCTGTTTTAAGCGGACCCTAGAGAGCATGTTCTCTACGGCTCCCTACATAATCCGGCATTACCCAAGACGCTCATCCTTGACTAGCAATAACAGATTTCTCCATTTATAATCATAACTTTCTTCACATCACTAAAGATGGAAATGGTACAAATGAAGCATCTGTGCTCATTAAAAAATAAACATATATATATATTTATATTTTACAATAAAAAAAAATCAATGGGTTTATAATACTTTCATGGCGAATATGATGTAAAAACTATGCAAAATTTCAACAAATCGGAACGATTCTTTTCGACAATTTAAACAATTACTAATAATTAAACTAGAAAGATATCCTCAATTTAAATATCCATGCTTATCATTATGTACAATTGCATTGAAACCAGTGTGCTTATCAGCTGTATATTTGACAGTACGTTTGGAACCATCCGGTTCAACAACTGTATATTCACCTTGAACTTTATCACCATCCCTAGTTTCCCATTGTGATTTTATATCGTGTGTATGTAGATCATGTACAGCATAATCGAAATGATATCTTGGATGGTCCTACAAAGTTAAATAATAACGAATTTTACCACTTTCTAACTGAATAACGTGACATGTTTTAACAAACGTATTTTAATTATTTTTTGGTTGTTGGAAAAAAACTTACATGATAATCGATGTAGTGTTCATGTTTATCAATTTCATTAAGGCCATATCCACCAGCGAAATCGGCATTTTCGTAATGGCCAACATCGTTGCCTCCTGTGGCTTGGACTGCCATCACGATTGCAGCGGCACAGACCTATTTTAGCAACAACAACAACAACATAGCAGTGTTATTTATTTATTAATTCAAATTGGCTTACAATAAAACAATGCATTATTTGTAATTTCGGTTTGTTTACAACAACGACGAAGTGGATGACGATGACTGAATTCACCATTTAATGTGTCTTACGATTTTATACTCACTCAGTGAAAGCAATAACAAATTGTTTGTTCTTTTTCTTTCTATTTGTTTAAATTGAAACAATTCGGTATGTTAGACCGGTAGTTTTGTAAATTTCATACATGTCTAAACTTTCCCTTGATCTTGATTAATTTAATTTGTTTTTATTTTTTAAATGATTCGATGTTTCCTGAATTTTGCAAAACAACAATTTGGCAACAATCTAATTACCTACAGATATATGCAATTATTTCTTAACAAATTGTAATCTTCACATATAATTAACAGTAATAAACAAAGTATTGTGATTATTTTTTGTTCATTCAATTGAATGGATAATTTGAAATTTTAGGAATTTTTTTATTACAAAGTAATAAATATGTAGTGTAATTATATGGAAAAAAAGACACAAAGTAAAAGTGTTAAAACGCACATCCTGATGCATATTGAATATTTGATTTCTAGTAATTATTCTGAATAAATAAACAACAATTTCGAATTTATCGTAACTATTGGAAAATTTCACATTGAAAAATTTTAAAGTAATTTTTTTCTCCTTCATTTACTGATAATTGATAAGTGTACAACGCTTCCGAATAATTAATTTATTATGCTGGAAAAAAACAAACAAACGATTTAATTTATGGTTGACAGATTGAATGATTCTTTTTATTTTCCACAAGTAAATCAACAATTAAAATAAATAACGATTACATATATTCATTCATAGAAATGTGATATAATTTCGTAATAAGGAAGTCGCCTATGTTGATAAACAACAACAATTCGTCATTAAACCGAACAAATAAGCTCGTTCTACCTCAAAAAAATAAATAATGAAAAAGTGTCACCACCACCATCATCATCATCATCATCATCATCAGTAACATTTCGTGAAAAATTCGCTTTAATTCACAAATTTCCTTAATTGTCCATGTTTTTGCTGTATTCTTTCATCACTTACATAATTTATTTCACGCTCTGATACTTCAGCAATCAAATGTCTGATTGTCGTATTCGTTTCATGTTAAATAAAATTCGAAAATAAACACATTTGTAATGGAAATTAAAATATAAAAAATAATCCATGAAAGTGTGTGATATAAATAGAAGAATTCTTCTTTTTTTTCACTTTCTTTCAATGCGTTAGAAGAAAAAATAAGAGCTTAACAGTTGTTGTTTCACTCCTAATCTGATTGATGGAAAAATTATACTATGATTCGTCAAGATTGATTCAAATTTCAGCAGAATCGTGAACAGGACAATTGTTGATTCAGCATAAGAACCAATCAAAATCATTCTAATCGATGATGATTCACGCATTGGTTCTGCTTAAATCGCTTCAGACGAATCATGAGAAACGTTTTGCCACGTGATATCTGATATCTGAGAGAAGTTCGTCATCAGATTCAGATTCAGATTGATTTCGATTCGATTGCTGAGTAATGATCTTTAATACCAAATAATATATGTATACAATCCCTTTAAGTATATATCTTATATGCAAATTGAATTTAATCGTTGTCAATGTTGTGATAATTGTTTTGAATACTAAACATTAAATCATTTGCATATACATTAAGTATTACCAAACATTAAGTATTGTAAATCAATGTATAAAATAGTTAATTTCCGGTTATCTATAGGAATTAAAAGCTGCATATCATTTTAATATGTATTGAATTGCAGTTATACTTTTTGCAGATTTAATTTAAATTGTTTTTTTTTTCTCCATTCACAATTTCGATCTTTTCGCATCTTTTTTGTGTGAAGAGTGGCGCTTTGTTTTTAATTTAAGCTCAAATCAGTTGATTAATAAAGGCCAATTCATTATTATCTAATACTCAAGGCTTAGTTGGGGATTGAAAATAAACACCTGCTGCGACACCTTTGCGATTATACAAAGCTAAATTTAACTTTTAAATAGATTAACGTAATATTTTATCACATTTCTCTTTATCTAATTATATATAAATCGTTTTTAACTACTTTACCGACAAGTTATTGTTTGTTTGTTTGTTTTGCAGCTAATCAGCAAAATTGTCAAATATTTTGTCTGATTTGCTATTCAGTTAGTATCGAACATCAGTAAAGCCATGTTTACATTTAACGAACGAACACAATTGCAAACACAAACGAATGTTGTGTGAACAACACAGACAAACACAAACGAACCTGGCGAGCAAAGACCCATATTTGTGCAGTGTGGATGGGACTTACAAATGTACATAAATGGAAACTATATAGAAACTAAATAGTAGAACACTAGCGAGCCTGAATACATCCATTTACTTCTGTTTGTGCACGTTTGCTTGTTCGTCTTTGTTTATGTTTTTTTTTCCGATACGTTGTTCATTCGTGCTCGTTCGTTAGATGTGAAACGATACTTCAAAAGAAATTGTTTGTTCGCATTTGTTTGTATAGTGTGGACGGGAAGTACAAATGTTTATTAAGTGGAACACAAGCGACAGCATGGGCATTCATTTACTTCTGTTTGCGCATACATGTTGTGGAGTGGTTTCAAGCCCGACATGACGGGAGGTGAGAGCGGGATATTTCCCCCGAGTCTTGGAAACTCTCACCCAGAGTAAATTTTTTGTTCTATATAGAAAAAATAACTTTTTACACGATCTCAGGGAATTGCAACTGTCACTGTTTCGCCCCCCACCAGCATAAATACGTATAGATATATTTATATAAGGCCCCGAACACACTACCTTCCCCGAAGTAAGCGAACACCCTGGTTTCCCCAAGGCTCGCCGAATCTCTCGGCGGCACTAAGTGGTATCTAAAAACGCGGATCGAGATCAAATTCGAGACTCTAGAAGAATTTTACTTAGATATTCAAAAAAAAACATATATGGAATATAGAAAAACGCTTGTAGTTTCATGGATTAACTGTAAATGCACCAGGGACTATAAACTGTTATCTATCGATAGTTGAACAAACCGACTGAGATCCGGATTAAGATCAAGATTTGTTTGGCATAAAACTTAGGATATCTAGACTATATTTAATTATATCAGATCAGATTTTACAAGATCCTCAATTTACTTATAAATTATTAAGATAAGATCCAATATCATTCAGATAATTAAATGAAAATCAAGATTATTATTATTTTTGCATTCATTAATAAAAACAATTTATTATTACACACATATATTTTACATAAATTGTGTAAAAATGGTAATTTCATTACATATTTGATACATAATTATCAAATTATTCGAATTTCTCAATTATTGCATAACACATTTAAAACATAATTAAGAAAATCTGTTATAGATATATTATAAATAGAACTAGTCAAGATAAATATAACTTTATACATACGATACATCCCAGAATGTTTAAAAAAATATTTATTTCCAATATTTTTATATTAAGTATTATTATTATTGTTTATTTATAGAAAAATTATTTGAATTCTTCAACTTCTCCACCATCAAATCCAATATTTTCTCTTGGCGGTGCATCGAAAACTTGTCGTTTTCGTCGAATCTTAACTTTCCCTCCACCATTTTCATCATCATCATTCTTATTATTATTATCAGTTTCATCACTATCCTTCGGATTTTCAACAGTTTTCGCTTCTTTTTGTTCAGTATCTATTGTTTTTTCTGTACTAGTCGCCATATTTTCTTTATTTGTTGTTGTTGTTGATGATGATATTGTACTGTCGTTGGCACTGCTCATTTTCTACTACTTTATAAAAATTCGATCTTATATATATCTTCATATGTATATAGATGACTATTATTGAATGTTACTTAATCAACGATTATATAGATAAGATTTGTAAATATAGGTGGAGTTTTTATAATCTACGTCAATCAATGTTCATAGAATTCAGTTTTTATTAAAGGCATATTGTTTTAAATACACATAAATACTCAATAAGTTGATAATGATGTAAAGAAACAACAATTTGTTTGTATAACGAGCACAAAAAGTGCATACTTGTCGCACGAGACCAAAACATGGGTAAATCGCATTTTTTTTTCATCATCTAATCGCTTTATCGGTGAATATCAAAAAAAAATAATCTTCAATTCTTCAAATGCAATAAATCATGTTTTTTTTATGCACGATCATAAAAAATACACTTTTTTTTAAATTTCTAAGTACTTATTTGTTTAATAAAATTGTCGGTAGAGAATATCGTTCATCTTCAATCATCTTTGATAATGATAACAATAATAAAATTAATGATAGTTCGCTTTCTGGATTAATTGGGAATGAAAACAAAATGTAGGAAATTACATTAAAAACCTATTCGCTCATAAGACAATAACAATAACAGTTGTTTTATTGTTGCAAAATTAGTTTAGTTGAACAATTACGTTTGTTTGTTGTTGTTGTTCTGATCTCAATTTCTATCGTAATGATCCGTTTTGTAATAATCCCGTTACAATTGCATCAACAACATTCTGTTTAATCTACCTAACAACAATTTATCTCCGTCTATTTATTTAAGTTGCATATAAAACAGAAAAACAAATATTGAATCGAAACAGTTCGTCGAAATAATAATAATAAAGTAAAAATAAAAAGGAATTGGATTTGCATAGATGAATAATGTTGCATTATCAAGGAAGTAAAATAGGATAGGATAATATAATTGTAAATGTGCAATTCGATCCTTAATTTTAAAATATAGAAAGTTATCTGAAATTCAAGGATTACATTTTCATTTTTGCTACAAAATTTTAATGATACAGCACTATTACTAATTTGTTAGAAACTATTAATTACGGATATAAAATCAAAATTAACAATTCATATGTTGTTGTTGTGTTAATGGTTGACTGGTTTTGTTGCATTTCGTGGTTTGATTATCTATGTGGATAACAATAAATAGGAAGTTTATGTCCATGTGTCGATATTAAAGTTGAATGCGGCAGTAATGTTTTAAAACAAAATTTCCAAATGGGTAATTTCCTCAACAAGAATAACGGTCTTCCTGTCTGGCATGTCTTCTATTTTTCAAAACAAAAACAAATCAAACCTTCTAAACTAATGTCCAGAAATAGATTAGATAGAGATCAAGATCAAAGTTGGGATTTACATGGAATACCATTAATTGTTCTTTCAATTGAATGGCTGAAAATAGAGAGTAGGATTGAGAATTTTATAGAATACCATCGTAATTCTTGGTGCTGATCTTTAAACAAAAAATATCTTTTACTGAATGAAATAAAACAATTTGTGGATCATTCATGATTTATTCGCAACAAAACAAGTCAACTCTCATTAAATATTGTTTGTTTTAATTAATTTTTCGAAATATTTCTTATGCACGTTTTCTCCATCCAACTCTAGCAATAAAACCTTGTTTTTTATCAGCTATATAATCAACAATTCTTATAGTTTTATTATCTGGTTCTAATAAACTATAAGTTCCTTTAACATTATCACCATCTCTAATTTCACGTTGACTTTTATAATCATTTGTTTTCCCATCAGCTACATGATAATTGTAATCATATTGCGGATATGCCTATATTTACGCAATTAAAAATTAATGTCAATATTACACGCAAATAAGATAATAATTCTATACCTTCAAATGAACGATTTCTTCATGTTTTGTATCAACTGGTGTAATAAAATCAGAGCCGGTAAAGCCAATCGAATCTCTCTTCTCATAATCATTACTATATCCTCTATTCAAACCACCATAATCACCTCCATTGTCGATTATTCTAAGGGCACCCGCTTTTCTCAAATCTAAATAACTCCCTTTGGTGATTAGATCGCCGATGCTACTACGACCATTGTTATCACCACCTGAATAACTTCCACTAGCGATTAATCTAAGAGCACCATCATCGATTTGTTTAAGACCTCCAATGTCACCTCCGTTACTCAACTCCAAATATTGCCCTTTGGTGATTAGACTAAGAGTTCTATCATCGATTCGTTCACGACCATTGTTATCACCACCTGAATAACTTCCTCTAGCGATTAGACTAAGAGCACCATCATCGATCCTTTGAAGACCACTGTTAGCATCACCTAAATAACCGCCTTTAGCGATTAGACTAAGGGCACTATCATCGATTTGTTTAAGATCTCCAATTTCACCACCGTTACTCAATTCCAAATAACGCCCTTTGGTGATTAGACTAAGAGTTCCATCATCGATCCTTTGAAGACCACTGTTAGCACCACCTAAATAACCGCCTTTAGCGATTAGACTAAGGGCACCATCATCGATTCTTTTAAGACCTCCAATTTCACCGCCGTTACTCAATTCTAAATAACGCCCTTTGGTGATTAGATTAAGAGTACCATCATCGATTTTTTCAACATCACCATTACCATTACCCATCTTTAACAAATCCCCTTTGGTGATTATTCTAAGAGCACCACCATCATCACCACCTCTACTCAAATCTAAAGAACCACCTTCACGACCATCATCATTGCGTTCTTTACCAATTTCGATTCCTCGGCTCAAACCAATGATAGTGCCACGATCGTATGAATTGTGACTGTTACCACCGTAACTTTGTGGGGCCGCTTGGATTGCTGCAGCAACCCATAACCACCCTACTAGCAGGACCTAACATCATTAATTTTTTTGATTAACTTATAACGGAAAATTGAATTTACTTACTGGATAATGATTCATCATGATTTGTACTGGTCGATATTTAGAAACTGACAAATCAAAATGTTGATTTGTCCGATTTTATAGTTGGAAAATTTGTGAAAGGGGGTTAATAATAAACGACAATTTATATTTTCGATGTGTATGGTTTTTTTTATTTTAAATATTAAATTATTTATGATAATTATTATGTTTTGAAAGTATATGAATTTAATTGAATGAATTTATTAAATTCCAGAATGCCCTCGATAACTATACGTTCCTGCCATTTAGCGTGTTCTTAGCGATATTTTGGATATTTACATATAAAAAGGTACCGGAAACTAAAAATAAAACCTTTGAAGAAATTCTTGCCTTGTTTAGACATGGAAATGGGAGGTAAGTGTTGGACAATTTTTTTTTAAATCAATAAATTGTAAATAAAAAACATCAACATGATCTAATTATTATTTCAACTAATTAGGGCTAGTTATCGAGATAGTCGATTATACGGGTGAGTGATAAGCATGATTGTTGTTGTTGTTGTTGTTCAATCTTTTTAAATTGTAGAAATTCTCTCTGCATGAATGCACGTACTTCTTTTTTATGTATATATATATATCTGACTTCTATACAAAAATAGGGGCAGATTTAATTAATACTAAACGATTTTTTATTGAGAAAACTCTCTACCAGAATCAAGTTTTATTATTATTAAACATCTCCTGTATTACATTGACACAGAAAATACAACAGTCTTCCTAATTAGTCCTTCACCTGTGTTTTTTCTTCCTTTTTTTTATTTGTTTCTATATTTGGTTTATTTCAATTGGAAATTTGTTTATTTCATAATTTTATTGATTATTGACTTGTTTAAATTTGCTACATTTTCAAAATATTATTGTTATTACATAATGTAAGTAATAATCTATTAATCTACTTTACTTTCAATTTACGGAAACAGAGAATTATTCGAAAGAAACGTGCAATAATATTGAATAAGTAAATTAGTTTATTGTTTTATTGCTCTCTCGTTGTTTTTTTCTTAAATTTAATCCCGCATCGTCATAAAAATATATATACACACACATATAACATGATTTATACAAAAATGCATGCGGCATCATCATCCCCCTTTATCATCCACCCGTTTCCATTCTTTCATAAAGGACACAGTTGTTTTTTTTTAGTTTAGTTAGATTCACCCTTTGTTTTTGGTTCAAAACAAAAACACCCCATCTCTATTCATTATTTATTTACTTATTGTTAGAAATAGACGATTGAAATTTATCGAAATTTCGTCATCCACCACAACATTAGTAAACGGAATCGATCAATTCATCATTTGATCGATATTAAAGTAACCGAATAGTATTGAAAACAATCAACAAATAAGCTTGTGTTCACTGAGTTGCTGACAAATAGTGTAGATAAGAATAGTCAACAGATTCGCTATCAATTTAGATCCAGTTATATTTCAAACATTTGAATTTCAAATTGAGTGTGTGACGAGGTTAATCTCCTATTCACGAATTCCATCTTAAATGTGTGAAAAACAACTGGAATTTTGGTTGGTACAATTTTCCTGTAAATTACAGTACAACTGATCAAAGAAATAGACAAATAGTGGTGATAACGTCGATAAATGAAGTTGGTGACAAATTGTGCCAATGACACAACTATCTTGGGACGCTGCTTATTTGTGGATTGTTATCATTCGTTATCACAAAAAAAGACAATTTCGAATTTTGTCTTAATCGCTATAACTCAAAATAATGACTGTAGTATTTTGTAAATGACTGATTTGATGACAAATAGTGTGGGTGACAATTTAGGAAAACTAAATGAATAAATTTCAATTGGATCACATTTTTGTTTTGTTAATTTATTAAGCGTTTCCGGCTCGGGTCCGACCACCCCAGGAGCCTATTTTTCTCTACTCCAGTAGTCATGCATGTTATACCCCCCAACTTCTTGGCGCTAGAGGCACTCAAATCCTACTGGAACTCCTCCTAATAACACACACTTATAACCCTATTGTTCTTATCATCATCATTAGTCTAAACAAAATAAACAAAAGTAAATTGTATCATTTATAATCGGGAGCTTCCAGGGGGCGTATTTGTAGCCTCATGTGTTCTATTATTGTTATCAATATTGTTGGAGTTGTTTTGAATTACCAAGTGGGTTGGGGTGTGTTTTGCTGACCGTTGCTCCAAGACAGTCTTCGGGCCAGCCTTTTCGCGTTACGCTCTGCTACTATTACTATGATTCTTAATTTTTTGTTTTTTGTAATTAATTTTTGTTTATTTTTTTGTTAATTTATGAATAAATTATTAAAACAAATTAAAAATATATATATAAAAGAACGAAATTGCTGACTGGCGGGTGGCGTTTATTGTATGTTGCCGCAGACGTGGCGGCAAGTGTGACAGTGAAACGGTACCGGGGCGGGCGCGACCACCCTCACAGCAGGATCCAGAGCCACTAACAGCGCTCTCCTGGACCTGGCCGGATTCGCAGCCCTAACGGTGGGTGTCCTCTACTTCTTCTACTACTACTACTACTACTACTACTACTACTACTACTACTACTACTACTCCACCACCTACTACTTCTACTATTAAAACCAAATAAAGGTGAAGAATGATAAAAGAGCAACGACAATGGAAAAACAACGAAACCCCTAAAAACCCATATTTATCCTTTATTAAAGATTTTAATTTTCAATTTCTAATTAATTCTTTTGATTATTAACAAATTTGTATGTTTGTGATTTGTAAAAATGAGACAAAATTACAGAAAAAATCATTTAATCATTGATGATTGTTCACTATTAAAGAGTATTTCTGGATTTTGTTTTTCTAGTAGAAATGAGCAAATATTAAACAAGAATTTAAACATTTTTTTTATTATTATTATTATTATTGTTTTTTGTTTCTTTTTGTTTTTCTTTCTTTTCAAATTTTTATTTGCAGTACGGATGACGTTAAGCCATCTTCGCAAACAGACATAGACGTTAAAAACAAGAATGAAGATTCAGATACTGCTACGCAGAAGACACACTTGTAGATTAACATACAAAAAACTGTCCATATTTGCAAAATGTGTAAATATTACAATAATTCAAAACAGAACGAACAATAACCACCTTACAACAATAGACAAAATTTGCTAAGATTCTCTGACTGAAGAGAACAGCAATTAAAAAAAAAATTAAATTGTTCACAATCTTTTTGACACAAATCACAAATTGTGGCTGCTTATGTATTTGCACAAATTCAATTAGAAACTAGACAATAAAATAAAATCAACAGAAAACAGAATCGATAGAAAAAAAACAAGTCCAAGCAAAAACAAACAGAATGAAATCGTTGGCAAAAGCAGAAATTTTTAATTTTTGGCAATTGTAGTTTGTTTGTTTTTTTTGAAAATTAGGCTTATGTTCCAGGAGTATGCTAAACTGTGTAAATGCACTCGAACAACATCTACCAGTAACAGAACAGGCTGGACTAGTTGTAGCTGAGGAGAAAACCCAACAAGATTCATGTAAGAGTTAAATTTAAACAAAGTGGCAAAAATTTAACAAACAAACCAAAAAAAAAATTAAACGAACAGTACCAATAATGGTAGGCGTGAAATTAGAAAAAAATCGATTTGCCAATTGGTTTCTTTCTAATTTTTCTCGTACCAACTGTATGCAATATCTCGGGGTGGGGGTGTGTGTGTGTGTGTGTGTGTGTGTGTGTGTGTGTGTGTGTGTGTGTTTTGTTGGTATTTTAATTGCAAATTGGCACAATTAAGAAGTGGTATTGTTTTGTTTCTTGATCTCTCCTCTCTCTGTTGTCAATTCGACAATTGATAAAATCAACGTTATTTTTATTTCATTTCTAAAATATGATTTTTATTATCATTGTTGTTTTGTTAATTTGATTTTTAGTTTTATTGTTTTTAATTATGTTTTAATATAAGCTGCATGTTGAATTGGATAAATAAAATTAGATTGTTATGCATGCTGATCTATCAACGTGAATTTACATTTAATTAATTGCCCTTTTATATAATACAAAAATCCCTATTTTTTATTCCCTTTTCATCAAGAAAATCAACAAAATTTTTAATTAATCAAATGAGTGAATTTTTAATAGATTATTTCAATTAGTTCCAAATCCATTCGAGAGGCGCATTTATAAAACAACTTATAATCCTAGAAGACATTCAGCATATGCTACAATGTCAGGTATAAATCTTAGCAAAACTACAAATATCACACTTTTGTAAATACACTTATCCAAAAAAATAAATAAATAAATGAAAAATGCTATAACACCTAAACACCAAAATTACGCCAACACAACCACACGATTTTTAATAATTCTTTTCTCAAACTGTAAAATACAGAAATACCTATCACCATTGGGTAAAAATGTTATTTTCTCTCTTTATCTCACCTACACTTTCCCAGCATGCCTGCATGTGTTATTGAAGGTAAGACGTTATTTTGTTTGGTTTTGATTTATTTTTTTTGTTCATTTCAAATATTGCATTCCAATTGTTTTGTCGCTTGATATTTTTGGGCATTTTCTGGGTTTTCTTTTTGTTATTTTCCTGTTTATTTTTATGTTGTTATTTTTCTGGATTAGCTGGTTCCGAGCACTCGTCCCATGCGGACGACGTGGGATCTCGTCCACCACCACCACTGCCACCACCGAGATTTCCGAATAGTGCCGTTTGACAATGGGAAACCATCAACAACAATATGAAATTAATGAAATTCAATTTAATACAATTACGAACATCACCATTATTTATATTAGAGGATCATCTAGTCGATTTAATAACAGAACGAAGTAGAGCTTGTGCCACATTTCTACGACACAGTTTAAAACGACGCCACTAACAGTGAAAACTATTTTACAGATCTAAAATAAACGAATAACGTTTCTTCCAAAGGTTCCAAATGGCCTTAATCGTATGGACAACAAATGTATAACAAAAATTGTGTGCCGGTTATCGAAAATCTCAAATAGCGAAACTATAATTTTTGAGAAATTAATAAAATGTTTTAATAAAAAGAAAAATTGTAATAAACGCTAAAGGTGGCCCGAAGTTCGCCTATAACTCTCACAAAATTTATCTATCTTCAGACTTGTCCCCCTCAAAACAGGAAAAACCCCCAAAAAAAGCTTGCAATTTTTTTATTTATTTTTGGTTCAATTACACCACCGATAAATTCTCTTGATGCTCCCGTTTTTCTTGATATATTTCTCTACATTTTCTTATCATTAGCATGCACCTACAAAATTCTGTCTGGCTGCTGGTAGATTTGTAGAATTGTTCTCTGTGTTTATGTGTTTATGTAGTTTTTTCAGAACGGTAAAGGAATTCTCGTCCGGACTTTCTAGCATAAATAATAACAAATAAAAATAACAAAGCGCACCCTTAATTGTAGGTGCACGATCTCAACAAAATTATTACCGCAAAATTACTATTAAATAATATAATAGAGCACCCCTTATCGCAATGCACGTACGAGAAATTTTTGGAAAAATTCAAGCTTCAACAGTCGAATCTTGAATTTAAATGTCTGCGCGTTAGTCTCTGTATTTAACAAAAAAAAACATGATAAAAATTAAAAATTCTAACGATTCACTGCCAGTCCGTTGTTTTAAAAATGCACGTGCAGACCCCTGGACATCCGAAATTCAAATAGAGATATCGTCGAAATCACAAAATTCGACCAAATCTCTATTATTATTATTATTATTAATATTAAGGCGCGATTTTTGATGACTGATAAACGGTGAAAATGCTCAATTTTTCCGGAAAAATCCCCAATAATATACCATTGGTTTTTTGTTGTTATTGTGTTTACCCTAATTTTCCTCAAACACCCCACCAGAAATAGAAAACAGAATTAGGTTTGTTTTTTGATAATTTTCCAACAGTAAAGCAAGTCCTGACGGATGTGATGTCAGAGGTAGATGGAAGTTCCCTCCGCGAGACAGCATAGTGGTGGACTCGTAACATATAAATAATGTGGAAATTTAATTAATTTTCAATTTAATTTTAATTAAATTAATTAAATTCTATATACATATATATAAAAATTAAATCATATAATCAAATTTTTTCAATTATTAAAATTTAAAAAGAATAAGAAAACAGAAACGAAGTGTAGTGGAAAAATTAATTATAAAAAGAGTATTTTAAAGCATATACCTCTATTAATTGTTTTTGCAAATTGTTTGTTTTTTTTTGTTGTATTAACAATTTTATAAATAGTGCGAACGTTATTATTATTATCATCATTTATCATTATTATAATTGTTTATAAAAACAGTACTCTAACGAAAAGATTTGCAAAGTTATCCGTTTGTAAAGGCAGGCCACTTAGAACCACCCTTAGTTCATTGTTTAAATATAATAAAAGAGTATGTCTTAACTGGGACAGTCTGTGTAAAATTCAAATACACCAAAAAATTATCTCATAATTATAGAAATTTTAGCTTCTAATTTCGATTGTATTTAGTTGGAAACAATAATCCTTCCTTATTTGGAATTAATTAAGTAAATTGTGATAATTATAACTTTGCAAGATCTTGAAAGGATTCCTCAATAATTTATTCTAAAAATAATATGGGTACAATTTGTTTTTTTTTATATATAATAACGTTATTAAAACTAACAAACAGCTCATTAGCTCAAAGTGTTTTGGGTGATGTCTCTAGACAATTAATTCTAACACGATATTTTGTAATATTATTATTATTATTAAAAAGAAGCAAAAAAACAACAACAAATAATTGTAAATAACACAAAATCTGTTGCTTAATGTTCTTAGGAATTCGTTCGACAATTATTATTAATTAGAGCACATCCCTGTTATTTCCAACAAGTTCGTTTTATGTTTGTTTTCAAATAAAACAAACGGATGTGGTCTATATTTTACGTTAATAGTTGCAATTTCGTTTAACAAAAATTATAAACAATATTTAAACAAACCAACAAAAAAAAACACTTACTTAGTTTCTAGTAAAAAAATTCAAATAGATCTGGTAGATAGATTTAAACAAAAATATATTCTATACGTTTTGAATAACACAATTAAAAAAATAATAATAATAATTCCAATATATCGAACTATTGCAGGAGTTAATAATTAGCGCCACTTGAAATGTTCCTGTTAGTACTGAGAGTTTAAAAAAAAATCAATAAAAAAATACCACACACTCACAATTACACAAATTTCCTTGATTGAATATTAATTAACAAAAATTACACTATTGACTCACAGAAATTTATAGGAAAATTGTACTTTTTCGTTTGTTTCTTTAGAGAAAAAGACAAGCACCTGCAAATTTTTGTAAATTATTGAATAAAACACGCTATTACCTATTACCTATTACCTATGTATTATGATAATGTCCAATTTCTTAGTCAATTAGATGGTGAGATAAGAAACGTGTTTGGCGCTATATTCTTCGTGATGCATCATTTATTATCATTAAAAGATTAAAGAAAAATGTTGGCCTAATAATTAAGAGAAAAAAAAACAAAAAAAATAATTGATAAACACAAGTGCTAACAGAACATTGTTTCAAAAACTATGGAGCAAGATGATTATTCTAAATGTAAATATTGTTACATATAATCATTAATATTAAATATATATATATATATATATATATATATATATATATATATATATATATATACATGTGAAGAGAATGCAGTGTTTATTATTAATTTTTTTTTCTTATTATTATTATTAAGATTATTGTTTAGTTTTGTTGGAAAAGTCAGTTTAAAATGTGCGAATGTGTATCGTAGATTTTAGTCGACTATTAATATTGTAGATATTTTTAAATCAAACAATTATGTCAAAATTATTGCAGAGAGTACGGCTTACGTTCCTCTCCAGGAGAATTTTTCGGAAAATGAAAACAAATCGACAAAAATCACAAAATACACACACAATTTTTTCTGAAAAATCTTGTTTGTAAATTTTGTTTCTATATTCATATTAAAAAAAAAAATGAATTGTATGTGCGAATTGAATGAATGTTAGATGATGATTTTTTTTTTGTATGATTGCAAATGATGCGATATTTAGATTAGGAATTATGTTAATGAATTAAAAGAATAATGAAATAAAATGGAAATTACGAAACATGTAAAGTTTCCTGAACGCAATAAAATTCTATCTCTATACGACTTTATATTGTTGGGTGTGTTTTTTTTTGTTTTTGTCTCTATAATAATTTGAAATTTTTTGTAATCTTATCAATATCATCGACACGATTCGGTCCTATACCTACTGTTGTGATTGTGCCTTCATCAATTTGTGTTTTGCCAGCATCACGAATCACACAACAAATCAATTGATGATTGCCAGCAATTTCATATAATTTTAATAATTCTTGTTGATTTGTTGTTTTCAATACAATTTTCGGTTGGCCCGCATTCAACCATTGTTTCAAATATGGATTTGACGATTTTATTGATAAATCATATAAACTAACAGCAGCATGCGCAACTTGTGATGCAATCTTTCCTGTACCCATTTTAAGATCAGTCCTAATAATTATCACCATTTTTGTGGGTTCTACTTCGAATTTAATGAATTTATTCATAAATCTTTTAAGAATCATTTTCTATAATTTTAGTATTACTTGGATTAGATTGAACCTTGTTTCTTTTTTTCTTCATATTCTGCCATACATTTTCTAAAATCGTTTACATGTTGTTGGCATCGGCGCCAATCTTGAGTTTCCGCAATACATTCCTGTGGGTTGATCAACAATTTGAAAAGGAAAAAACTGATTAGAATTATGTAATCTGAGATTTACTTGAACTTTGAAATGGAGTTGCATACAACCGGTTCTTTTCAACATTTGCTCTACTGGATCGGTGATTTCATCATCTTTACCATGAGGCATACTTTTCTTTTTAGATTCTCGTTGATTCGAAGCAAAAAGACCACCACCGACTTTTGAAATTTTTTAGGTTATGTTTCTCAATTGAAATTATTTTAACATATATACGTATACATATACGATTTCCTTATTGTTATAAAATTGTGTCACCTTTGCTGATAATGCATCAAAGAGAATAGCGTAATTGGTGTAATTTTATGAAATTTCGAAAAATGTTAGGTTACATCATAGATATATTAACTAAAAACAGCTCCATATACTTGAAACTAGAGCATAAATATTATTTCAGTATTTGCTCAGCTAGATCAGTTGTTTTATTGATTTCGTTAAAGGCATAAGGGTCATATTACCGAATAGACAAATTATTATAGAATAAAGTAATTTAATTATCAAAAAGTCCAAATTTTGACCGTCCTTGAAAACACTCCTGTGTTGTAATTTCGGATAGTTCTACATGGCATCACTAGAGTTCATTACTAGCGCTATAAGAATATTATGCCAGCTACACATTATCGTCGTTTTACTCCGCGTTGTGTGAACGACGATGAAAAATTGCAATGTGGATAGTAGTTTCTCAGCAGCGAAATATCAAAACCATTTTGAGATTTTTCTCCGTGCACTGTTCGAAGAACGCGATGTAAAACGACGATAATGTGTAGCGGGCATAAGGTGTATTATATTAGTTTCGTAATCGGCCAATAGAGGCATTGCTGTCGAACGAAGTTAGAACTTACTCAAGGTCAAATTCTGTTCAAATTGACTTTTCAGTAAACAAATGGAAAATCCACTGAATTTCCTTCTACACATTCTGCAAATTATTCAGAGATTGATAATTTTATTAAATTGACACTTGCAAGATACAAACTATTAAACAGTACAAAATGTTATGAATATAATATTATTAAAAGTGAATTCTAAACTTGTGGACATCGGTTAAACTTACAATGAATCTACAATTTTCTCTATTAATTCAATTATAATATTGATAAACAGTAGTAAAAATAATAATAACAATAACAGTAATCTATACCATAAAATTATAATACAATATAATTCTAAATTAATCAATAAAATAATTATATAAAATAAATCATAAAATAATTCAATTATAGATTGCACCATAATCACATACATAAATTAAATAATTGAGCAATAAAAATGAAAGATAATATCAAAAATATCGAAATATAGTTGTAGCTTAAATTACTAAAAAAAACTAATGTACAATATCTACAGTGTTCTTCCTTTTAATATTGGAGGGACAGATAACACACAAGCAGAAACTTTCGTGTTAACAACAGTCTTTGGCCATTTAAAGTTACGTGCAAAATGTGCATTTAATATTCATTCACATTTAATAGATCGAAAAGAATAAAAATAAAAAAATACACACTCACACAGAGATCGTGGAATTTTCTTTTCTTATCATTCTAACTATAATCAACAATGTGCGCCATTATTTTCAAAACAAATATTCATTGTGACACAAATTCGTTGGAATTTTTATGCATTAATACTTTTATCTTTTGTTGGATCATCAAATCTACATATATCGAATGAACTCATACTACTCAATGATGTATAAGAATTATTAACAATATGTGGTGCCTCATTAAATTCATCTAATTCTTCACTATCAGCCGATGATGGACCTTTTAATAAGAAATATTGTTCGGATCGTGTTGGCCATAATAAATGTGCCATAATACAAAATGCAAAACAATCAGCTGAATATGTGATACCTAATAATAATTTGAATCGCCATAATGCTGATACATGTAATGCAATTAATGCTAAAATTGGTAAATAAATAAACCATACAAGACTTGATGCACCGAAATGTAATAGAAAATTCAATTTTTGCGTATTATGCTCGTACAGCATTGTTATACGTAATTCATATAGAAACCATATCATTATTAATGTGCGGAATACAATAATTAACCATCCTGGCCATGTTTGGTATTCATCGATATCCTCAATTATATCAACTTCAGTCTAAAAATTAAAAACAAAAACGAATCAATCAAACAATCAATTGTCACTATTAAATGTTTAAATTACTAAATTCCAAACGTATAATAAAATATGAACGATACCATAACACAGCCATATTGAAAAAACTAACGGTTTCCATGATAATTCTAATCGTGTAACGGCCCAACCTTTCGCTAATAACAGCAACAATAACATGAAACATGTCTGAAATGTGTTTGTTAAATATTTAACAATCGTTTAGATAAAAAAAAACAATGAAGTTCTTTACTCTAGATAAGATATCGAAAATGTCACCAGCCATCGCCAATTTCGGATAACCTTCACCATCTATAGCAAATTTCAATGTATGAATTAATATTAAGAATAATGCAATGAAATCGAGTAATAAACTAGCGGTAAATAATCTTGTGACTGGATGTTTTTGTATTTTAACAGCATGACATTGTAATGGTACTAATACCATATAACAAAACCAAAATACTAAATACAATTCTAATGTGTTTTGACGATCAAATGAGAATTGGTAAGTTAATGAATTATATGTTGATACATTTGGATTACCATTAACCAGCCACATATCATAATCGATATCGTATTTATCATATTCATTATTATAATTCCATTCACATGTCGTTGTATTTAGATAACAAGCAACCATTGAAACATACCAAAATCTACAAATATTTGTTTTTGTATCAAGAGAAACCAAAGAAAAAAGATCTTACGATGGCTGCCTCATATCTTGTATAACATAAGTGAATTGATGTCCTTTAACAACATTCCACGGTGAATCCTCATCGATACATAATTGCCCTTTCGGGCATGGTATATGGCGCAAAAAATCTTTACCATTCAAATTGCATTGTGAATATGCCTGATTTTTAACAACCTTAAACATACGTTTACATGCTTCATTCTTATTGTATATAATACGATTTTTATAATAATCTAAAAAATATGAACGATCTAATACGGCAAATGTGATTGGTTTAATGAATTTATGTTTCGATGTTATATTCCCATATATATATCCATGTGTTACATCTGGTTGATGTCGATCCGTTTTTTGGAAACCGAATTTTATTAAAAACTTAAAAAAATCATTCGTATTAAATGTCCCTTTTATATGTGTACATTTATATAAGTTTATTTGTGTTATTATTGTTAAAAAAACTATTAAACATATTCGTTTCAACATTATTTTTTATCTATAAAAGATTGTCAACTTTTTGACATGTAGAGGTTAACGTGCTGAACTTTCGTATTTGCTACACATGTAACCGCACATTCTATATTAGTATGTACTAAAATTTACACCGTTGCCGCAACTAATACTATAACGCCGTTCATCACGTTAGACTAATTAATTATTGTAAACTGATTCTACTTTATACCAGTATTATTATTGACACATTTATTTTAATTACAATCTTGAAGATTTAGAAAATTTTCTGGATTTGTTATATTTTCTATTATGTAAGATTGGCAACATGCAACGAATGTACAGTAAAATCTAGCATGCGTGCCCATTGAGAAATATACCATGGCGTAAGTATGATTACATGTGTTCCATATACTGAACTTGAACCAATATGAGTTGACAAGATAAACCATTGTGCTAATTGTAGCTCAATTTTAAATGTAATTTGAACGTTGTATGCTTTGTTATAACTGTTGTTTTAATTCAGGTACAACAATTTCTGTTGCTGACTTTAAAAATTTCTTTGGATTGAAATTCATATCATTATTGTGTTTATATATAAAAGTTTGCATTCTTTCTTTAAAACAACTCTTAACAACACTTAATTCGGATGAATATGGTTGACACGATTTTAAACGAAGGTGCGTAAATGTTTTGACCATTCATAATCACACATTTCAATTGAACCCGTCAA
This sequence comes from Meloe dianella, assembly GCA_028455855.1. Taxonomy (NCBI): domain Eukaryota; kingdom Metazoa; phylum Arthropoda; class Insecta; order Coleoptera; family Meloidae; genus Meloe; species Meloe dianella. The sequence goes on from JAPTHL010000039.1 coordinate 1,273,469, forward strand.
TTCAATTTAACTTTAGCGCTACATTTACAGGGCGCCATTTTTCAAATTTGCCGCCCATTTATTTTTACTTTAGCGCTACTTTTACACAAACCGCCATTTTGTTTGGTTTTTTCAAACCTGCCGCTAATATAATTTTACCTTATCGCTACATTTTCAGACCACCATTTAATTTTTTTTTTAATGTTTATAAGTATATGGCTGAGCAAAGCGTGCTCTTGAGAGAGCTGGCATGCTGGAAATTTGCTTGCCTACTGCCAGCATTTGGTTAACTGGTTAATTGATTTTTAATCGTCGTTGTGAATGAATTGGTGTGCAGTTTAGAAGAAAAAAATGATCTTGCTAAGGTGAGTCAAAATTAACCGTTGCCGGATTAGAAGAAGAAACTGTTAAAATTAGGTTTTGTTAACATTTCATGTAGTAGCCATTTTTAATTTCTTCCAGCTTCACGCCAATTTATTTCGTCGAAAATCGTTCTGGGGATTCTTATCTAACTGACCAAATTCAACAATTCCATCATTAAAACGAATACCATGATTGTCATCGATTGTTACTCGTTTTTTTTTGTCTTTACGTTCATTCTCCAATTCGGTTAGTTTGTTACGTAAACGAGCAAAATTTCTTGAAAAATATCTTCCTTGAGGAGTTTTTTTATTAAAACGATTACCATTTCCCAGATATTCTTGCAGATAACTCGAAGTTAATACACCGTAATAATCTTTCAAATACTTTGAATCATCACTGGTACACACTATAAACATTTCTTTGGGCCTACTCATCTTATAAATGATTTTGGAATTCTTATTCAAACCATCACAAATCTCGTAAAACACATCTTTTTTCTCAAGAATTTTAAAAGGCCACCGGAGTTATTTGTTCTGGAGCATTTGAAATCGGTGGATGGAAGACTTGTGAGTGTGACCCCACGTCGGTGAGCCATACGTGAACGTGGGTCTGATGATAGATTTGTACAAGTGAAGCTTGTTTTTGATGGTTAACTTGCTACGGCGGCCAGTTAACGGGTGAGTTGGAATATGAAACAAGTGTAAATTTGAAACTGAATTATTTTGAGAGGTTTCACTTATATAGGGTTGAGATCCGGGAAGGGCAGGTCAACTTCAATCCTATTGGTGCGGTAATCAACCGTGGGGTAACTAGTCAAGTGTCATTTAAAAACTAATAAAAACTAGTGAAATGGAAGATATGGCCAGTTATTCCAGAAAAAAATATTTATTAATCTATGTAAATTCATAAGTTTTCGAGGCAGTAAATGCTTGTTTTTTTTACTACTAAGAGTAATAAAAAGTAGGCAAATACGATAATAACAATTCATAGGATGTAACGTTTACTGAAAAATTATACCGAATGTTCCATTGAAAAAGGTCTAAATAGATAGAATATTCTAGGCTATTTAATCGATCCAAAAAATCGGAGAAGTGATCGAAAAAATTTGGGTTTTATTATTTTAACTTGGTGTTTTGGCGACTTTGGAAGGAGAACCAACTGAATCGATGTATATAGCAATGCTGGGAGGACGAACTCCTAAAGAAGCAATAAACTTAATGATTATGGAAGCCGTCGATCCGCAGTTGGCAAAGGTGCTTACATGGACCGGCATATTTAATGGCAAAAAGATGTAAAAAAGGCGATCAAGGCAAGTCGGCTGCACCGCGCTTGTTATGGTAAATAATTGTTAAATTAACTCTACAAGACTGTATATTTACAATATAATAATATAATATAATCAAATCAATTTGTTTCATATTTCCACAGCTGGACTATCTCAACCCAATGGCCATGCCATCAAAATATCCCAAACAAATTTACAAAGTTTTATTACTGCCGAACTGACGTGCACCAAACAGAGGAAAAGACTGGCGGACAAATCAGATTGTCCATCCCGAGAAGAGACTGGAATGGATGTTTAATTTATGTCTAATGAAATTTATAGATAAGTGATAAATAAATATTTTTTATAATACAATAATGTAATATGTATAATACCCAAAATTTCCCATTCGAATAGATTCCACCATGTTTTACCTTTAGTTTTGTATTATTATTCAATGTGCCTTGTATGCTTTCGCAGCATCGGCACATCCGATTGTCATTAAATATCTAGTAGTAGATTTCTGCGACTTGGTTTTAATTGTCACAATCGCAACAATATCATCCACAACTGTTTTATCCAACTGCCCTTTAACGATGTTCCCACGAACTGCATTGCTTGGTTTACCAGTTAATGTGTGCGTTGCTAAATCTTCTCTTGTACAAAATTGATGTAATAAAATATGTGTAGCGCGTCCAGCTTCACACCAATTTATTTCGTCGAAAATCGTTCTGGGAATTCTTAACCCACCCAATTCAACAATTCCATCATTAACACGAGCTATTCAACATTTTTCAGACTCTTTCAGAGAAAATAAGACTTTAAAAAGTGTTATTCAGACTTTTTCAGAGAAATATTTCCACCAGGGTACTCCTCCAGTGATTGAAAACCAACAGCATTCTTACACTCCAACAAAGTAATGTCCTCACGAAAAGTTGGAGCACGATATTGACTTTTAGAAAAAAACGACCACATACTTAAAGAGTCAATGCGTTGACGATATAAATCTTTTATTTTTCCAACTGTTCAAATTTACAATTAGTACTAAAGAAAATAAACTGTAAATGAATTCAAGTGGCTAACGACATTACGCATTTAATCTAATAATAAACACCTGAGATAGTGCTTTGACAACCTTGCTGAAATCTGCATTTATCTAAAATTACTACAATTGTTTATTATAACACTAGTAACATCGTTGATCTCTCAATTGTTTAACATTATCAAAAAATAAAAAAACAAGGAAGCATTGCCTTCTATAATAACGTTAATAATAAAAAGTGAATAAAAGTAACGACGAACATTTTCAAGTTATTAATAAAAATACAATTTTAATTATTATGTAAACATATCACCGAGTGTCCCACAAATAGCGATTACAGCCGATGTACTACTAGAATAGCAATATCGTTCTCTAGATATGCTCATTTTGGCGAAGAATGCAACTAACACTTTTCTATGGGACACCTTTTACTATGCATCTGAAACAATAAATTAATCGTCAGTAAAAATCGTTTTTTCTCATGTTGTAAACAATTAAAACTAGTGTTTTAATTGCCATGTTGTGATGACATATGTTGATTTAAACTACATTTTCCAACAAAATTCTTATTACATATTTTACATATTAATGGATCTGCATCAATATGCGGTGTGACATGTTTTTGTAGTGATTCTGTACTATCAAATTTCTCACGACAAATATGACATGAAAATGATTTTTTCATATGAACAACTTTACTAAGCAAATGTCTATTTAAACCATATTTTCGTCTAAAAACTTTACCACAAATATGACAAGCAAACAATCCATCTTTATTGTGAATTGATAGATGTTTTTTCAAATTCGCTCGTATACCAAAAGTTTTGTGACAAATTTTACAACTAAATGTTGTTTGTACAGAATGAATTGTTGAATGCCTTTTTAAATCATCTCTTCGATGGAATGTTTTGTTGCAGGCATTGCATTTGAATTTTTTGTGAATTAATAAATGTCTCTTTAGAGACTCTGCATGTGCTAAAGATTTATTGCAAATATTACACCAGAAATCGCTGTTTTCATTATGTGATTTTAGGTGAATTTCGAGATTATTTTCATCTGAAAATCTCTTCTCACATTTCCTACATTTAAATGGTCTCTCATGTATTCTTAAATGTCGTCGTAAATTAGAATTACTCGATAATTTTTTGTCACAAATATAACATATTTGCTCTTTTTTACGCTTAGCAGAACTATTCTCATGCCTCTCTATCTTTATATTAACATTACTATTCTCAACAATTCCAGAATTATCCTTACTACCATTATCTAAAATCGTTATTATGATTATTATTTTTATCAATCTACTATTTATTAATAGTAATTGTTTTTACCGATATGCACGTTTGTTTGCTCAAAATTTTCTTGTTCATCAACGTATTCATCTTCCAAATTATCATGAAAAACATCAACTTCACTTACGATTTGTTCAACATTGCCTGCATCGTGATTTGTTTCATTTTCATGTTGATTTGTTGTAGTTTCAATATCATTACATTTATCATCAACATTCTGATGGAATTTTCGATCAGTTCGTCTTACTAATTTCATAAAATCACATATAAATATCAATATTTGATAGCAATGATAACAGATTTCTTTTGGAAAAGGATCGTCTTCATATATCTGTAAGAAAAACAATAAAATAAACTATCTAAGAAATTGAGTTATTATCAAAATAAGTTAAAGTTAGTATAGCTTACTTCTGCATCAACTATCTTTGTAATTATATCCAATAATTTTAAATTATCGTAACGATCGATGAGTATATTTTTAGAAGATTCTACAGGAGTTTTATGATAACAACATCTACACAATTCCATATTTTTGAAATAATTTTAAAAATGATTTCAACGATTTCTTAACCGATCTTCACCACAGCACAGTTTCCAAGGTACACAGTCAACAAAAATGTGGAACTCTGAGTTTTTTGTGACAACCGACTGCCATTTTTCTGATTGCAGACAAGGATGGCTATATAGTTGGTCGAGCTGAACTCATCTGAGAATACAAACATCTCGACGCATCCAGTATATTCTACTACTACTGTATATGATATATTGAACTATTAGAACATCAACTTAGCCACACGTGTTAGATGTGAATTCAAAAGAAAATTCAATGCCAATTTGAATTTCGCTCTAGACCGCCATTATTCTGGCTGTTGTCAAGGCCAACTTGTAAATGGTATAGTAAATTTCATTTGCGCACGCGTAAACGTTTCAATCCAACACTCACTTTAAAGGAGTATTCGCACAGAGGCGACACGACACGACAACATCATAATTTCGAAATATTACGCACGACCAGTTTCAATGGTGATCGTGCGCAGAGACAACACGGCACGTCTATTTTATACATATTTAATATTTATAGTCGATCAACTTGTAAATTGTAAATAATTCTCATAAAAATATATTAACTCTAGGCTACGCTTATGGTAAATTGGCTACTTGTAGCTCTTATATTCAACAAGTTTACACCTTTATTTTATATAATAATTATTGCAAAGCAATAATTGCAATAGAATTTCCATTCACATTCGTGTTGCAATTATTTATGTTATTAAATTGTTTAATTACTATTTTTTGTTGTTAATTAAATGGCTTACAGAACAGTTGACGTGTATCATGTGAACGTGTCTTTAGATCCGAGTGAGGCCATTATTTCTCTCTCTATTTTTACCTAATTGGATTCAGTGTAATTAACAAAGATAGAGCAATGTAGATCACGTGAGCACTGTCAGTTTTCTGACATTTACTGGAAATTACTTCTAAATTCTAGTTGTCTTTACAAATTATTCCAAATTTTCTTCTTTTAATTACAATATTTATTTAGAATAATGCCATATATAGATCGAGGTATATTCGATAATTAATAATTATTATTCAATTGTAATTAATTTGCTTGTGATACGTTTAGATGGAACGATCTTGGAGAGCCCCCATGGAATCTCCAACGAGTTATGAAATTTTTCTATGGTACTTTCTATTTCGTAATCTTTTTGTAAGTTTTTCATAAACTATATTTTTTTTCTGTTTTAACATCATTAATTTCGTATTCTGTTTTAGTTTCCAAACATTAGTAGGAATGGAAGCACGTCCTGTTAGTTATGGTCGTTCAAGTTCTGGTGGTTCTTCATTTGGTGGCAGTAGTGGCGGAGGTGGTGGTGGCGGCGGTGGATATCCAAGGTGATCATTCACAAATTTCGATAAATATTTTTTTAATAATTCGATTAAATATTGCAGACCTGGCGGTGGTGGTGGTGGTGGTGGTCCATCAAAACGGATCAGGACAATGAAAGATATCAATCCACCAACAATAGGAGGATGTCCGGGAGGGGCATGTGGGCGATAAATAAAAGTAATAATATCAGATTTATCTACATACTATATAATATACATATTTTTTTAATTTTGATGAATTAATTAATTTACAAACAAAAATCAAGCATTCCTAGTTTCTTTAATAATTACTACTGTTGTTAATAAATTTAATGTCTCATTATCTTTGTTTAGTGTCAATTAGTAAAGGTAGCACAACTAATGGTTCATTATCTGACGGTTTATCTGAATATAAACTCCAAGTTCTTTCAACACAATCAAAAATTCCTGAATAAATCGTTGTTTTTTTTTAATTATTCATTAAATTAATACAAAGAGAATCTTACCAATTGCTATAGTTCGTACATAGCCCGTGTTACGAAAAACAGGAAATTCCTTATTAGACTCATCACTCAACATTTTAATAACATCAAGTTTATTGATTGGTTTTGGATATTTTCCAAAAACTTTCATACGTTCCTCACTACTTTTTGTCATTAAATAATTGGATTCGTCAGTATTTAATCGTAGATATCTGTTGAAATGTTTGTTTATAAATAGTAAATGATTTAAAAATAAAATCATAATAATTACGAATTGCAGTGCATTGAATTCTCATTAGGATTAACCGTAAATGTGCTCAATTTGGATTCATCAACTAAATCAGTTGGTGCCATTTCGATATTATGGAACAATCGATCACCATCCTGATCTAAAAATGTTAAATTTATTGAACAACCATCAGCTGCACCATAATTTGAATCGCGTAAAATCTCTTGGACTTGTTGGAAAGTCTCAGCCGCTAGTAGAGCTCTTGTTAGGAAATGTCTTGCTGTTTTTTTTTGGAACAAAATCAAATTAAACGTTTATCAAATAAAATTGTTAAAAAAAACAAATTACGCGTTTTTCCCGGTTGTAGGTTCTTAGCGCTTAACGTATTAATCGAGAAAATCAATCCATGACAATTGTAACTCATTGTATAACCTGGTAAATGTCCAGCATAACATAATGAAGTGAATTTCTCTTCAGTTGTATTATAACGACCTTGCGGTTTATCGTTAATAATATGAGCTGAGACAAAGTAAAAGCGATTCAATGTGTCACTTAGAGCGTCCTCGGTATGCCCAAGAATTTCCTTTAATTATAATCCAATTAAAAGAGAACCAACAAGTGATAATAATCTGATTAAGATAATTCGAATCGATACCTGTCCCTTTTGATTAATACAAATCGTCGAACAACCGTATGGTTGTTTATTACCTTCCTTCTCCGCAGCTTTCAAAATAACATTATCCATGTGTAATAGGAATAGCTTTAAAATAAATTCGTGTTTGGTTATTTCGTTTTTAATTAATGAATTATTTTGTCTTTTGAACCTTATGGAATGGTACTTGGGCCCCATCCGCGGTACCTTGTAATTCATCAACATATTGCGGATAATTCATTTTTAATAAATTCAATGTATCTTCATATGCTTTGCGTCCTTCTGGTTGTTCATAAGCTGGTAAAAATTCGTCGTTTAATGCATCACATGTTGATAGAAATTCATGGATAATTGATGCGAAATTGCGGCCCTAATCAATCAATCAAAAGAAATGCATTAAAATTACATCAGAAAAGTAATTAATAAGACGTATGAATGATGATACATGTCAACTTTATATTTGATTTCCATAACATGTTTGTTGTCAATAAATTTTTTTGATTCTTCTATAATTAGTTGGAGTTTGTGGATAGTATTGGAAAATTACTGGTTTGTATAATAATCAAGGACAATGTTAATATATCGATTACTAATCAAAAAAATAGTAATTTTTCTTACATAACAAGAATATATGAACAATTAAAATATCCGGTTACAATTGAATAATTTAATACAGCATTTTTTGTTATCTTTGTTTACGTTAAATGTTATCAAAAAATAAAAAAGTTTAAAAATATTTGTAAATGATACTTACAACATCGAAGCCAACTTCATAGTAGGTGCCTCTTGTGTAAATAATCGGGATGCATTGCCTGCGGCCGATATCAGTGACAACGGGCATTTTTATCGTTTTATATAACTGTTATGATTATTGATAAAAAAAATACTGATAGTAATAATAATAAAGTTGTACTTAAGTTAATACCGTTAAGAAGTTGTTATTACAACTGAACGCCCTCAAATCTCTCACTATTTGGATATTTCTTTGATAACTCCCCACTTTTGCTTCAATTATTTTAAACAGCATACACACATCGATAATTTATTCGTACATCTACAATGATATGTTTTTATGGCTTCTCAACAACAATTACCGTATAAGCATACAACACTAATTATATTATTATTATTTTTATCTATATCTTTGTAAATCTAGTTAAGATTTCCAAATGAATACAAATAATGATAACGAAATTCGTTTTAATTTCTAAATAACACACAAACGAACCAAAAAAAATGGGCCAATCAATAAATTTTATTGATTTTAAAAATAGAAAAGATTAAGTGGTGGAGAAATTAGTGAGGTGGCAATAGCCCGGCACCTCCACCAATTTAACAACAATTAAATTACCTCATGAATATGGAGGCATAGATCGTATAAAAATATGGAGAATGATTGAACCGTACAAGGCGCAGTATCCAGCCTTGATTATAAATGCAATCACAAATCCATTAATTATAGGGAAGTATTGAATTGGTAATAATTACAATGTTCAGTTCATTTAAGTGGGAAAAGTGCGGTATTTGCAGCAAATGCAAAAAAAAAACAAAATCAATGGAATAATTAACATGAATGCCATAGATGTTGTTCGTTTGTCTCAATGTAAATAGGCTCTTTTAAACCTTCTGCGGATTGATGTTCTCCTTGATCATAAAACTTACTGTTACGCCACTGTTTACAGTCGCTATTGAGATTAGGCGAGCGCTCTAATTTCAAACTGAAGCATTCCAAAAAAGATACACAAATGAAACCAGTTTCACACACAAACACCTATCTTCTTTCACGGTGATAACAATCTTGAAAGGGTTTAAAATACTCCCGAATTTCGTAACAAAAAGATTGGAATTGTTGTCGAGAAGCGCGACTCGTTTCAACTATATATTAGCGGAATTGTCGCTGATGATAATTATACATCTATTTTTGTACAATTTTCCGACAATTTAAAATAAATTAGTTGTATTGCGTAATGTATAATTATAAACAATGTGATTTTAATAAAAAAAGTTTAATACAAAAAGTATAAAAACAACTAATAAAACTTTCAAGGAATTAGTTTACATTCAAGTTTCTCAAAATGTTCTCTTAAAACTCTATCATATCCGACACCTCGCATCTTTTCAACATTCCTAACACATTTCTTGATTGAATCCAATATTGTTTTCAAATCATTCGGAATAAATTTCAATAAAACATTTAATAATTGAAAATAATTACTTGTATGGAATGCTAGATGTTTATCACCCAAATTAATAATAATTAACAAGAGATTATCTTTAATATGATTGTATAATGATGACTTTATTATACTTTGTACAACATTTAATGCTGTATTACGTTGATTGTGGAACATGATAATTTCAAATATACCAAATAATGTTTTATCAACAATAATTTCCAATGATTTAATTGATGTTGTATTATCGATAAATTCGTTTAATATACGCAACGACTTAAATACATTCGTTTCACCTTCTTTTATCGGATATTTAAAGAAATTATTTGATAATTTCTCTAATAGAATACCGGCAATTCCATCGTTATCTAAACATTTTAATATTGGCGTATCGGTTATTGTGAAATGCGGTATATATTTGACAATTAAATCTTTTAAGATGCGTTCCAAATAGACATCACTTGGACAATTCAAATTTACCGTTGATATAAAAAATAGATGCCAAGTTTTACGGATTGCTTGTGAATTGAATGGATGTAAAGCTTTACCAGTGATTACATCATTCGATAATAATAATACAGTGATTAAGCGTGTATAACAACAATTTGTTTTGTGTTTATCATACAATAATGGACCGATTTTATAGAATACTAAACTAATACATGTATAAATACGTAGGATTATCGCCTCATTGACTGTACATTGATTGAAATATTGATTAATCCAATTGTCGATCGAATTAAAACAATTCTCAATCAATTTGTTTAGATGCAACGATTTCAAACATTGCTTTATATTAATATGGAGTGTTTCAATGAATTTTACAAATGGATCTTTGGTTCGATCCAATTTCAATTCGTTTTTAATAAAATCAGGTACACACTCGAGTTTTACGATGATTCTTGTTAAATTCTCTTGATTGTCTTTTGTAAATAAACACACCTTCATCCACGATTTTAATACAATCAATTCTTGATTTTCGCTAATTATAAAACTATTCGGATAATTCTCTAAGATTGTACATAAAAAATTTGCGGTAATTGTTGGTGTTATTGTATCGTTATTAAAAAAATTAAAGCCTTCATTTAATAATGATGGCATTGTTTGGATAATTCTACCAGCTAAAATACCACAAATGTCTGGTGATTCTGGTAAGTTGGATAAAATCTTCAAATTTGTATAAATATAAATTTTATAACAATTCTCCCAATTATTACACCAAACACGTTCATTATTGATGCGTTCCAATATTTTTACAAATATTTTTATTAAATTCTCAATGTCGTGTTGATGAATTTCTGATATATATCGATTTATCCAATTATTAATTAATAAATATTGTTTCAATTGTAGATTATGGCTGGTGTGGATTATTGTTTCGAAATTTGTTAGAAAATTTGTGAAAATCTCATAAGAATCTTGATTTTCTAACAATTTCATATACGAATTTGTTATTGTTTCAATATCACGATTCTCACGGATATGCCGGATTATCTGTAACAAATAACAAACGAATTAATTTACGAGAAAGTTTACTGTTGGAAAAACTGTGTTTTTTTTTGTGGAAATTGGACGGTATTCAATTTCCATACGTATTGTTATTTGGAATTATCTTGTTTTCTCATAGAATTTTTTAAGCTCGGTTGTTTATAGGCGAGTCAGGGTCTTAACATGTTCGTGTACGTTAATTAAATCATACAACCGTTAAGTAGTAATAAAGCTTAATAATGCATTATTAATTGGACAAAAAATACCATAAAAAAACCATAGAACAAACACGTAAATCAGATGATAAAGGCCAGTATTGTGAAGATCAACAAACACAGGATATATGTGACAAAAAGAAATTCACTTGAGAGCTTAATTATTAACAAGTGAAGGTCTAACACAACTACCTTTCTCACCACACAGTCAACACGTGCTCGTCACAGTCTTATTTATCAAAAATGATGAAATGTAAATAAGAATACATTAAGGGAGAGGTTTTGTATACAAAAAAGAAAATCATTTCTTAATCTTTGTTGATTTGCGAAGGTTGTAATAACAGGTGCAGTTTATTAATCGCTGAATTGAGTTCAATTTTCGGATATCCAAGCTGACCCTTACCGCAGCATCTCTCTAGAAAATGTCACCATATTTAATTATCTCACTGCACAATTATTTCGATAAATAACGCTGCAACTGGCCGTGTTGCCTATAGTGTAAACAAAAGTAAATCTGATAAATATGGATAGACGTTAGACAAATAATTTGTTAACTTTTATATCTTATCAAGTATCTTTCCCAACTTTTAGTTTATCATTCTACTTACAAAAACAGCATAAAAATTGTGTATCAAACAATCTTCTTTCTTCTCATTCGATAAACATTCAATAAAACCAATAAATCTTTTAACAGCTTCATCAAAATTAATCCTTGTTAAACATATAAACATTAATAAAATATGATAGATGCCAATTTTGTTTAAATCATTAATTTTATTAGGACTCAATTGTGAATAAATACGTCCTTTAATCTTTTGCCAATGTATTGGATATTCTGTTAAATGTTTTATTAACATTCCTAGAAAATATTCAAAATCTTCATCAATATCATTATTGAATGACCATAAAATCTTATCGATTATAGCAATTAATTCATTCGTATTCAAATTTATATCAATTTTATTCGAATTATTTAATTGTTTACTAAAATATTCCCATAATTGTTGATAAATATCAATTTTACTTGATTTTAACCATAATTCACAAATTAATGATTGTAGAATCTTTAAATTATCCAAAAATGAACCAGTTTCATAATTGTTAATAATCTCTTTCGTTATAGTGTCTAATAATTGATAATTGATGTTCGCTTGATCGATGATCGAATGAACGAAAGCTATATCTTTTAGTAACCACAATATAAATTGTTTATTTTTATAATTCACTGTGGTTTTATTGAAAATATTCCAAAAGTATCCATCAATCGATGTTTTCATACAATAATATTGAATTATTAACCATAATCTTTTATGGCATGAACATAAAAAGCTTGTTTTATAATGTTGGCGATAATTTTTCCAACTTAATAATACTAAATCATCGATAATATGTTTGACATATTCGTCATTATTTCTATAACCATCAAGCTGATATAATGTGAAAATATAATAATTTATATCGAAGAATGTGTGTAGATATTGATAAAATGGTGTCTTTTCATTATTGTTAGCTGATAATTTTAACAGAATTTCATCCTCTAAATCTCCTAGATGTTTGAATAAAGGCAGAAACTCTCTCTCCAGTCTATTTATCACTTCTTTTGCATACTTTCTTTTAATTGTTTCATCTGTTTTTAAACAATACAAAATCAATTGGAAATACTCATTGATCAATTGTCGGCGTTCTTCAATTTCTTCTGTTGTTACAATCAAATCCACATCTAGAACGATATTCTGTATTCTATGCCAATTCTTTCTAATTAAACGTATGATTAAATCGATTTCTGTATATACAGTTTTCGTACAATAATAAATATTATCGATGAGAATTTCCCGCTTTGAAAAATTCTCATCTATCTGATTTGGAAATGTATGTAAACAATCGTCAATACCGTTGGGTGATTCGATCTTGCAATTTAACGATTCACACACAAAAACATTAAACATGCTTCTTTTAATAATGAAATTGTTAAATAAAAATTGGAAAAATTGAAAAAAATTATTGAGGTTATGCTATAAATTTACAGGTTAGGAATTTGAAAAATTTGCCGTGCTGCCACGTTTCGATAATAGAACAATAGGATGAAATTTGTAATTCATTAGCAAAAATTGTTAATTCTTGATTATCTTGATAAGACCTTCTTTGTTTTATTTTTGGAAGAACAATAGCATATCAAACATTGATCATCACTTTCATATCTAACAGATAATTATATTACAATTTATTGGTGAAAAATCCTCTTGAACTCTTCCACCCTTCAGCAGAACAATTGATAAAAACAACTTGAAATTGGAGAAGTCAGCGATAAGATATTTATTGTCACAAAAAAAGATCGATTTATTTGGTGAACACGGTAGTAGAATCGCACTTTGAAAAAATTCCCAAAAATCAAAAATCAATTGATTAATCCGACGATTTATAAAGCAATCAAATTGTAAAATAAAGCAAATTTTTATAAAACTATTGCTAACCTTACTTAATTATGGGCGTTTTAAGGAAGTGAGTAAAATACGTTAATCTTCGTTAAATCAAACATTAATAATAATCAATTTTTTGTTTGACTTTTACGAAACAGAAACAACACAAGTGGAAGGATGAACAAAAGCAACAAGAATAAGGGAGCATCCCCGAAGAGAAGATTCTTTTTCTGGAGACCTCTACATGTAAGTTCTATTCATAATCTTATTAACTTGTACCATTTAAAATAACGTTTGGTTTTCTTATTATTGCGTAGTCCTTAACTCTTATGATAATTTATCAATAGTGACAACATTGATTATCATAACTTGTTGGTATAAACTAGATGGCAGCAGTATGACATTTCGCTTATAAATATTCCCACCAATCATAAAATACGTAATGTTAGCGGGATTTATTTAAAAAAATAAAACTATATAGATAAAACAAAAATTTCAATTATCTTTTATATTTATGCACATTAATGAATCATTTATGTAACTAATTGATAATTTCATATTATTTAATAAGAGAATGTTATTGATATGTCTAGACAATACCAGACTTCTTTAATTTATAAATATCACCGATTAATAATAGTAACGCATTCAAGGTTATAATTATAACGATAAATACATAAATAATCTATCAAATAATCGCTCTAATTAAAAACCAATTACCAAAAGTTTGTTTATTGTTTATTTATAAATCATTGAATACGATAGTTATATATAAGAGGATGCTGCGCCACTGGTTAAAGCTAATGCTGCACGATAATTGTTGCGTTTTCCCATTGTTATTAGATATCAATTACTTTTAAATTATGTATTTATAAACAATCGTTATATTATTCATTATTATTGCTTCTATTTTTATTCTTTAAAAATAATAAATATTTTAATTGCATAACGAGAACTATAACAGATGCATAATTTATAATAATAGCATATTGTTTAAGAATTGGCCTAACGTTATCATGACCACACTTGCATAAATTGTTAACAAATAATAATAATAATAATAATAATAATAATAATAATAATAATAAAACAGACGATTGCATGTGTGTGTAGAAATAGTGGAAAATCCCCAATGTTGGTGAATGGTAGTCACTGGGATAAAAATCTGTAATGATTTCTAGATAAGATCTCACCTATAAGCACCACCTACATTGTTAAATGTACGAACTGGATATAACCAGTTATTGAAACCGTGTTTCATAATCTAAAATCTAAAAATAATTCAACGAAACTCTGCTTTTCATTTAAAACAATATCTCTGTGGTAAAAAATTACTCGAATTCTTTTCCTCTTCTGTACAGAGGCAGAGAGAGAGAGAGAGAGAGAGAGAGAGAGAGAGAGTAGAAATAATGGAAATTACAGGAGTTTAATTATCAATTCTATATTTAGATAATTTACAAGAAAAATCTAGGACTTTGACCATTTTATTACGTTTCTATTTCATAATAACAAAATGACACATCAATTTACAATAAAACCTTAATTCATTCAATTATAATTGCCAAAGACTGAATTCCAATTGTTCTATTGTCTTGTTTCCTTAATTTTTTTATTTTTTTTGGTTGTCTCTATTTTTTTTCGCGTCTACCCACTTGAAATATTACGGAAATAAATAGCAATCCACCCAGTTTTTGTCGGCAATCAACCAGGAAGTAGTTTGCATATTTCAAATATTTTCATAAACAGAGCACAAAACACAAAAAAAAACAACCTGTGCCATTTCATGAATGATGCAATTGTTGTAATTTATCGAAATCAAATGATGCAACACTCATTAATCACACTTATCAATGATGATAAATTATCATTTTGTAGATTGATGATAAAAGATAATAAGAGAGCGGTGTGGTTTTTTCCATAAAAATAAAACTATTGATTTCCTAAATTAAATGAATTCTGTTAAAAAGACACGTCATCGAATTTCTACAGAGCCGGTCCTGACTCATACCATTAATAAGTTTTTTTTTTTGTATAAAAGAAACCATTCTTTGCTCAACTCACAATTGAATGGAAATTTCCATTCACAGTCGATGGCCTAGAAGAATGTTTCACGTACAAGCCGCCAGTGGCGTAGTTGGATTTATTTTTTTGGTGCAATTTTATAGAATTTCACAATTTTATCAATGCATGAATTTTTGGTCTATTTCTTGATTTTGACCTCAGGCCATAATTACCTTGATGGATAATTGTTTTCGTGCATCGATAACTAATCATTTGTAGGTTGAAGCTACTTTCTCTTAGATCTAGTAATAAGGATTAATCTAGATGATTTGATTTTTAATTTATTGGGGTTTTCGTATGTACTTAAAGTTGGATTGTATTTTATCAAACACACCACACACTTCTACAAAAAAATTAAAAAAAAAACCGGCCTTGGAATTATAATTTACAGACTCAACGATGCGGTTTGAAGAAAACACTTATAAAATCGAGAAAAAAGAAAAAGTTCTTCCCCCTTCTTTTGGTATTGCAATGGCGAAAGTCCAAAAGCTTACTAAAAACTGAAGCGTTTCATCATACAACTTGAATTCCTGTCTGCTTTTCTCTTCTTTTTCCCCGTGCTCTCCTGATTGTCGTGGGTCGTTTTTTTTTCAATACAAGAATCTTTTAATAGGTTTTTGGCAGATAGCAACATCTACGAACCGCTGGTAGATATAATTTTTACATTCCCTGCCTCACACCTTTTGCTTGATAATATCGAGAATCGAGAAGGTAGTTTGGTAAGGCGACGGCAGGTGTAGTGTGTCCCACAATTTTATCTGTTTCATTAAAACATAAAACGGCCGTATCCACACACATTTAACTACATAGAAATCGAGATTATACAACAGAATAGCAACAGCAATAAACAACAGTAAAACCAACGAGTTTTTTTTTAAAAGGCATTCTAAAGCGGCTAAATACCAACCGTTTATATTCGTTATTATTGGAGAAAACGGATAACTTGCATATAACACAATAGATGTATTGTTTTGTTAAATTGAAATTTCAACAAAAAGTTCAAAAACTTTCCATATTTATTAACACTAGAATGTTTGAAAAAATTATGCGTAATTGTTTCAATGTGGTCAATGTACTGATGCTGGCAATTACTGTTTAGCTCTTTTGCCAACATTCCTCATAATTAATATCAGAAATTGTGTGCAAACTTTCTAACATTCACCGCAAATAACTATCTCCATCCTGATCTACATTAATCTGTCATTAATTAAATATTTTTTGTAGAGAACACTCGAAATGTTTTGGCATTGATGTTCCCCTAAGAGGCCACCCAGTTTTTTATTGCCCAGTGTCTTGCAAAATGAAAATGACAAATGTTGTATATCTACAAGGGCAATCCACCTTTGTAGTTGTGCGCCTTTACTGATCTGCAAGTTTTAGCTTGCCGAAAGACCGAAATTGCTTCTTTATTTTTCTTGTGTCCACACACAACACCAGACTTTCTCTCCATCAAATTCAACGATTATCTTCACTTCATTTAACCGATACGAATTTCTCTAATGTTGTAAATGTAATTGTCCTAAGTGTTTCTCAATTAAATCATCAATTCGTTAATTTGGTGAAATTTCGATCTCTAGTTCTGCCATCTCTGAGCAATGAATTTCGATAGGCGTTATAGAAAGCGTTCACTGTATATTTTTTGTTGTAAATAATAATATCAGCGACATCACTTTACAAAATTACAACAAAAATTGTTATTTTTAACATTTGAAACTTTATATTCGAATAATCTCGTTTATCAAGATGTTTGAGAGTAGTTTTGTTGCGAAAAAAAAGGCCAAATTTGACGGACAAGGTCTAACCATTTCCGGTATTTCGATTGCCATATCCGGACTTTAATGGATAAAAGACCCATGCATAGGTATATTTATTTATAACAAAATAAAAAAAAACCAGCAACAACAACAAATAGTTAGAATTTATTGACAAGGTGACTGTAGCACGCGTCGATCATTAGCGCATAAATTCCTGCAAAGAAATATTTTTTGATTAATTTGTGATCAATCGAATAATTAAAATTGAGAACATTTTTGTATTTATATTTAAAAAAAAAACGTGTGGTAAATAATTGACAATTACGTTGTTATTATGACATCGTTTAGATCTTTTATAAATGGCACGTGATTTATTTGAACAACATCAACAACAATAACAACAACAACAATAATCGGACAAGATCCAATGGGAATTCTAAAAATCGCCTCCCGATTTAGCACGTGGAAGAATTCGAAATAGGATTTGATGACGTTTGTATAGACTAGTGGTGCCTTAATTATATTTAGCACCGTTGCTAAAAGTTGAAAATAAATGGTTGTCTAATGCAAAACTGAAATTAAATCAGTGTTACAGTTTCGATCAGACTGTTTGTGTGCCCTACGTGCACCTAACTACCTATCTCTATCACGAATTTTCTTTTTGTTTACATACGTCCTCAATAAATTAACAAATAATAACAACAATTAAATTAAAACAAATTATGATTGTATGAAAAATGGAACTGAAAGAAATACCAACGAAAAAGGTAAATCTGTTATTAACTCTAATTTGTTTTTACTTAAAAAAAAATTAATATAGTTTTGTCTAATTAACGCTCACATTTAGCGAATACGTGAGAAGTAATGACGCCACAACGCACCTTTGTATTATTATCACCACCACCATTGTCATTATTAAATTAACAAAAATATTTACGGAAAAGTTATCTAAGGACATGTTGTTGTCATTCCTGTAAAAGATTTACAATCAAAATTTTGCTGTACTAATTTTAAATTTTCAGCCAAATTTGTTTGTATACAAAACTAGAAAAACTTTAATAAAACTGGCACAATTCCCCCATTGAACACTACAATAATAAAATCCAATAAATATTTGACGAAATTTCAACGAAAACTACAAAACATCTTGACCTATTATTTGCCCATCGACTTGACCCTTATCCTCTAGAGATTTTCTTGGTTTTTTCCGCCCCTTTGATTTGTTCAATTAGAATGACCCAATAGTTTGTAAAATTGTTGTCTTTCCAAGCGGTGTCATTTAACAATTTAGAATCCAATGGCGTCATTCTTTTTTATTTGTTATTTAAATTAATGGTAACAATGTACTTGGGACAGTTGATTGAGAAAAAAACAATCTGTAATAATAGATTTAATATAATTGATTCAAACGTTTCTACGCAAATATAAATATAGTTTGGACTGATGATTGGCGTAATTTTTCAAATTTGGCGCGTACAAATCAATCGCAGTAGTCAATAGAATTGGAAATTATTTGGATCGCCCGTTACATGGGCGTCCGCACACGTGGAAGGTTACACATCTGAGTCCACTTTGTGGAATTTTTTACTCTCCCAAGAAGAGGCACATGCCCAATTTGCCCCCCTCTGTGGACGCCCATGGCCCGTGATAAGATTGCTATTATTATGATTATTATTATCATTGATTGTTGTTATTTTTTTGACAAATTGCTTTTTATCAATTCGTATTTTTAAACATACGTTTTATTTTGGTTGAGTAAATCTTAAAAAAAGTTGGAAAATTTATGGGCTGTCGTAAAATAATCGCTTTTTTTCTTTTAAAAAAAAATGAAGAATTATATTAACGAGTCATACCGTTCGCGTTTTAATAATGACGAAATATTTATTTAACAACAATTTATAATGTTATTCTTATCTATCATATAAAGATTAAAACAATACGTTATTGTTGTATTTAACAATTGAACGTAAACGAAGAATTTAATAATAATCGTCATAATGATAATAATAACAATTTTTTTAGCATCATTTGATAATTATTTTCATTTGAATAATGATCTCGATAATAAATAAAAAAATAAAGATTCATGTAACAATGAGTCAGTAGTGAATTTTCTTTACATACATTAGGGTGCTCGTACACAATTATTAAATTGACAAAACCTATAGATTACCGCAGTGCCGGCCCGAGGGGGAACTTCGGGGGGCACCTGCCCCGAACGCGGTTTCTAATGTTGACTTTTTATACATCGACATAGACTAGAAAGGGCGCCTGTAAGTCATGTTTGCTCCAGGCGCAATTTATTCCCGATCCGACTCTGTAATCTACAACCTAAATCTATTCGTTGAATTCGAGATAAATAAATGGCAGGATAAAATATTTACCAAAAGTGGTTTGACTCGTATGCGAACACTCATAACCATCATAATCTGTTCATATCTATATCGTGAAATATAAAGGTAATTGTTCCAATGGAAACTTTTTTATGCGTCAAATTTGATAAAAATATGTTGAACACGTGCGGAAAAAGGTTGGACATATAAGCAAAAATTATTTATTAGAAAAACATTAACATAAAAATCATAATACAACCGTTAAAACTATGCAAATAAGGGGGGGGGGGAGTCTGGCTAAAAGGGAGACTCAGATTTAATGTTATAGCCAGTGAATGCCCTTTTTACGATACAATTATCGATTGAAGAGAAAAGAATTTTTTATAAATCCATAAATCGCACCCAAGCCTTCCACTTGCCGGAAAAGCTGGTCAATTTCCTGTCAGATTACCTCACTATTTCTAACCAGTGCTAGAAGAACAGAAATTGTATCAGGCCTCTGTCCATCGCGCACTCGTTAAAACAGTGAATTGACTTGAGCAGATATCGACAAGTTCTTCAAAAAGTCACTTGCAGATGTGTTTAAATTATCAAATTCTACAAGCCGACTTGAACACCATCAGATGTAGTCATCTTTTCAACTCCTACAACAAAACTCTAAATTGCCATTTCTCCTTTTTTGATTTATTTGTTAATGAGTAATCCTTACAACATAATTGCTCATTGTGAAAATAGCAAATTGCAAATTTAGAGTCTTGAAAAAATGTTGCTGTTAATTACTGAGCAATTTTCGAATTAGATGTTTCTATTGACAAAACATCATTAGATATTTATAATAGATAGTTATAATTGACAGTAATAAATTGATTTTTAATAATCACATTTTTAATAGAAATCATCTACAATAAACGTAATTTATTTATGATATTGTAGGATTTTTGGATTTTCCTATTCACGTTTTTAAATGCATATTTAGATTTATTATTAATGATCAACTATTAATTATTATCAGTATACGAAATAAATAAGAAAACACGTATGGAGATAGGTACCGATATCAATCCATTTACGTCGTTAATTAATTGTTAATTTTCACACAATTTTGCCATTTAAATTTATTCCTAATGAATAATAGAAATATTTACTAGAAAATTACCCTATCGATGAGCATTTATTAAAGCAATATGATAATAATCTGATTTGCTCTACAGAGAAGAATTAAAAGTATCTACCACAATCAAGGTGCAGTATCTTCAATGAGGTGTTGTACAAGACAATTTCAATAAATAAAACTACAAAGTAGCAAAACTAAAATGCACAATTGTTCTACGATTGTGTTACGAATAAGAATGAAGGGTGTGGTATAAAGAAATTACATTGAAATCAAACCAGTCAGACGAGACAAATAATAGTTAATGAAACATGACACTACAGTAAAGCTCCATTAAATGGATCAGTCTCAATAATTGGCACAGTATTCAAATTTCCATGTGTTCTCCAGCACTATAATCGGCAGATAAATTAATATTAATATTAATAATTTCGTGTTTTCCGGCCAACCGTCCGCCCTCATCCTGACATTAATACGGATAATCGACGTTCTACTGTATATGTTTCATGAATCGTATATTGTGTGACGAGCAGGGGCAGTTCTGCGTGCTATTTTTCGCTTTAATATTGTTGACAAAGTCAAGTCGTACTAGTTAAAATAGACGAAGTATACGCGTCACTCCTTAGAATTTTATTTGAGAAACTCATTACACAGAGAACAGGATAATAATGAAAACAAAAAAAAACAACAGTAATATTGTGTAAGATCATGTCGGCCAACAGAATTTCAAGACTTTTAGCAAATATTGATTCTGTCAACCAAACCGGTAATGAATTCGCACTTATTTAAAACATTAATTATTTTTGACAGAAAATTACGTTTCTTACCAATAAATATTGATAATAATAATAATAATCATTCACATTACTGTATAAATATGGAAGAAGACCTTGTACGGAAAGAAAATAATCGTAATTATAACAAAAATAAACTCATTAATTTCGTTCATTTTATATAATTAGACAACAGGCAGGACTGTACCGAGGAAAAATTGCGCCCGGATCGCAACTGTTTGCGATAAGAGATTGGTGCCAGACGACTTTTGGCCGGTGAGGCCCTTTGCGAGCCTCCTTTCGCACGGCCCTGGCCACATATTCCAATTTGGTAGAATTTTACTACAGCAATTAAGTAGAAAAATTCAAAAAAGAATCAACAACCTTGATTTATTGTGTCAGTTTTATTTTAAAATTCTAATTTGTTATCGCTGCTTTGATTATAAACAAAAATGGAAAAGGCAAACAACATTAGAAGGAAATTTGAATGAATTCGAAGTGACACAAGTATTTCTATTGAACTTGGGAGGGAAAAAAACGGTATGGACTTTCCTATCCGGTTATTACCAGTTAGATTCGTTCCAATAATAACAATAAATTTGCAATTGATTTGTTATTGGTCCGTCGTCATTTGTTATAACTGCGATTATAGCTATTATTGTTGTACTAGAAGAGGATCAATATACTTTTAATAAATTGATTGTTTGTTGAGCAACAAAAAAACAACACGTTTAATTGGAGTTGTAAAAAATGGGAAATTTAATTGGATTTTCCATCTGTTTCTCTAGATGATTGCAATGATTTTCTACATTAACATTACGAATTTGTACAAATCTATCGAATCAATTATACTTTCACCGTACGTTTATTGGAAATCTACGTAAAATTAACGTACCGTTTTTATTGTTCAATTTTTGACCACTTTGGAAACTTACATGACCGATTCTCAGAGCAATTAACTTCCTTTTTTCTGCCACCATTTATGTATAAAATTACGAGAATTTCGATTGAGAATTTAGTCGTCGTTTAGAGCTGCACATGTGTTAATACTGCCCTTATTTGCACGGGAACTATGTAAGTTGCCAGTTGATGATTATTTTGTTGTCCTTTTTGACGATTATAAATGGCGTCGGGACGCTGTCGATGGAACAATTAAATCATCCACGTACCCATCTCATTTTCAAATGCCGTCCACGTATGAATTTTATAAATGTGGGGAATTTTTCTTGATTCTCTGGGAAATTAGAAATTGCGTCGCACAATTTAATAGGTGGTGATTGTTGTTTAAAATGAAAATAATCATGGCCAACGAGTTTGTATCAATCGTTGAGATCTCGCTCACCTCTTTTCCAGAAAAGACCATTCGGTCAAGAGTTGTTACAGAGGTGAGTACTCAAAAAAAATAATAATTCGGGTGATTATTACCTTGTATAATAATCGAGCGCCAATAGGTATGTCCTAATTCTTTTATTATCACAATTATTTTTAATGTTTGAATTTTGTCAAACGATCGCGTTCTCTTTAATTATTTGATAATTATCAAGCAGAAAATTATACGTTTTTTTTTGAAACATATAAAAACGAAATATGTGTTGCCTCCACCATTTGTACAAACGCATTAACCTTAGCGTTTCGGATCTCAATTAAAATGCCCTTTTAATACTCAGAAAAAATCTAATTATTATTTTTCTGATTAATAAGTCTCCAATTGTGATTAACAATCCAATTTTTCTCAAACAAACAAAACAATTTAATTATCAAAACTGCAATTATTGAAGTGATCCGTGAATACATCAAAATTGACACAGTTTTTGAAATGTATTCCAGGTAATCTAAGGTAATCAACTTAATTACGTAATTTCGTTTTCGATAATAATGGTTGCGTAGATTGTGTTTCTGAGAGCTTAACGTTAACGTTGTTGTGTCTTTTCACGTATTTTGCGCTCGTTTTTTTTGGAGAAATGCAGAAGGAATTTGAATGGGGATAAGACAAGTGACAATAACGCTAACATTAACTTTTACGCTGATCACAGCAAATTTTTGCCAATTATTAAACGTTTCAGTAGATTTGACAATACAGAAAATTGACTTTAGTTTTATCTTTTCACCTTACATTGCAATAAAAACGTTAAATACGCTGTTTACTTAATTAAAGATAATTTATTGCAAAATTAAATTACGCATTAAAAAAAACCTTAGATTTCCGCATTTTGTGAATTTGATCTTAACGCTAATGGCTAACACCAAAGTTTTGATGTGACAAATTTTTGGCTTTATTGTAATGTGTACGTACACAAGTGAATAGCATAACGCATAATAAAGAATAGATTCGCCACATGACTACATTTAGTGTAACTTTTGAGTAACTTTGCGGAAAGTCCAATAACATTTGTTAACGGCTCATTAATAATGAGTTAAGGGTTTCCTTGCTGCTCGCCCTATTAATAGCAGCATCATCACCCACTTAATCCTAGTCTAATCTATACGGAATTTTTATATTAGTGGCATACTTTAAGCGTTTTTACTGGGTAATTCCCAAACAACAATGTTATTAAGTATTCTCAGATTATTGCTAGATATGAACAATACAAATACTTAACGCATACTAAACGGCAACAATAACTTTAAGGCTTCTTGTAAAAAGACAAAGTATATCAAATATCCCAATTGCCTAGTCTCTCCAACAGTAAGAATGTCTCAAAGCAGAAGTGGACTGGGAATAAATTGCGCCCGCAGCAAACATGCGTTACAGGCGCCCTTTTTTAGTCTATGACATATCTATAAAAACTCAAACTGATGTGATTTGGAAACTGCGGCCGGGGCAAGAGCCGCTGCAGTTCCCCATCTCGTACCGGCAATGTCTCAAAGCAATCTGTATATGGGACTGGGGCGACTGGCCAAATTCGAATTTGCCTCGGGCATGATTCTTAACATTGATTTAATAGATTCTGTACACATTTCGAATCTTAACGTTAAATCTGTGAGCCATTATTCAAGTAATTATCAAATTATACGTCACAATTTTAGCACTAAAATTATTTAAATTAACAAAACAAAGACAAAACACACCGAAATTGATTCAAACAATTAACACAAACATATAATTATAATAATAATAATAAGAAGAAGAAAAACCAAAATAGAAATTTTTTATCTAAAAATGTAAGAAAATGATAAATATCTGTGTAGGTGTAACGAATTTTGTAAAGCGACACATTCAGATCGGCAAAACAGGAATAGAGAGGAGACGAAAGATTCTTTCTACAATTCTGGCTATGGGCCAATATGTTTCTAAACAATTTTTTTTTTCTCTTCTATTTACACCATTATCTCTGTCTGCTACATTACAAGACATGTTACGTATTGTGTTATTTTCATAAACCAATAAGAACATAAGTATGATGATCGCCTAAACGGAAAAAAATCAATAAGTTGGCAGTAATAAGAGGCTTTTATTGAGATTAATCGTCATCAATCATTTGACTATGCCACTTATGACGTCCTGCCTCCACATCTCCCTCTACCCACACTGAATCATTGAGGCAAATATTTGTTTTCTATTTGTTTTTTGTGAAAAACGTAAACATTTTGCGACTATTTTTGAATTAGTGATAATTCGCGGCTAATACGAAATACACATAAACGTCATACCGAACATGCGTAGAATAGATTCTTGCACGTAGGGGATCCCTATAAGATATCAAGCACGGTGCATTTCTCCCACATTTTGGCGGGAGGTGCAGCCGAGTTGAAGTGCGGAAAAAATTTTTTAGAAGACCAATTAAATAAGTCTCGCACAAAAGTGTGTCTACTGATTGATTAATAGTGTTTAATAATAGTATTCAATTATTTGTCTGATCAGTATTAAAAGGAAAGAAATCATTTTTAATTTGATAAAAAAATGTCACATAAATCGGGATTAACGACACATCTGCATGATGAGGCTTGCAAGGTAAATAGAATTTTTCTTTTTGAATAAGTTTCGCCAATTTTCATTTTTGTTTTGGAGCCAAATTATGGATTTTCATATTTTATAAATATGCATTTATTTGTGACTTTTTTTTTGGTTTGCTTCGTTTTCGGATAAATTTTTCGAAACGGAAACCGCAACTTTAATTTCCGCCGAATTGTTTTGATTAGTATTGCCTTATCGCACATTGTTTTTATTTTTTTTTTCGAAAAACATTTGATAACAATAGGCACGTTCTAGCACATGTGTGTTGAATCGAATTTGTTTATATTTGTTTATTGTTGATTTGAAAACGGTAGAATTGTTGTAGTTTTGTGTTTGGCAATTATTGATAGTTATCGGGGCACATCTGTTCGAAAAGTGTGTGACGTCATGGAAATTTACCTCGCGAGTTCGTTGGCGTCCCAACTGGAAACTAGAAATACATACACCTATTACCAATTATATCCTTTGGGAAATCAATGGAAATCATACGATTCGCTATTATGTAATCAACCCAAATCGAATGTATAACATCTAATTAATCAGAACACGGGAAAATTAATTAAAATCTCTTGTAAATTCACCGGTTTTGTTTCCTCCGTTTTTAACAAATATGCGGACTTTCACAATTTTCATTCGAATAACTTTGAAAATTACCGATAAATAATTCAACTTAGAATATAAAAAAAATGACGAAATTATTGTCTCTTCATATTGGAAATAATACGAATACAAATTTTCAAGGTTCGTCGCAAATAATTACCTGACGTGTGTGTTTTGTGTTAAATGATATTGATAAAAAAAATACAGTAGGTACTCATTAGCATTCAACAGACATTACATTAACACTGTGAAAAGTTCAAATAGAAATTCTGTATTTAACCAAAAAAAAAATAAAATAAAACGAATCGATAATGTCAAGGATTTTTATAATTTTCAAAAATTGTACAACTAGGAAATTGATAAGGCTTATGTGTTCTTTAATGGTTAATTAATGATTAGCAGCCGTAATCACGTGATTGTCTGCTGAAATAACCGTAAAGATTACTGAAAACTCTATATGGACCAGTGGCGTAGTCGCAGTTTGATTTTCTTATAAAAAATTTGAAATGATACCAAAACGCAATAATTGCACCTGTATATTTTTACATTTACTCTCCCAACAAGTATGTTTTCTTTCTATTTCAATTAAGAACATTTAATAGAATTGTTATAAAATACACCATATGTGCGGCTGTTTAGATTATGTCACGGAATAAGTTGTTTTTTTTATATGTATAATAAATGATGATAACACGTTTTTAGGATAAGTGCCAAACATTTTTAATTGATTACCCGATTGGAGTAATGCCATATCAATGAATGAATTCGGATACTTTTTAATTTGTGTTGAAAATAAAATGCAATAAAGAGTTTTAATAAATTTGTAACAGTTGCACAATAATATGCCACGTTTGACTGTAATCAAATCCAACAACAACAACAACAACAACACCATTACATTTAATTTCTCGCATTCTAATTCCGTTTATGATGATGATGATGGTGTTATAAAAGGAAAAGTGGAAAATTTCGATTGCATTTCCGTTATTTTTTATTTGAAGAATAGCCTTGGAACAAAAACGAAGGATCTCGCAAATGTTCCACAATATTCAAGGTCCTTCTTTTTTTTGTTTTTGGGAAATTAACGATATCTAGACGTAATTAATAATTATTACTTTTCATTTCTTTTTATTTCTGTTTGTTAATTAGTTGATTTACAAGAAAACAACCTTGAATTCGTTATTTTATAACAACATTTGATATTATTTTAAATAATAAAATTGCAAACGTTTGTCTGGATTATCAACTTCCTAATCATAAATCATAAAATGCCCTATTGACAAACAACAACTGTACCTTGATCATGTCGTTTACTTGTTAGTTTAATTGGTGATTAATATCAATGAGATGGCCAGCTGTTTTTATTACAATTATATCCCGCTGAAGTCGATGTGAATACAAAACAAATTCTGTATTATAATCCGTCTATTTCGACCCAATCAACTTCGAGTCAATCCGACCGAATGAAGGGTAGATAGAGAGTATTAAAAATATTACAATTATTTGTTCGTACGACCTACATAACTATTTTCGAGTAATTTTTACGTTTTGCCCAAGCCTTGATCTGATAGCATCACGGTGCCAACAATTTTCCTTTGAAATTACCAGTAAATTAATGTAATTGTTATTTTGTTACAGCCTAAAATTATTTCTCAAGTTGACCAGAAAAAGGGTGGTGTTAACACTGTTCTAATGACGTAAGTACAAAAAGCTCCACCTTATTATCTACAATTATCAAAAAAAAAACAATCAGAAATCAAAAAAAAAATAGTAATAATAACATTCATTCACCGAAACATCACATCTTATTGGAGGTATTGACAATTCCATCAAAATACTAAAAAATAAACGAAAATTAGGAGCAAAAAAAATAATAATCAATTCAAAAATTAAGTACTGGTGATTGGACTTTAATTTTGTCAATGAAAAACCATGTATATTTGCAGAAATTTTTTACAAATAGAAAAATCAACTAGGTTGCTTCTCCCATTCGAGTTACATCATACAAATTATTTATTATCTTTTTATGTTATTTGTTTTATAATTGTGCAATATTGATTTACTTATCACTATTGATTTAGGTATTGAATTGTACAAAAAAAAACATTTGCGTGCTGTAGCTCTCTACCTTTATGTTTTTTTGTTTTGTTTACAACAAAAATATATTTTTACTAATCATTCTGCTAAAAATCAATCATCAAAGATTTATATACCAAATGACTGATAGGGTGTTTGCCTATATACATGGTTTGATTATAGTGCTGTTTTGATTATATTTTTGTAAGTTTTGTAAGATTATTGGCATATATTGGAGCTGCTAGAAGTGCTGCTACCGCACCATGTTGCGATGTGGTTGTGCTGGGGAGCTCTACGGATATAACAGAAGGACGATCAACGGTACAAATTATTCAATATTACCTTTTTTGTATTCAAAATATATCTAGTATAAAATGTTTAATCAGTGTCTTAAAAATGATGTTTGTACAAAAATTGATTTTGTACATTAATTGTATGAAAATTAAGTAGGAAACTTACAATATCCTTCCTTATCTTCAGTTGTCATTCAAAGTAAATATAAATTTTTAATTTTAACATTTTCACTTTTTTTTTAAGTTTTAATATATTTTTTAAGAACCGTAAAACCACCACCCATCACCACATACACACACACATATATAGACACATTCTCTAACAATTTTCAATCAAATATTCGTTTTGTTTGTTGTTTTTTTTGTATTGATTTGCGACAAACCAGCAAAGAAATTTGATTGAATTTTGTTCGAATCAAACAAATTTAACACTAAAAATTACTAATATTTCCATACTATATCTCTCTCATTCTTATTTGTCTGTTCGTTTTAACAAAATCCTACATAATTGGGTATTTACAATGGGCCCAAAAATTAATTATGAATTAATTTCAGTTATAAATGTGAAAAAAATGAAGTACCTGTACACTCAGCCAACGGCTCGACTGTACCATTGGTTGACAATGTGCCAAGAAAAGATGAGGAATTGGGCGATTATGATCCATTTCAACATCGGAAACTTGACCATCCCACATCGTAAGTTGTTGTTGCTAGAAAATCAAAAATAAAATTAATAATAATAATAATCGTTTATAGTGATTTGGATACGTTGGTGCATCTGTTGAAGGGCAGTTTGGGCAGTGGTATATTGGCTATGCCATTAGCATTCGCAAATGCCGGTCTATTTTTCGGTTTGGCTTGTACATTCGGTATTGGTATCATTTGTACATATTGTGTACATATCTTAGTGAAAAGTGCACATATTTTATGTCATCGGACACGCACACCAGCATTAGGTTATGCCGAAGTTGCCGAAGCGGCATTTGTAAATGGACCACCATCGGTGCAACCATGGGCGAAATTTGCCAAAGCATCAATCAATCTATTTCTTGTTATTGATCTATTGGGTTGTTGTTGTGTTTATATATTATTTGTATCTGAAAATGTACGACAAGTTGTTAATAATTATACACCGGAAGAATCACATTTGAGTTTGAAAATTTATATGGCCGCATTATTACCATTTTTAATTTTAATGTGTTTAATAAGAAATTTAAAATGGCTATCACCATTATCAATGTTGGCAAATGTCTTAGTTGCTGTTGGTATTGGTATAACATTTTATTATATATTTATTGATTTACCACCACTTGACAGTCAACCGTATGTCGTTGATATATTAAAATTACCGAAATTCTTTGGTACAGCTATATTTGCATTAGAAGGTATTGGTGTTGTGATGCCATTAGAGAACAACATGAAAACACCAGCACATTTTATCGGCTGCCCTGGTGTCTTGAATATTGGTATGACATTTGTTGTTTTATTGTATGCATGCGTTGGATTCTTCGGCTTTTTGAAATATGGTGACGACACAATGGGCAGTATTACTCTCAACTTACCTCAAGATGAATAGTAAGATTAGTTGTTTTTCTTAATTTGAATAAACCATAACAATCGTTTGTTTCTTCCAACAGTTTGGGTCAATCAGTAAAATTAATGATTGCTGTTGCAGTATTCTTTACATACGCTTTACAATTCTATGTACCAATGGAAATCATATGGAAAAGTTTAAAGAAC
This sequence comes from Meloe dianella, assembly GCA_028455855.1. NCBI lineage: Eukaryota > Metazoa > Arthropoda > Insecta > Coleoptera > Meloidae > Meloe > Meloe dianella. Next base: position 1,303,631 of record JAPTHL010000039.1, read on the forward strand.
CAATTCAATCCATCAAGACAAACATTGGCTGAATATTCAATTAGAATATCATTAATATGTTTTACAGTAATCTTGGCAATATTAATACCAAATCTTGGTGGTTTTATATCATTAGTTGGTGCCTTATGTTTATCAATGTTAGGCTTAATATTTCCAGCAATCATTGATTTAATCACATCCTATGAGGAGCCGGGCCTTGGTAAATTCAATTGGCGTTTATGGAAGAACACCTTCTTAATATTGTTCGGTTTAATCGGTTTATTAACTGGTACATATGTTAGTATTAACGAAATCATAGAATCATGAATTGATTTCCAACAATAATAAACCAGGCGGCTTTCTATATCGTCTCATAATTATTAGATATGAGATAGAATTTTTCAACAAAAAACAATTAAAATTAATAAATAAATAATAGTAAGTAAAAACTATTGCAAAAAAAAATTACCGGCTGGAAACCGGGAGTATTTTCCCATCAACATTCATTTTGATAATAAACACAAAAAAAATGGATTTCCTTCTTGTGAATTTATATTACATTTTTTTTAATCTAACCATCATTTCTATAACAACTGTTAAAATAATCATAATAATAATAATAAGATTGATAATACTAGCGGGGACGTTTAGAAAACGCTTTAATTTTAATTTTAGAAAAAATCTTTTTAAAAAAAAACACGTAGGCAACGTAGACTGCAAATCAATCTGTGATTGGTAGAGAGTCTAATTATAGTTTTCACATTTCATGACTTTCATTATTAATTTTCTTTTAAAATACTTAATTTCTGTTATGTTCTGTTTTTTTTTATATATGCATTGTAATTTTATTTTAGTGAGAAATCGTTTCATTTATTTATATTCTACATACATTTGATTGTGATTTTTTTCTTTGTTAATATATTAAGTAGTATTTAAACATTAACCGATAGATGTGTCATTTATTTGTAGTTCATGGTTATTTTTTTTATTGAACATCGAAAAAATTATGAACTCTAATAAATATGGCATTTAATTATTAATAAGAACAGTATTTAGTTCCAAAGGAACTGTGGCTTGATCAAATATCTAAAATTGTGCCTTAAAAGCGATTATTAAAAAAAAAACAAATTGATCTGGCATTTTTCCAGAATTTACAAAATTTCTGTTTTCCAATAGAAATCTATAGTCGACAATAGTCGTCTACACAACAAAATATTGAAAGAATTGGACTCTGTTTCGAAGACAAGAATGAATTGGTATAAAAGTGACTCGAATTAAGTCAGAAGTTCCATTAAGTTTTATGATATTATCAGTGTAAACTATTCCATAGTTACAATAAACTATTGTTTTCAGAATAATGTAATATTTTCTCCCTATTTTCATTTATTCTTCTTGTGGAGTTAAACATCAACATGATATGAGGAGCGCAATTGGAGGTTTCTCGTATCAATCATAACAGTAGGGCGTTGATTAGCTGAACGTCAAGTCGAACGATTGCTACACCATATGCTCTTGCAATCAATAAACAATTTTGGACTATAGGAATGTTGTGCTTCAGGTATCCACTTCAATTCTGTAATAAACGTGATCTGGGGATTAATTTGTGTTTATAAAGAGATTAAGCAATCGGCGACAGTACCTATCTAATTTAATAAATCATTAAAATTACCATTATTAATTCATAATTACTCAAATAACCAAAATACATTAATTACAAAAAATAATAGTCTCACTCTGATTCCTTTGATAAACATCAAGTTTATAGCGAAACCTTTTACAAAATATAAGCGTGGAGATACACTAGACGAGCCGAGCCTGTAATGTAACATGTTTTTAACAAAATTTATGTAATTGAGACGAATTTGCAATTTGCTAACACAAGCAAGCTGCTCGCCGGCTTTCCCGGCGAGTTTGAACGTATTTGTTGTTCAAGTTGGAACGGCAATTTGCACATTTGTGTAGTTTACAGACGTCAACGAACCACTCATGAAACTGACCCATATTTCGATATGTACATTTATTTAGCTTGTTCTTGCCGTGCTCGTGGCATGCTCGGCTCAAAAACGGATCGTCAAATATTTGTAGTATACAGGCCCGACAAGACGGGGAGAAAGCAGGCTATTTTCCACGGAAGTCCGGCTACTTTGAGAGGTCCGTTGATGGTCCATCGTAAACTTTTTTGTTCTCCATAGGATATTTTCCTAGTGAAAGGAATACGCGGAAGCTTGAAAACAAAATAAAATACTTATACAATCTCAGGGAAGAGCAACTGCCCCTGGTTCGCCCCCCAAACGCATAAGTACGTATAAATATATTTGTATAGGGGCCCTGCACTGCTTTCCCGGGGTCGACGAACACCCCGGTAGTATGCTCGCCAACAAAAATTTTACTGCGTACATTCTAGGCTCGGCTCGCTACTGTATATCCACTCTAACGTTAACATATTTTTAGTTAACGAGTATTGACATGTTTTTTTTTAATGCGAGAATTTCAAATATTCATTGGTGATTTTGTTGGACATTTCAGCGTTTTTTCTATGCTGAATTATTCAATTGCATTTGGTATAAATAAATGTAAGTATGTACAAATCTGATCTTTCGATATAAATTATCGAGAATATTTATAAATACAGATAGTGTTCGTTATCAAATAGTTATGATTCGATAATAAGATTTAAGGAGTGATTCTCCATAGTAAGTGATAAGTATTAAAAGTTGCGTGACATCACGTGATCATCGATTCTATAGCCACTTTATAGGACAAATCCATTCAACATTCGGTTTTGTAACAAATTAGGTATTTTAGATTGAACATCCAGTATAAGATGCAATAGGAGAATCCTGTAATTTTCTAAAAATAGGAACCTTTCTTATCAATCTAACCTTTAAAACTTCAATATCATTCGAATAACATTAAAATTACTTTGCAACAAACAATTCTGATAAATCATGACCACTATTAGTATTGTAAAAAATAAAGAAGAAGTGATTACCCATTTGGTAAATACCATTAAAAATTGTTCAGATGACAGTATTCAACAGAATGGACTTTTCAAAATTGGAGTATCTGGTAATATATTGATTTCTATCTATTATTTAATTATAATTGTAATCGATTTTCTTAATAGGTGGTTCATTAATTGATCTTCTATCAATTGGTTTACCTAAAATACAAACAGATTTTACAAAATGGAAGATTTTCTTTTGTGATGAACGAATTGTACCAGAGAATAGTACAGATTCAACATTTGGTACCTATAAAACGAAACTGATTGATCAAACAAAATTATTACAAGAGAAGCAATTTATACGAATCAAACAAGGACTTTCACGTAATTGTCTTCGATTTTTTCCCATTTAAATCCCAAAGTCACTTACTTTTTATCAACCAACATTACCAAGTTTTCTATATTTGCAGCTCAAGATACTGCTAGTGATTATCAACAACAGATGGCACAATATTTCAGTGGCAATTTACCACAATTCGATTTATTATTATTAGGAATGGGACCAGATGGGCATACATGTTCATTGTTTCCAGGACACAAATTATTAGACATTACCGATAAATGGATTGTTGAAATTACCGATTCACCAAAACCACCACCATGTAGAGTTACATTAACATTGCCAGTGATTAATAATGCAAAGAATTGTGTTTTTGCCATTTGTGGTAAAGAGAAAGCTGAAATGGTTAAACAGATTTTAGTAGACCATGATGATTTACCGTGTACACGTGTTAAACCAATTGATGGTAATTTAATTTGGATTGTTGATGAAGCAGCTGGTCTATATTTGAGAAAATGATTTGGAATTATTATTTGTTTTTTATTAAAAATCGTATACCTTTATAGAAACAGAAAATACAATAAAAATATTCTTCTTTCCAGTAATGAGCAAAATTTAATTATTGATACTGTTAATAGTGAAAGTGTCTTGTTTTAATTGCGGCACTTGAATATTTATTCGTTGCTTAATTGTCGTACTACTATCGCTACTATATGCACTTTCAGATGATGAATTTACAAGTTGTAAATTCTGGAATGGTAGAGCTGTCTGTATTGACTTGATTGTCGTATCAGTTTCATAATAATAATTATTGATAATACGTTCTTGACTACGTTTTAAAATACCATTAATTTTCGGTTTTTGTTGTTCTAATGGTATACGTGGATCAATCGGTGGTTTATATATTGTTGGCCTCTTTAAATTAATCAACGACGAACGCCTATCTTGTGTTTTATTCGATATTACTGTTGTTGATTCTTCAAATTTGACATGATTTTGACTTGGTTTCTCAGCCGCTATTGGTCCCCGTGATTGTACTCGCTCACCAATTGGCCCATTCTGATTATCATGTATACCTAAGTCTTCTTCACTGATATCATCAGCTGCAAAGACATCTTCATTCTCTTCTTCAATAACACTGGCCTGTATCCATTGTCGGATACGATCCTTTTTAGCTGTACGATCCACTGTGGTCTCTAAACCGTATTGTGTTAAACTAAATAATAATTTATTCTTCTCTTCTGGACTACTGTGGAAACTGTACATTGACGGACATAAACCTTCCTCTTCATTTGGTGCTTCTTCAGCATTCTTCCCCATACCACCTTTAGACATCCAACGATCATCTAAATAACGATTGATTTCACTTAAAATCGTTGGCCGTTTCTCCGGTTTCGGTTCTAAATATTTTTTAAATAATTTCTGTGCTTTCGATGATATTAATTTAAATAATTTCGGTTGGCGCTTTATCGGTATTGTACTACCCTGCCATGATAGATAACGTGAATAACGTGGATCATCTAAGGCTGCCTTCTGCCATGGTAAACAACCAGTTAAACAAACAAAAATGACAATTCCAAATTGCCAAATATCATGTGATGTATTTGTTCTGTTGAAGATTGGTTGAATTAAAATTTAATTGAAATAATTTTGTACGAATATAATGACTTACTGGTATGGACCATCAGTTGGAATTTGTAGGACTTCAGGTGGTGCATATGGTAGCCATTCATTGCGTCGCATTACTACAGATCCTATCCGGCGTGTTTCACCGAAATCACACAATTTTATACGGGAAAAGTCCGATTTAAACACTAAAATATTGTCTAATTTAACATCACGATGTACTAAATCTCTAGTATGTAAATGTTCTAAAGCGGCAGCTAATTGTTTAGCTACACGTTTCGTATGGAGTTCGCCTATGCCAATATCGGAAACATTCGATGTTAAATCACCTAATATTTGTGATATTTTAGTTTAAAAAACAGAGAAACATAAATATAAAAATTACCTAACGGAGCATATTCTTGTGAAAATACATAAAAACCAGCCGTTTCAAAAGCAACATCATATGTTGTAATTATATTTTTATGTGTACCTAAATGTAAACCATAATGGAATTCACGATAGAAATCCTTTAACGACGTATATGGTTTTGGTAATGCTTTCAATACCATTTCAGTATCTGTCGCTTTGTGTTCAACTAATAGGATTTTACCAAACCATCCTTCACCGACGATTTGCAATATATCAAATTCGTCTGCCAAGTTCACCTAAAAATAAATTTTTTGTAATGGATAGAGTAAAAAAAAATACACACACAGACGAATTGTTTAATCATTTCAATTTTTTCCGTTATTCAAGTTGTAACCCTGAAAATTAATAACGTGCCAAAACATTTCATCTATTTTAGAAACAAGCTAACCGGTATTACAATGGTTGGGAAGTTTCCAATTTTTTTATTTGTTGTATTAACGCTAAAGAGATTTTTGTGATTTTTATTAAAATATTTCTGTTATAATTTCAATCAATATCTAATTTTAAAACGTTTGTTAATTATTAAGATATTTTGGATGAAATCCAAACTGTCTCGAATTATAAATGCAAATCAATCCATACTGGTTATATACAATAATCGATGATTTTCAAAACTTACTTTCTCTAATTCAAATTCACGAATACGATGGATGCTTCCATTTGGTGATTTTTTTGCTAAACTACCCATAATTATTCAGTCAATCGAACAAAAAGAATCGCAGATTCAACTTAAATCATTTACATTTTAGATATTTGTAAAAGAAATCCCGAAAACGATTCACATTCATTAAAAATGCGTACAGTCTCGTTAGATTGGTGATTCATCAAAAATCACAACACTCACACAAAACAATTGAAACAACCAAACTGTGTTTTACTGCTGGTCGAGTTTTCACGCACACACTGTCTGTTCGTGTCTTATTGGCATTCAAATGTAGAACATCTAGGATATTTATGGATCACTTGATAGTTTGAGATCTCTACCAGAAAAATATTGACTTTGTCGATACGTTTTTTGTTGTTGTTTGTTTTCGTTTCTAATGCAGGATACAGGAAAATCTTAAAAAAATACAGGAAATTCAGGATAGGCTAATGAACCTACACGTTTATAGACAACAATATAACTTGTATGTCTTTATTGTTGTTGTTGGGTTTATCCTCTTAACAAACTCTTTTTATAAATAAATACGTATTTGTGCCAAAAGAGAATAATTATAAACAGCACAATGAATAAAATGAAAACATAAATAAACTAAAAAAGAAACATATTGAAATAATTACGTAAATATTCCTGATTTGTACAAAATTATTTACAGATTTTATCTACCATGATACTCCATCAGTATTATCACTTATTTTCTAAAAAACAAAAACAAACAAAAGTTTAAACACTAATTTTGATAATTACCTTTGAATTATTTTAATTACCTGGCACCTCAAATAGTGGTGGTGAATCAAAAATACCACTACATTTTTGTAACCATGAGAATTTGTCTTCATCTTTCTGAAGACGTGGATTTCTTACTGTTTCACCAAGTGTTTGTTTTATACGATTTGCTTCAATTGATGACAATTTCCTATCTTCTGGTTTTATATACGGATTACTTGGATTATAGTAATTATCATTTCTAGTACTTGATGATGAATTCAGTAATATTGGTCGAGTATACCTAAAAAGAAATAAAAAACTTAGTTCACTAAACAATTAAAATTAGAAATAACAACTAAATTACCATTTCCCTGAACTATTAACAACAGGATCGGTATGGTGACGTCTTTCAGGATTTCGAGGATACGCATTTGGACGTCTATGTTTACTGTTATCATCATGTCGATATTTTACACCTTCTCGTCTAATATTATTATTACTACTTCTACTGCTGCTAGTACCAGCGCAATGTGACGTTCCAGTTTGTGATTGTTGTATTACTTTCCTCTCATTTTCTTCACGACTTCTAGCTAAAATTGCTTCAGTTCTTGTATTCGTTATTGTTGTTGTTGTCGATGATGTTGATGTAGTTGGTTTAGTATCATAATTTTTCAACATACATTTATTAATTGGTCCTTGTTCTAATAATTTATCAAAAATTTCATTATTACGTTTCTCTCTATCATCAACACAATCATCAGATTTACGCCGACGTTTCTCATTATCACTATTACACTCACCATATGAATGTTTACGTTTACGATTTGTTTCACTATCACTTTTTGATTGTTGCAGTTCTGAATCGTTTGCATGTAGATTTAGTAGATTTTCTACAGCATAAGATTGATGTTTATGTTGTTGTTGTAATTGATTTAAATCAAATGATGTTGATACTAGATCTTTTTTAACACGTATCCTTGATTCGGATAAACTTGGAAATTCTTTATGATTTGCATTATCATTTGATACATCATTCTGTGGACTATTTTTCGTTGATGATGATGATGATGATGATGATTTTTGTTGATTCCTTCTAGGTGCAGATACTGGTGTACGATTATGTTTACGTCCTGTAAATTTCTCCATAACATCATTAACATTTACATCGTTCTTTTTGATTGATTCATTACGTTTAACTGATTTTATAAATTTCGATACACTGTTTTTTAATGCTGATGTTGATGGTTTAGAATTATTCAAATAATCCTTCTCTAAAACATCTAAAGAACTTATAGGGGTTTGTTCAATTTTTTGTACAATCACCTTCTGCTCAGTGACAGCATTATTATTATCATTGTCAATCACTGTAGTAATTGTTGTTGTTTCAGTAGATTCATTTGGTAAGAAACTTGAAGTGTATGTCGATTTCTGTGGGATATCTGGAGTTGTTGATGGTGTTGATGTTGAATTTAAATTATTTAAAGTGTCTTTTGATGATTCCATAATATCAATATCCGTTATTGATGTGAATGTATGCGTTTCTGAACTATTATCACCACTACCTAAACTAATTAAATTATTAACAGCATATAAAGTAGCATCGCTGATACTATCATTAGGTGGTCGATTATTATCAATACATTTACCATCATTATTAATACTAGTATTACTATCACTATTATCATCATTATCATCATTAACAAGATGATTATTATCATTTTTATTTTGTTCATCATTTTGTGTTATACCAATTAAATAATTTAAATCTTTTATACTATTTTGTATTTCATCAGTTTTTGTTGTTATTGTATCATTTGTATCAATAATAATATTATTATCGAAATCTGGTTTTTCTGTTTTACATGGTGTAAAATAATCATCAATTAAATTATTATCATTAAATGTTAAATCTAATTCTTCACTTGTTAATGGAAATTCATCTGGTGATGAATCATTTAATGTTAAATCAGTTGTTATTGATTGCTCTTCACGTCTACCACTGACCATTGGACCACCTAAATTAAAATTACTATCATAATCTTGTATTTCATTCCAATTTGTACATTTATTTGTCGATTGTATTTCAACAACTTCTTCAGTACCAACAACTGGTGGATTATTTTGCACAACATCTATACTATCTGATAATGCTACCATAACATGTGTTGTTCTATGATGATGATGATGGTGGTGGTGATGATGATGAGGATGATGGGGTGCTGTTATTAATTCCATTTGTTCTAAATCATTTAATGTTGTTAAATTAGCAGTAGTAGTAACTGTTGGTGTTGTTGTTGTTGTATCATTACTAAATGTAAATAAACAATTCTTTTCATTTGGTATATTTGTTGGATCTTGTGTTGTATTTACTAAATCTACAGATTCTGTAATAACATCACAATGTATAGATACTGATGTTTGTAAATTTGTTGATGTTACTGTTTCTGTTGTTGGAAGAAACTCTTTAACTGTTGTATCAACTGTACTTGATAATACTTGCATATTTAAATTACAAGCTGTACTGAAAGCATTATTAACAAAAAATGTATCTGTTGTTTGTATATCATTTGTTGGTAATAAAATTTTTGTAGGTGAATCTAATTCCATTGCACCAGGTGTTACTATTTCATCGATTTGTTCAAAATCGTCTTCATTTATATTAGTTTTTATTGGTAATGCTTTAGAAGTTGTTGGTACAATTTTTGGATTATCTTTTATCGTTTGATTTTTATCATTTGTTTTCTCTTCAATGATTTCAGTTGGTAGTGGAGGTGGTGAAGTTGGTGGCGGTGGCGGTGGTGGTGACATTGGTGGAGGTGGTACTGTTGGTAGTGGTGGTGACATTGGTGGAGGTGGTACTGTTGGTAGTGATGGTGACATTGGTGGAGGTGGCGGTACTGTTGGTAGTGGTGGCGGTACTGTTGGTAGAGGTGGCGGTACTGCTGGTAGTGGTGGCGGTGGAGGTGGTGGTATTGTTGGTAGTGGTGGTGGTGGAGATGATGGTAATGGTGGCGGTGGTGGTGTATTTACAATAATTTTGCCATGAACTAATTTCTCAATTTGCATATCTTCTTTTTGTACAATATTATGTGATTCTTCAACATTTTCATTTAATTTTTGTCGTTTGTTATTTTCATCTAATTCAATACCATCAGTAGATTGGCGTTTTTTTGTTTCTTGATTAACAGTATTTGTGATTATTTCTTGATCTTTATGAGTTTTTTTATTCGATTCCTTTTTATTTTGTTCGTTTTCAATTATTTGTTGTTGTTGCTGTTTAGATTTTCGCTCAAGTTCAGCTCTTTTAAATGCTTCTTCAAATATTTCATCAATGCTAGTCTTCTTTTTCTGTTGTTTATTTTCACTGTTTGTTTTTGTTTTTACGTCATTTGTTGCACCTTTTACTTTAACTTCCTCTTTATGTTTATCTGATTTTTTTATTTCAACCTTCTCTTTATTTTGTTTATTATTTTCTTCAACTTTGTGTTTAGTTTTCTCATCAGATTTTTCATTTTTTCCTTCATTTTTCTTGCTACTGTCATCGATGTTTTCTTTAATTTTTTTAACACTTCTTTGAAGTTTCTCCTCAGTTTGTTTATTATTTTCATCAACTTTGTGTTTAATTTCCTCACCGGATTTCTCAATCTTTTCATCGATTTTTTCGTTTGTTTTTTTAACATTTTTCTCAAGTTTCTCTTCATATCGCCCATGATTTACCCCAACTTTCTGTTTAGTTTTCTCATCAGATTTTTCGTTATTTTTTTTGGCATTAACATCAATTTTATCTTTAGTTTTTTTAACATTTCTTTCAAGTTTCTCTTCATTTTGTTTATTATTTTCTTCAGCTTTGTGTTTAGTTTTTTCATCGGATTTTCCAATATTTTCTTCAATTTTCTTGCTACTATCATCGATTTTTTCGCTTGCTTTTGTAACACTTCTTTGAGCTTTCTCCTCATTTTGTTTATTATTTTCTTCAACTTTGTGTTTAGTTTTGTCATTAGACTTTTCAATTTGTTCTTCATTTTTCTTGGTACTATCGTCAATTTCATCTCTAATTTTATCAACATTTCTTTCAAGTTTCTCTTCATTGTGTTTATTATTTTGTTCAATTTTGTGTTTAGTCGTTTCATCAGATTTTTCAATTTGTTCTTCATTTTTCTTGCTACCATCATCAATTTTATCTTTAGTTTTTTTTCCACCTCTGCCTACTTTATCTTCCTTTTTCTTGTTATTATCTTTAGATTTCTCATCGCGTTTCTCAATTTTTTCTTCACTCTTTTTATGAGTTTCATCATCTTTATGTTTGGTTTTCTCTTCTAACTTCCCACTTTTGTCTTCATGTTTTTTATTACTGTCGCCGACATTATATTTGGTTTTTTGATCGCCTTTTTCAACTTTTTCATCATTTTTCTTATGATTATTCTCATCCAATTTGTGTTTAGATTTCTCATCATTTTTGCTTAATTTATGGGACTTTTCCCTTTTCTCTTTATCAGAATCTATTAATTTCTTTTCTTTCGAATGACCTCTCTGATTCTTATTATTATCTTTATGTTTACTTACTTGATTTGGATTTTTTGATGTTTTCTTCAAATCATCTTTAATTTTATTTAAATCAATATCCTTTTCCGATTTCCCTTTATTATTATTATCAACATGTAAACTTGTTGGTGATTTACTTCGTGATTTATTCTCTTTTTCACGTGCTTTTAAATTGTATTTTCTATTTTGATCAGTATCTTTATGTGATTTTGATTCTTTTGATTTTGAATGTGATCTTTCTTTTTCATTTGTACGATGATTATTCGTTTTATCTTTATCAGTTGTTTTATTTCTTATTGATGGTGTTCTACTGCGTTCTTTTCGATCTTTTTCTTTATTATAATCTTTTTTACTGCGATCTTTCGATTTTGAACGACTATGACGTTTACGATCTTTTTCATTATTATTATTTGATTTTGATTTGGATTTTGAACGTGATCGACTACGTTTTGTTATAATTTCAATTGATTTTGATGATGATCTACTACGACGATCATCTGTTTTCTCAATTTCTTTATGTTTAGAATCTCTATGTTTATTATCTGATTTTGATGATGATCTAGATCCACGATGATCATTTGATTTTTTATCAATTTTTGAAGACTGACTCTTATCAGTATTTGAACCTTTTTTACTTGAATTCTTTTCAGTTTTTGTTTCGATAATTGTTGAAATGATATTTGAATGATCTTCCTCTTCTTCAATTTTACTAATTTCATTTAATAATTCGTTTTGTTCAGATAAATTTTTCTCTTTAATAACACGTTCTTTCATTTTTTTAATTGTATTCTCTAATGATATACCTTTATCTTTACTAGGTGATTTTTTCATTTGTGGTTTTAATAAAATATTACCAGGTTCATTATTTAATTCTAATTTCTTAATTTTTGTTATTTTCGTTTCTAGTTTTTCGTCATGTATTATTGAATTATTATTTAAAGGTATCTCTTTTTGTTCTTCTGTTAATATTGAATTGTCTTCTGGTGTTTTATTTGATTCAATAAGTGGCAAATTTTGAACATTTTCTACAACTTCTTGGTGTTCTTCCAATCTATCACTATCAACCACAACTTCATTATTATCTTCTAGTAAATTATCATTAGTTTTATCCTTATCCATAACACTTAAATCTAATAAACTTTCAGATTCCATTTTATTGGAATCATATGGTAAAGTACCTTCGTCAGATTGTTTAGTTTCAATATTTACATTTAAATTAACATATTCATTAATCTGTATTTTAGTATTTTTAAATGTTGACAAATCAGTAATTATTTTTGAATGTTTAGTTATAGAAAGATCATCTTTAAAATTAAATTTTTCCTTCATATTATCATTAATAATTTGATTACAACTTTTCGAACGTGAACGTACAATTTTACGATGATTATTATTCATTGTAGATTCTAAACAATTTTCAATTAATGTTGTAGTATTTTCTTTTTCTTGTTCAAAAGCTTTTAAAGCACCTTTTGTTTTAACAATGCGATCTTCTGATACAGTTGATGATGAATTAGTAATAGAATTCTCTTCATTTACCATCAATTTTACCGGTTCCTCTTGTTGATTATTATTATCAAGAGATATCTCTACATTTTGTTCAATGATTGCATTATTTAAAATATGATTAATACTATGATCTGTTGGTAGTTTATTATCTTTTAATTTATCAATATCAACTGGTTGTTGCGTTGTTTTCTCTTTAATAAATTTCTCATGATCGAATTTTTTATGTGCAATTTCATTACGATCAAATTCATTTTCTTCATGATTATTCAATATAATTTCATTATTTTCTTGTATCTCTATATTTTCTTCATCTTTTTTATGTGTTTCATCAAAATCTTCCATTTGTTTTAAGACTGTATTATCAACAAACGGATTATTTTCATTGATTTCTGGTATACTAATGCAAACAGTAGAATTATTTTCTTCTTCCGCAATTTTCTCACATCCTTTTTCTTTGTTTTGATTTTTATTATTTACTTGTTTTTCTTCTTCCAAAACTAAATCGTCATCATCATCATCATCATCATTTAACTCAGTATCGATGAACTTTAAACCATCATCTTCAGTTTCATCTTCATATACTGGATTATAATTCATTTTCTCATATTTAGATTCATTACTTTCATCAATAAATAAAGTACTTTCACTACTATCATTACTGTCTTCACTTGTAGTATTTGCTTCAACTAAACGTTTTTGTGTATAAACATAATTTATTTGTGGTGGTATTGATGAATTTTCTGTTGATATGAAATCATGTGCTAAACATTTTGCTGTTGCTACTGTTGTTTCATTGTTATAACGATTTGATTTTGGTGATTTCTTTGTTACAATTTGATTATTTTTTTTATTATTTATACTACTATTTCTTGTAATACGCTTATTTTCAATTATTGTTTCTAATTTACGTTTTCTTAAACGTTTTTGTTGTTGTTGTTGGTGGTGACTACGTAAAATTTCACCAGATTCTAAACGTACTTTCGAACGTCTCGTTTTCGGTGTAACATTATTTGTATCATCTATTGTTTGTTGTTGTGATTTTTGTGGTAAATTTGTTACAGTCGGTGATGAATCAATAATAGCTACTGCTGTTGTAGCTAGAACACCTAAATTATGTGTTGGATCAATGTATTCAACTTCATTTAGTGTTGATGATTGACTACTTTCATAAGAAAATGTTCGATTATTATTAGGATGATGTTGTAGAATTGATTCTTTATTATTTGTCTGTTGTATTGGCCCATCTGGTTTTTCTAACATACTTTGCTCATCACATCTTGGAGTTTCTATAATAGGATTTTTAATTATATCTTCAGTAATTTCTACTTTATCTTTTAGAATACTTTCATTTGAATCCTTAATAATTTCTGTAGAATCTTTATCAATTTCTAATTCATTTTGTTGGTCAGTTGAATTTCCAGTAATTGTTGTTTGATTTTCGTGAACAATTGCACATGAATTTTCAATATTTTCTAACTGACTATTTTGAAGAGCTTCAACTGTATTTTCACGATCAATTTCTATAGTATTTTCAATATTTTCTAACTGACTATTTTGAAGAGTTTCAACTGTATTTTCACGATTAATTTCTATAGTATTTTCAATATTTTCTAACTGGCTATTTTGAAGAGTTTCAACTGTATTTTCACGATCAATTTCTATAGTATTATCAGTATTTTCCAAATGACTGCTTTGAAGAACTTCAATTGAATTTTCACTTTGATTTTCTTGCTCAAATTCAACTAATTTTTCAGCATTTTCTAATTGACTGATTTGAAGAGCTTCAACTGAATTTTCATTTTGATTTTTTTCCATAAATTCAACTGATTTTTCAGAATTTTCTAACTGACTGATTTGATGAACTTCAACTGAATTTTCTTCTGAAACTTCTGTTTGACTAATTTCGACTGACTCTTTAGTATTTTCCAATTGATTATCTTGAAAAACTACTTCAGTTGAATTTTCAGTAGCTTCTGGTTGACATTCTTGATTAATTTCGATTGGTTTTTCGACATTCTCTAATTGATTGCTTTGGATTATTTCAGTCAAATTTTCAGTAACTTTTTGATTTTCTTCATTTACTACGATTGATTTTTCAACAATTTCTAATTGATGGTTTTCGTTTTCTTCTATTTGAAGTTCTGGATTAACTTCAGTTAAATTTACAGTATGTTCTAACAGACCGACTTGCAGAACTTCAGTTGAACTTTCAGCAATCTCTGTATGATTTGCTAAACTAATTTCAGTTGTATTTTCAATAGCTTCTATTTGATGTCTTTCAAGACATTTTAAAGATTCAAATGGAAATTCTTGAACTTGCTGTTGTTCACTCTCATCTTCTATTATCTCATTTAAAGTTGATTGAGAATTCTGGGAGTTTTCATCAATAATCTCTGATTCTACACAAATTTCATGTGATATAATTGTATCTCCTGTAATTTCTGCTAATTGATGTTCAGAATATATTTCTGGTTCTGGTCTATTGATTGCATTAACCACTTCTTCTTTACCTGAATCTTGAATATCTAGAAAATAGTCTTGCGTCGACGAACTGGCTGTAGTAATCGACTTTTCAGTTAAATTTACTATATTTTCATCAACTGCTGTTACAGTTTCAACTATATTTTCCGATATAATTTCGATATTTGTAGATGGTTTCTCAACATTTTCTATTATTTCTTCTTTACTATCGATACCAGAGTTTTCGTTATTTATTGTAATTTCTAATACTTCTTCAACATTTTTAGTAGGTTCTTGTACCTCTACGCTAGTTATAGTTTGTGATGATACTTCTTCATGTTCAATATTTTTCTTTGGATTTTCTAAGCATTGAACAATTTCGGTTTCAACATTGTTTATATTTCTGGGAGTTTCTTCAACTATTTGTTCTACCTCTTCATTATCTGTTTTTTCAAAATTTCCAGCCACTTTCTCTATATTTACCACACTCTCTACGTCAGTGTTATCATTTTCACAATCTTTAACAACTTTCTCTACACATTCAGCATTATCAATTGTATTTTCTATAAGTTCAGTTATTTCTGCTGCAATTTGATCAATCTCATTGATTTTCTCTGAATTTTCTACATTTGGAATTGTCTTCTCTGTGCTTTCAACGTCAACACTTTTCACTACTTCTTCTGTATCTTTTATGTTTTCAGATATTTTCTCAATATTTTCTATAAGTTCAACTAATTCATCTACACTTTCCGATACATATTCAACTGTTTTCTCTGGGTTTTCATTTATTTCCTCCACATTTTCAACTGGTTTCTCTGTAGATTCATCATGTATTTCTTCTACAATGTCAGAACTGTCTTTTACTGTTTCCATATTTTCATTATTTACAACAGTTTCATCTACGTTTTCAATATTTTCTACTGGCGTTACAACAATTCTCCCCATTTCCTCGGCATTTTCAGCAGTTGCTATATTTTTATTATTGTAATAGCCTTCGTTCACAATGTTTGTAGTTTCATCGGGCTTTTCAGCAACTTCTTCGCTAATAATATGACATACATTCGCTTCCTTCTCTAAAAGCTGATCTGTTGAATTCGATTGTACTTTTTCAACACTTTCAGAATTTGTAGATGATTTCTCTATTGTTGTGGCTTCTTCCAATACATTTGAACCAAATTCACCATTGACAACAGAAAAATTCGGTGAACGATCCTCATCATTTAATTCAGTTTTTATTCTATCGTCTTCAAAAATCGGAACAGGCATATGATTTTTTTGATTTTTTGTCAATTGTGTTTTTAATTTATCAACACCATAATCATCATCATCGTCATCATCTAAAGTTATTGTAATTAGTTCAGATTCCGTATTTGTTGTATTTGATTGATTCTGGTCATTATTAGTTAGAAAACTATCGAAATTATCAGCCATTGACATTGAGTGTGTTGGTGTTTGTTGTTGTTGTTGTATATTATCAAAATTGTTATTGAATTGTGCCTGTGAGTATGAGGTATTTATCTCATAAGACACATTACTATTATTATCATTAATATGGCAGTTATTTTTTATTTCAGTCACTCTACTTCCTATATCATTTGATAAATTTTCTTTATTTATAATTGAATCATTATGAACTTCACTATTTTCATTATCATCATCATCATCGTCTGATATTATTGAAATAGGATCGCTTCGATTATTGAGAATTGGATTAAACTGTTCAATTTCAGTTTTAATTTGATTTGTTGTTCTAAAAGTTTTTGGTCTATGTTTAAATTTAAAATGATTGAAACCATCTTCATCATCATCATCATCATCATCATCGTCACTTGAATCAATCGCATTCATATCAGATAAGGACACTGATGAAAAATGTTCTGTAGGCGGACAAGTCAATGGATGATTCGAAAATTCCAAATCCTACAATTATAATTTACAATAAAAATTGATTGTAAATAGAATTATAACAAAAAAGAAACTCACAGAATTATTATCGAAATCACTATTATCCGATTCATAATCACTAGTCATTAAAGTTTGACGTACTTTCGATACTTCTGGATCTTGTAAACATGTATCTAAATGAAACGGTATACATTTACCTTTAAATTTATTAATTTCTTCTAGAAGACCAAGTTGTTGAATAAAATTGCTACGAAAATATCAAAAATTTAATAAATTGTCATAAATGTTTTTGGGTAAATTACGTGATCACATTATTGATAATGTTGTTATCATAACAACTTTCAGCACGTACGGTAACAAAAAACTTGATAATTGTTTTCGAACATAAATCACGGGTATCTTTAATTGAATTCTTATTATTTTTGAAGATATCATATAAAATACGTTGTAATAGATCTAATAAACGTTTTTGTACTCTATTCTCATGTGTTTCATCAATTTTATTTCTATTATTATATAGACATTCACATTCCAATTTAATATAACGTATTAATAAATCATCCAATTGACGAAATCTTGGATATTTGGATTTTACCTAAAAGTAATAATCAGTTTTATTATTGATAGAAATAAGAGAAATTATACCTTTGCGATTTCTAAATTATATTCATGCAGACACAATAATTTCCTATTGATTTCTGTGGCGAATTCAGGTGTTTTTCTGTTGGATTTTGTATTAATATATCTGTATTAACAAAAGATAAATATACATATATCAATATTTAGACTACTTTAAAAGACAGGAAAAACAATAAAATATTATAATGAACAAAACTGTTTACCTTTACATACAATTGAATTCGTAGATTGTCTCAACGAAGTTGAATATATATTTTGATGAAATATAGTAACTTAAAGATCTGATTTATCTTTATAATTAATTATGAATTAATGACTTTTGAAACGCAATAATGCATGCATGAATGAAATTTTAAATAAAATCATACAAATTACAAAGAACGAAACGTAATTAATATCGTCAACACATAAAATTAAATTAAATTAAGAAGTATAATGAGCAATTTTGTTGTTGTTGTTGTTGTTGGCGATGTTGGTATTGTTTTTGTTGTGGTTGTTGCAATGTAGTCTTGATTCTTCTTTCTTCTA
Source organism: Meloe dianella (assembly GCA_028455855.1). Classification (NCBI taxonomy): domain Eukaryota; kingdom Metazoa; phylum Arthropoda; class Insecta; order Coleoptera; family Meloidae; genus Meloe; species Meloe dianella. The sequence continues at coordinate 1,321,886 of JAPTHL010000039.1, forward strand.
ACTGTACTCTCTTTTTGATGATTTTAAGTAATTCTTACAATTATTAACAAACAATTATTGATAAAATCAGAGAACGGATGATTCTAATTGAATATTTAGCTCAAGAGTGACGTAATTTAAAATTATGCAAATATTTAAATGGAAAATTAAAAAAAACACAAATTAATTTCAAGTCTTCTTGTGAATGTTATAAATTTCCATAAATTGACTGGTGTTGTGTTGATTAAAAATTGATTATTATCAAATTTAAATACCTTTTAAGTGCAATTGCCAACTGTCTTGAAACATATGAACGATAACCACTATCAAAGGGGATTTCAAAAATATGTTTGGAAATTCGATTCAAATCACTCTTACGACCTGTACAAAACAAAGAAAAATCGATAGTTGTTTTTATAAATAAACCATAAACAACCGATATACCTCTCTCCGAATTGTGTTGTTGTTGTTGTAATTGTCGATGTTGTGAACGTCCTAAATCATAAAGATTCAATAATTTCCGTGCAGTAAAATACTGAGTCATGATCCACTGCAAAATCAACACAATTGTAGTATTAAAAAACATGTATTTGTAATCAGTTGTAACAAATTCAAATAAATTATCCAATAATTCAGAATAATTAACACAATCAATTTGTAATAATTGCGATTAGTTGGTTTATGAGAATAACAAATAATTTATAAAATAAATACTTACAACATTTAGTCGAATTTTTTTATTGATTTAAAACTAATTAAAACTGATTTAATTCACTTAAGAATTATTAAAAATTTAACCACAATGTTTTTGTTGTAATTGTCCAGTTACATTGGGGCGAAATTCTTTATCGTTACCACTACCAACATAAAGAAAATAAAAATCACTAAACAAATCAAACGCAAAATGTACTTAGTTATCTATGGTACTTATTTATGTACAGATAACACTCGAATAATTTATTATACAGCGAACATTAATCTCATTCTTACAATTATCATGAGAGAAATTAATAAAAATGAATTTTTTAAATATTCACAATCATAATTTGGGGTTTTTTTCAAATGACGTCATACTACCCACGAATTGCCACCAATCAAATAACGTGGACCAAACAAGTGACAATCGTCACGTATTTCATCGCTTGTTTGTGTCTACTTGATTGTGAATTGAGAGGAAAAAAATTTAAAAAACGATTTTATTATCTAAAAAATATCTTTTTATCACAATTACATTAATTACTTAACTTAATTACGTATTTAAGTATAATTACGTTACATTGCTTTGAAAACTGCCACCGTTACTATTATCAGTATCAGAGAATTGTTCACAATATTGACTAAAACAATGTTGTTCAGTTGTATCGAATAGAAAACATTCTAAATCTTCAAAATCCTTTTTTGATAGATAACTTGTTTCTAATATTTCTTCTAAAACACTATCATTCAATCGACACTCGTCCATTGATGAATTCAACTCAAAATTACCTACAAAAAAATCGCAATTAAAAATGTGATTTGTTCAAATGCATTTCAAACGAATTACTTAATGTGGGAATACTTTGGAATATTAATGATGGATCAATTAAATCCATATTTAAACAAGGATCATTGATGTATTCATTAGCTGTTAATGGATTAATATTTGTTATTCGATTTCCTTTCTCAATAACAACATCAACTTTTAAATCTAATTCGTTTAGTTCTATTTTCATTGCTGTATTTGTTTCATTCTTGATTTCTATAGATGGTTCTATTTTTATAACATTTTGCATAGATTCTGCTTTAATCTCTACCAATTCATTACTATTAGATACATCATTATCCGAATCTGATAGAACTACAGTCTCTTCTACTGTTAATTTCTTTCGTTTATGATTCGTTTCAACTTCTTTTTGTAAATAAACCATATAAGAATTTGTATTCGCATCATTTTCATCCATAATTTCAAAAGTAGCTACAACGTTTTCTTGTTTATCTTTGGCTCTCATTTTCTTTTTTCTCTTAGTTTTCTTCGGTGGAGTATGGTGAGTATTATGTTCGTCATCTGATGATAATATAACAACATTGTCATTATGTATTTCCTTATTATTATTATTATCACTACTATTTATTGCTCTAATTTTATCACAATTTTTATTCTTTTGACTGAGATGATTGTCATTTATTTCAGTTAAATACGTCATATATTCACTATCATCGGTGATAAATTCGAATGTGACAAGTGGTTGTACGCCATTCTTTGTTACAGGTACTTCTTCAACATCTTTCGTATTTCTATGAACTACTGCATTATTTACTATAGCTGGCATTTGAGTATTTGTACAAAAATTTGGGTTAAACCTACAATTTAACTAAAAAATAAAAAAAGAAGATAATTAGAATATTTTTTAACATTATAAAAATGATTATTTTACCTCATCTGTATCACTATCATCACTACCATAATCACTAGTTGTGGAATTCTTTGATGTTGAGAAATTCTCTTTCAAATAATGTAATAATGAATTAGCATTTGTTATATTAAGTTTTTCATCAATATCACCAATTAATTTTCTGTAAAGTACAAACACTGGTAAATAAATTTTGTAATAGATAAACCGATATAAGATAATATTTCAAAAATTTTCCTTATCAATTAATGAATTAACAATGTACAAACCTTGCAATATTATAAATAAATTTCTTATCATCAAAATATTCAAATTTGATATCAAGAAATAGTTTTAATATAGTTTTCTTTATTGTAATATCTGAGTCAATGGTTTGAAATTCACCATCAATTGAATGTTGTTGGAAAATTATATACAATAAACGTAAAACCCGTTGTTTAACATTTCGTTCCAGATTTCTATCAATATTCTCATTAGTTTTGTATAAAATTTCATATTCTAATTCAATATATTTTGTTATTAAAAGATCAAAATTACGTATTTTTGGATATTTGTCCGTTTGCTAAAATCATAATTGTATGAAAATTTAATAGATTTAAATAGATAGAAAAAGAAGAAATTATTACTTCAACTATTTGTAAATTATATTCATGAATTAAGTGTAGTTTACGATGAATTTCTTGAACGAAACTCCAAGATTTATCTTCATGCTTCAATTTCGTGTTAATATATCTAAAAATTGGTGGAATTCTGTTAAATTCTGATAGAAAATAGCAGTAATGAAGATTAGTGATGATGATATTGCTTGTTTCTACAATTTGCAATAGCTTCAATTAAATTTTGTGTTTAAAACGAAAAATCAAGGTATTTAAAAATGTAAATTAGCAAAATGAATTATTGAAAATTTCCGATTAAAATCTCAATTATTTACGAACTCGTTAATTTTCTTCATTCTTCAATGAATCGTGATGATGATGATGATGATACATTCAGTTGTTCATTCTTCTATAATCTTGACTAATTCAAAATTTTATGTTGTATTGAAATAAAAATGAATCCAAATTGAACTAAACTGAGCATTACGGCATGCAAATTACTAAATAATTACTGACTTAATTAATGAATATTTCCAACTAAACTTTGTGTAAAGAAATGAATAATTAATGACAAAATGTAAGTTATTTGACTATTGTTGTTAAAATCTTCATTCTTCGTTTCATTTGATGAATATCCTTCCTATTATCCTTTGAATCAGTACCGCAATCAAATGAAAATTGAATACCTTTTCATTGTGTTGATTAATGAGTTTGGTGTAAGCGGATGATAACAATCATGAGCTGCTAGTAATTGTCTATTAAAAGACCGTGTTAAATTATCTACAAAGAATAACCCAAGTCACTAATACTATCTACAACATTGTTTGTTATTAATTTTACCAATTTCTTGTTGTTGTGAAGCATCTGAATTGTTCATCTTTGTTCGAAACATCTGTTCCATTATTGCAGTTTTCCCCTGAAAGCTAAAATAAAAAGATATCAATAGACGTATATACAGACGAATCGTATATTAATTACGATCGAATTTAGTGGTTTTCTTTACAAAAAATTTGAAAATTTCCACAAATTCTAAGCAATCTCAAAGTATTTTTATTGAAATTGCTCATGATTGACTTTCTATGAGTTCACGAAAACTGGACAAGATGGCGTGTCAATTATCTCATATTACCAACAGCCCTGTAGAATTACTGTGCGTAAATTCGCCGTTTTCTTCAAATAAATTGACTTAATTCGCGATATTTGTGTAGATTCTTGATAGAATTTGAATTTCTAGCAATAATTGAGGGATTTGTTGGATGTCCTTCAACAAATTCGTAAATGTTTTCATTGATATTGGGGTGGTGTGTGTTTGTTATGTTGGTGGACGTGTTGAATTCTTACGTCAACCAATGAAACAACGGAAGAAATTAGGAGCATTTACCTTCAGCCTATTGCACACAATTTGTTCCCTTATGTGACATGGCGTCTGCTAGAAAATACAGTTCTTGATCGGATTTAATTTTAACAAAAACAATAAACAATTATCATTATTTCCAAATTTTATATGATAATCCATATAAAGAACGGCTTATTGATAGAAGCCAAAAATATTTTATAGAGACTTGCATTGATGGTAATGCATGCAAGGAAAACTCAACGGATGAACGATGGGTAGGCTAACTAAAATACTAATTTTTTGACATTATTTTTTAACCAAAAAAAAAACAAAATTTCTGTATACACAATTGAATTGTTTTATTTATAATCATGAAAAACACATTCGATTGGTTTTTGATTGATTTTAATTTAATAAGACATTTTATTATTGTTTAGGTACTTCGAGAAGCACCAAGCCCATCCCTATCAGGTAAAACACAAAAAAAATTTGATTGTCCAATGGAAAATTCAATTGAAAATCGGTCGTATTCAACAAATTGGGTTAAATAAGTTTGACAAAATCAATAAAATTTGTCGCGTTTCACATCAATAAAAAGTTAATCATTGCTCGGATTTAATAGCAAACAAATCATTCAAAAATTTGTTTCTTTTCTTGCAGGAGCGAGTTTCATTGAAAAAATTAATCGTAAATCATTTAATTTCAATAATGTTCAATCTATTTTCAGTTGAAATCATTCAATGAATGTCTTGAATAGTTTTTTTTTGAAAACATCAAAATAAACATGGCTTCCTAGTGCAAAATACATAACCTAATTTTTCTAAGGAGTCATTGAATTTATGAAAAACTCATCATAATTATCGGTGATTTGTCTTCTTTATTATTATTATTAATGTTTCTTATAATTCAGAACTCGAAGTATGGTTCATCAAAGGCATATGGTTCTACCAGTGATCGATATGATAGAATACGTGATTCACCAAATGGTAATTATCGGTCGGATAGTCCAGATTCACAATCACCAAGAGATCGTGAACGATCTTATCAATCGAAAAGCTCCTATCTACAGAAAATACGTGAAAAGGAGAGAGAAAATAGAGACTATAAGATGTCAAGAGATGTCAAATATACAGGTGAAAAGATTATGCTCTAAAAGTGGAGAAGAAAATATCAATTTTTATTGTCTGTATTTTTTTTGTAGATTGTGCCAGATCACCTAAAGATAAACGTATTAGGGAATCTGAGCATAGAACCAATAATGATAGAATTGATGAAAAAGGCATCTTGCATCCAATAAAAGTGTCACAGAATCTAACGTCACGAGATAGAAAATCAGTACATAATAATTCAGTTGATAAAGTTTGTAGATTTGTGTTTTGACACACACACACAAAAAACCGTTTATAATTAATCGATTTCGTTTAATTTGTAGAGAGACGAAAGGGAGAGGGTAATTAGAGTAGGCGATTGGTCAGAGCACGTAAGTTCATCAGGTAAAAAATATTATTATAATTGTAAAACAGAAGTGTCACAATGGGAAAAACCAAGGGAATGGATTGAACGGGAGCGAGATAGATTTAGAAATCGTGAACGTGATAGGGATAGAGATATCGAACGCTGTTATAGCCGTTCAGGTTAGCTGTTATTAACAATTAATTTGTTATATTTATTTTCTATTGTTGTATTTTATTTTTGATTTTATAGGACATGATAAACATTCCAATTTGCGGCCACCAACCGGAATGGGTAGTAAAGATGTTAATAGAGATACAACAGGAACTCGTCATTGGAGTAGTAGTAGTAGTAGTCGTGTTGATGATAATGATATCCCTCTTAAAGATATTTCATCACGTTCATTATTAAGGAAACAACACCAGCAGTCACAACAACAACAACAACAACATTATCAAGATGGTGAAAATTCTCAATTAATTCAACAAGATATGGATATATCACCTGGTGATAGTACACCAACATCAGAAATATCATTTACAACAAACTCGAATCAAATCAATAATATTGATCATTGTAATAATATAACACAAACAACAACAACAACATCAACAACAGTGGGACCGGTATTGTTGGCAAATGCATTACCTAGATTAATATCACATCCAATATCATCTACAACATCAACACCATGTTCATCATCATCATCGTCACAAATCCAACCACCAACGCCTGGTGGACGTTCAGATACATCACCACAAAGTACATTGTCATTATTATCCAATTTACAACCGACAACATCGTCATCAACAATCGCATCAAATACACCAGGTCCACCAATTTGTGGTAATGGTAATAATTGTTTAAATCGTATTTTAACTGATAATGTACAACAACAAAGGCAGACTATTATTGGGGATAGTGCAGTGCATACATCTCTTAGTGTTGATATAAATCATACAGGGACAGTTGTAGAAGGACCTCCAACACCGACACATTCTGAAACACCTGATTGTTCCAAAGGTAAATTATTATAACAGAAGTAATTAAAGAGTAGCTAATCGATTTGTTCCATTCAGTGACAATACCTGTAAGTAGTCCGCCTAATGGTGGTAATCTTTCAACACTACAAGGAATGTCAAGTTCATTGCAAGCTTTAAGACCCCAAGGGCCCACAATAACACCATCATTAGCAAATCATTATAGAGATGATTTAGTTAATCATGTTAGAGGATGGCCGGCTGAAATTTTAGAAAAACAAGTAAAACGTATTAAATTAATAATTGAATCTTTTTCAAATGTTTATTTTTTCTTTGTAGGCTCAAAAATTAGCCGAAGAAGCTTATATTATGAGTAGTATACAGTGTTCTAAAGTTTCCGCTGAATTAAAGTCTGCTAGATCAATAGTACGTCTAACTGAAATTCAAGCAACTTTACAAGAACAAAGGTTTGTCTATTAATGAATTAATTTTTTAAATATAAATTAAAATGTCTTCTTTTTCCATTTTAGAATCTTATTTCTTCGTCAACAAATTAAAGAATTGGAAGAATTAAAATCACAAAATTCATTCATGTCTGATGATTCTTAGTGATTGTGCTTATATCACAAGATTTAGTGTTCTTGTATTGTTTGTTTTTCTCTCTTGTTACAAAAAGAAGAAAAAAAATATGAAAACTGTTTGATAATTTAAATGATTTTAATTTATCTCAATTACAGCCGGTGTATAATAATCTAATAATCTTTTCTCTCATGGGTTTTGCCTCTACGTTGTTATTATTATTATTATTTTTTAATGACTTGTTAGGACCTATTTCTGGCATTTTATTTTAATTTTAATTTAATACGTTAGACACTAAAGACTATTTCTCTTTAGATAGAATTATTAATATGTGACCTGTATTATAATGGTTTTATGTTTTAGATTTAGATAAATTAATATAACATAGGAATAGGTTTTTTTTTCTCATAAAAGTGTACATTTTCATTTGATTATCACTATTGTTTTTCTCTTTTTACACTAGAAATATTAACAAAATTTGTACACACAATCCCCCTCTTTAATTTAATGGAAAATTTCAAATGGAAATATACACCGATTCTATGGCAAAAAGCACACTTTTTAAAATTGTAATTCTTTCGGAAAAAAATAAATTAAAAGAAATTAAAATGGATAAAATATCTTGTGATATACTTCATGTGTCTGTTTTGTTTTTTTTTATATATGTATATGTTGCTTTAAGATCTTTTCCTTTTACGAAATACAATTGTTACTCTCATTTGTGGAAATTTTTTCTACAATGAAAAACATAGCAGGGAATATAATTTGAATCTGACAATTGTGCAGCCTGGAAAAATTGAAGAACAAGTACAATTGTCGATGCAAAAGTCATGAAAATGGTTTAGGCTAATCTCCACAATAATACAAAGAAAATTCATGTCTATTAGCACAGTTTCTCCATTAACTTTGTTTCTTAATTTTCGGCTGAAAAATGCTTTGTATAGTTGTCTTCATGTATTTGAGTGTATGTCTGTTATATAATCTTATAAAAATTGAAATGTTCCAAACAAGTAACAATTAAAAACTTTTTAATCTATTCGTATGCGATTGATTTTTCACCTTTATGGATATCTCAACGGATGACAGGTTTTTCTGGAAAATCCAACATTCTTCTTAACTAATGCACTTTTATTAACTTACAAAAGAAAAAAAACAGTATTTGTAAACAACAAAACTTGGCTATCATCTCAGATTCATAATTTTCTTTTATTCACAAAAACACAAAAGTAAAATAGAAACAAATAGAAAGGAATGCTCGAAAGAAAATAATTCTTCATTAATTATAAGAACTCACCACATTTGGGCATTAAACAGAATTAAAAGAGAAAACGAAAAATATAGGCCAAGTTCGTGACAGAAGTAAAATTAATACGAATTAAAAAAATAAAGGCACAAACATGCTGAAAATTCCATTAACTTTTACAATAAATTACAATTTTGAATGTTTATTGTTGTTGTGAACGTTTCAATTTCACTCCAAGTTGTTTTCTAAAAATAAATCGAAAATGAAATTTTCAGCAAAACACTTTTTCCATTAGATACTAATTTTTTCATAATTATGTACATAGTTGAAGCAGTCTAACTCCTTTTTGTTATTAATTATTTTCAAGATAAAAACGGCACCATCAAGCCGATATAAATACGCGAACAACACAAATATTTTATTTATAAATAATAATAGAAATAATAGAAAAATGTAATTGATAAATAAACATGCGCCAGTTCTTTCATTTGTTACTAATTACTGTTTATATAAATATATTGCAATTATTATATGTATATATTATATACAAAATAGATGTGTTGTTTTAAAAATCACATTTTTTTTAATTTTATAATATAAACAAATATTTACAAATTTATTTTTGTTTATTTAAAGGAAAGAAGGAGTGAGCCTACTTTTACCGTTTGTCCCCACAACACAGACAAAACAATATAATTTAATAATCATGTAAAATATCTCACTATTGCATTCCAATAACAACAGTCAGTTGGTTAATTATAAAATAAAATTATTTCATTTTATCGCATGGAGCTGCTAAAAAGAATAAATCAAAAAGATTCCCATACAACGTTTTGTCTGTGTTCGCGCTTACTCTTTTTCAATTAATTAATTAATTTTTAATATGTAACATATGTAAATGTTGGTGGGGGCCTGACCCATAAGAATATCACAGAAAAAGTCGCCAATAAACGGCCATCATCATATAAATATTATATAGATTAATTAAATCACCTAAAATTCAACATCATTACTATTATTATTATTATCATCATCATCATCATTCATTAATTTGATGAATTAATTAATAATAACATATATAATTTTAGATGTCCAATTTTTTTTTAAAACTAAAAAACTGGACCATCATTTAATTAAAATTCTACATTCTATGGATCAGACCTGCGAAAAATAATACCTAACCCTATCTTGGTTTACAATTTTCATTATTATAGTTTTTTTTCTTTTTAGTGTACAACTCAGTCGTACAGACACATCTGTGAATATTACTTTTTCATTTATATCATCAGACACTTTTTTTTTATGTTTTCAACATACGGTAGAATTATTATAAATTTCTACAGATTTTTCAACATTTTATTATATTACAAAATTTTCGTCGAAAAGTATACCACCATATAAAAAGTATCTGCATGATTTTGAATTTTCACAAATGGCCGTTAATGTGTTTTTTTTGTGATTTTATTATTAATTTGACATGTCTAACTAAAAAAAAACATTGAATATTTTTTTGAAACGCCCTCCCTTTGTCATTTATTATTATTATTATTATTATTATTATTTATTTATATTTAATATCAATACAAATAAACCCTCTTATACTTGCTTGTTTTAGTAGCGGCATCATATAGTCACACAGCTTTTTATATACAAAAAAAATAATATATTTATATAAAGAATTAGCACTGAACTATCGAGGAATTCGACGCAATGCTTTCCGTAACTTCCGCTGAGGTTGTTGTGCCCTATAAAAGAAAGGTATAAATTAATAAATTTTTAAATTTTCTAAATTTTTATAACTTACGTATTAGTTGCTCCATCTGTGAAATTGAAAGTAGGCATCGCTCCAGTAAAATTGAAACCACCAGTAGATAAAGTTGGCTATTAAAAAATAATAAAAATTCATATTATTCTCTCATTCTCCTTTTATAATTATTAATGAAAAAACATACCGCTGAAGCTCCGAAGTTGAATCCTGCTGTTTGTGGTGCTACTGCTGCTGCTATTGCTGTTGTTGCTGTTGGTAGTGCAGCTGTGTTTGTTGGTTGTTGTGTTGTTGAAAAACTTGTTTGATTTGTCTGACTTGCACCAAATGTAAAAATAGCTTTCTGATTATTATTATTGGCAGCTGTGCCAAAATTAAAACTACCAGTTTTCGCCCACGACGTTCCACTATTATTAGCATTATTATTATTATTATTATTGTTATTACCATTATTATTAATATTACTGCCACCAAAAATTCCTTGATTTTGTGCTGGTTGTGTTATTGTTTCAGTCTTTGTTGAGTTATTACCAAAATTAAAAGTCGTATTTGGTACTACTGATGGTGTCATCGAAAAATTAAAACCACCAGCATTTGAAATGTTTGGATCAATACCAACAAATTTAAATGGTTGTGATGCTTCATTTAATTTATTATCGCTTTGTTGTTGTTGCTGTTGTTGACCAAATGTAAAAGATGTTGATTTTGGATCATTTGAGGTTGTTGAATTTGTTGTTGGATTACCAAAAGAGAATGGTTTTGCTGGTTCTGATGTACCAAACATTGATGGTTTTTGACCAGATGATGAGACATTACCAAAACTTGTTGATTTTGAATTCGTATTACCAAAAATATTTGGTTTTGGTTCATTTGTAGAAGCTGATGGTGTTGTACCAAATGTCGGTTTGGATTCAGTCGCACCAAAATTAGGTACTAGTGGTTTTGGTTCGGATACAGCAAATGCTAGTTTCGAATTTGATAAACTACCAAAACCTGATTGTTTTGTTTCGTTAGTACCAAAACTAGAATTATTATTTAATCCAAATCCTGTAATGGGTTTTTGTTCTAAATTATTACTAAAAGATGCGCTCTTATTTTGATCTAAACTTCCAAAATTAATAGTTTTCTTTGTATCAGTATTACCAAAACTAAATGTTCCTAATGGTTTATTATCTGATGTACCAAAACCAGGTGCTTTAGATGAATCCACTACAGTACCAAATTTCTTTTCATTTGTCATGCTACCAAAACCTGAGGATGATGTTGTTGTTGTTGTTGTTGCAGTACCAAAACTTAATGATTTAGTCGTCTTACCGAAACATACAGTTTTACTATTCTCACTACTACTACTAACATCACCAAAGCTACGTTTTGTTGAACTTATTGCAGTTGATTGAATATTTGTTGAACCAAATTTGAACATTCCACCAGTTGCTGTTGTTGCAATTACAGGTGCCATTGGAGTTGTTATTGCTACAGCAACTGTAGTTGTTGTTGTGGTTGTAACTGCTGTTGTTAATGTTTTAGCTGTAGAAGTACTTGAATTTGATCCAAATTTAAACGTAGGAGCAGATGTTGTAACTGTTCCAGTTATTGATGGTTTTCCTGCAAAAACATTCTGTTCTTTGGAACTACTAGTAGTGGCAGTAATACTAGTTGTTGGTGCAAATAAATTAGGTTTATTTATATCACCATTAACTGGTTTATATTCAAATGTTGGTTTCTTTGATAAGCCATCGGCAGATAATGAAGCAGGTACCTCAATTTTATTAGGAAATATGGCAGTTGTTTCACTAGTTTTTGGTGATGTTATACTATTGTCAACACCAAATTTAAATGATGGCGCTGATACAGTTTCCGAAGTTGCTTCCACAGTTTTTTTACTATCTTCATTTGTTTTACTTTCAGTTTGTGGTTTAATACCGAAACTAAAGCCATTAGTACTCGTACTATTACCACTAGACGTTGTTGTTGTTGTTGTCGTTTTTACAGGAGCACCAAATATAGATGAAGGCGTACATGAAGTAGTTTGATTTTCATTTATTTTTGTTGTTGTTGATGTTGTCGAACTAGTTGTTGGAATACCAAATTTGAAATTATTATCAATACCAAAATTGAAACTAACTGTGGTCTTCTCTGTTGTGATATTATTCGTATCGATATCATTACAACCCGGTTTTAATGTACCACAACATGCACACTTTACTACATCATTCTTATTTCTTACTAAACATGAAGTACATTCCCATTCACTTTGTTTTAATTTAAATAAATCACCAAAACCTTTATTTACATTATTTGCATCTTTTAAAATGCCACACTTTTGACATTTATTAGTTATATGTTCATTTTTCGTTCTACACGACTTACAATCCCAATCATTATTCGTTAATGATTGTATACCAAACGAATATGTATTTTTTGATTGTTGTATATTTGGTTTAACAGTTTCACACGCTTCACATTTATTTAATTCATTTTTATTACGAATCATACATGAAGGACACTCCCAAGTTTGTAATGCTTGTAATTTATCACCAAAACTAAATTGTGGTGGTGGTGGTGGTTGTTGTTGTTGGTTCTGTGGTGGTGGTACAGTATTTTGTGATTTATTCCTAACAGATTGACATGCAATACATTTATCGGCGTCAAGTTTATTACGTACCCAACAACTTGAACATTCCCATGTATCAGTATTGGTTGGTTTTATACCAAAATTAAATGTTGGTTGTGATGTTAATGTTAAACTTGTAGATTTTTTACTATTTAGATTTTCCGTTTGACATGCTTCACATTTATTTAATTCATTTTTATTACGTATCATACATGTTTGACATTCCCATGTTGTTGGTAATGGTTTAAATTTATCACCAAAACTTGATAAATTCTTATTATTATTATCATTTGAAGATTTCACACGTTCCATTTCACAAGCTATACATTGATTCTTATCATTATCATTACGTACAAGACATGCTGTACACTCCCAAGTATCTTTATTAGGTTTAAATTTATCTAAACTATTATCGTTACTACTATTATCACTATTATTATTCTTCAAAATATCGATACAACTACCAGTTGTTATTAATTCCGGTACTGGTTTTACATTACATTTTTCACCATTATTTTTTAATTTTGGTAGTGGTAATTTTGTAGTATTTTCAGGCATTTTAAAATTCAATATGTTTGTTTTTGTTGTTGTCATATTCTTATTATGTTTCTCTTTTTATCAACTGGTTCACTAAATTTGAAACAATTAATAGCTTGTATTGTTTTGAAATTTTTTGAAATTATTACCGGTTTTGAGAATTTAAAATTGATATTATTTTCATCTGATTTTATTGTTGATCTTTTCTCTAATTTATCATTAATTTGTTGTTGTGGTTGTTGTTGTTTTTGTTGTTGTGGTGGTGGTGGTGGTGTTGGTTGAGGTGGCGGTAAGACAAAATCAAGTTTCGGTAATGTTGTAATTGGTAATGAAACATTTGGTAACTTTACATCATTAATAATTTCATTTTGTATAATTTGTATTTTATTTTGTCGTATTGATGTTAGATTATTTTTAATTTTATTAACATATTTTGATTGTTTGATTTGTTGTTTTTTATTATTGTTATCATTATTATTATCATCATCATCATGTGCTAATCTGTATTCTTGTTTATTTAAATCTGATTTTGATGTAATTGCAATTTGTCTAACATTCTCTGTACTATTTTGTAAACGTTCTTTTTGTTTCATCTGTAATAAATCAGGTATTTGCAATTCTTTATTTGATGGTAATGATTTTGTTGGACGTAATATATAAGGATTTGCACCAATATATTTAGATAATAGACCACTTTTACTATTATTAGATGATTTATCATTGGTTTTAGGTGATATTGGTATTTTTTTAGCATCACTAATCGGTGTACTATATTGTTCTAATGTATTTAATATTCTTCTTGCTGTTTTACTTAATGTTATATTATCATTGTTTGTTAATTTTTTATCTGTTGGTTTTATAACTACAGACGATGCTAATCGACTATTATTACTATTATTTGTTGTTTTTGTATTAATATTTCTATTTAATGATGTAAGATTTAATGCTGATGAACCACCATACATTGTACGACCACTATAGAATGGTGAATTCAATATACGTTTTGTTGTCAATGTTTTATCAATGAAATTTGGTGTGCCCAAAATTGATGGATTGAAATTTGGACGTCGTGAACTTAACGATGCATTATTATTATTATTATTACTAATATTTGGACTTAAACTACGTTCAGAAAATAATGAACGACTTCCATCTTGAGCTAAAAAAAAATGCCACAAAAACAATAATGAATCAATTAATAAAATACTAACAATAACAGCAAAACAAAAAGGTATCTTTTTTTTCATTCGATTTTTAATAGAAATTAATACTTACGAGAATTGAAAAGGGACCTTATTGTTGCACTTGTTCGATTGTTTATATCACTCAAATTATTATTATTATTATTATTACTATTATTATTATCAGTTTCTGGTTCATTTAAATCTGCTTTATTCAATTTTATAACATTTGTATTAGATTCATTATTTTCATGAATTATAATAGATTTAAGTGGTGCAGACGATGAATAACCACTAGTTGATTCTGCTTCACTATCATCGGTGTCATTCTGTTCTATATTACCATTAATCAATGAATCATTTTGATCTCTATCAATATTATTAATGAATAATTTCCGTTTTTGTATACCTGATGGACCTGGTATTGGTTCTAGAAAACTATTAAACACTTTAACATTGTTATTTTGTGTCAATTTTGATGGAGTTGCTTTAAAACTATTCCGTTGTATTTCATTTGTTATTATTGTTGTTGTTGTATCATTTAATGTTGGTAATTTTGCACGTTTTACAGGTGGTTGTACAATAAATGAATCTTCATCATCATCATCATCATCATCATCATCATCGTAATTCTCATCACCACGTCGTCTAATCGCTGGTCTTGTTGCACTATTATTACTATTACTATTTTTAAACCATTTTGATAATGGTGTATTACTAATCAAGCCAGACACAAATTTTCCAACAAACGACTGCAACATAAGAATACAAAAATCAAGGTTAACAAAAGAATTGGAGGTTATTTTCTAACAATGTTGTTTGCTGTAAATTCTCATTTAAAACAGAAATTCTCTGTAAATATTTGTAACAAATAGAACGTAGAATTAATCGAGAACATTTTAATATCGTCTATAATTAGAAGATCGTTGAGAACGTGCGAATACATCATTTTCAACTTGGTACTATACCCCAACAGAAAAAAAAAAACGAAAAACGCATTACTAAACAAACCTTATCAGATCCTGTTTCATTAATACACTCTTCATCATTACTATTATCATTTGTATTATCTGCCATAACTAGGAATTGTTTAATAAAAAAAATAAAGTTTATATTTCTTTCGTCTTCTTTCAATCACTTAAACTGAAATTTTATAATACGGAACGCACATTGCTTCGAATTAACACAACTTCTGACAACTTTCACCACACGAGGATCCAATATGGCGAACTTCCAGCGTTAAGTTTGCCGCAAGTTTGACGGAAGGCGGGTGACTTTTCCAATAAGCGTGAAGTTGCCACAAGCGGCCTCTTGAGTATACAACTAGTAATACAAACAATTATCGAAATTGCATATATAACACTATAGTAAGTGAAATATATAGTGCGTTCTGGAAAAAACGGGGTTGATACAAATTTAATATCAATAATAATAAATATTCGGCATCACTATCGTTAGATAAGTAATGATTTATGAAGAAGGACGCAACAGTTTAAGGATTACTTTACAAATTATCTCGAACATTGAAAAGTAATTACCGATAGAACAACTCATTATTATTATAACAAATCTAAAATTTCATGATTCATCCAAGGACGTTATCTAGAATTATTGGAAAATTCTGTAATCCGCTATGGAATTTCGTTGATTTTTTGTCGATCCACCCGCACCTAACATTCTTTTGTTAAGTATTTACCTGAATCGGTCTGCTACAATATCGTTAGTATACCTGAGATAAAATTAAGGGTGTTATTAGTAGAAAAAAAATAGTAATAAAAATGAATATCTCGAGACAGTCAGTATCAGACTACTTAAAATTCTTTAGATTTTTAAAAACTCGAAGAGAAAAAAAAACGAATGAAAGATTAACTCGTCGTAACGATAAGAATATTGTTGGAACCATAACAAACAAATAATAGAAATTATAATTATTCCCGGATCTATACAAGAATACAAAAAATTGAAAACAACAAGAGAAAGTGGTTATTTTTTCTTCTTGAAGAAGTTATTGTTCTTATTTCCAAACATTATCGCTTATTTATGACTATAATAGAAGAAGGGCGATCTTTTATCTGACGAAAATTATGTGAATGCACACAAGACATGGGACGATCAAATTCAAATTTAGCTGGGACCAAAATAATAACGCGCCACTGGTGACACCACCTTTAAAAGAAATTGAAAGTACGAATTTTAAATGATATTTGAACCATTGCTCTGAACATAGCACAGCCACCACTCTCATCTATCGGTTTGCTTCTCAATCTCAATCAATGGTCAATCATTTGACAATCAACAACATTACCTGATTAATTTGCTAATTAATTTGTTGGTTTACACACAATTAAATTGAGAAACAAATTCATATTATTCATTATTTTATATCCGGATAAATATTGTTAAAATTCCGGTCGTTTACATTAAAAAACAAATTTCACTTAATTACCAACAGTTTCGTTTCTTTTTTATTTCAACTATCAGTACAAATATAATTCTACAACAAAGGACATTCTTGGGAATATTTAAACATTTTTCAGGATATTGCATATTTCAGGAAATAAGCAACAATTGTAAGATAATAATTATTCTTTATATAAATATAAAAAATGATAATCTATTATGATAAATGAGTTTATAATAAAATTTAAAAAAACAAACAAACAAATAAACGCGGATTTTGTAAGAATTATTGTTAAATTCACCTTGGACTAAAACAGCAACAATTTAATTAGAACAAAACAATTATAATGTTTTACCTTATGAATTTTACAAACAGTTCGATTAATTGAAATTGAATCAATTTAACTGTGAATCATTACAAAATCCAAGACCGGACTTACGTATGATTACGAATATTTACAAGCACCACCTGACTTTGATAATTCAACAAATAAATAAACAAAAACAGTTTCGGTTTTATTAAATCTTCAAAAAATGTCTGTATTTATTTATTGTCGATTTACATTTACAGTTCAGTGTGTTTTTTTATTGTTATTATTATCACTAATTAGCCTGAAATTATTTACGGTATTCCTTCTATATGGTGGTTTGGTGAATTTTTTAATAAACGGTGTCACAGCCAAACAATTTACATTAACTTTTGTTAATGTAAATTCCATCAAAACTATTCAATCGTTGTATGTAGCTACACAATAATAAAAAAGAGGCCAAGTATTTGTATCAATGTTGATGATTGAATATCGATTTGAGTATTACTTAAAAGAAGAAATGTGTCATCGATTTTTATCTAATTTCAGATCCTTCATCAAATTAATTCAAATAAAAGGCTCAGAATTATTTCGGTTTGTTTGTTTATCTACCATTGTTATTGCACTTCCCATAGTTGTTTAGAAAAAAACACAAACATTCAAGAATGATAAATTAAAAGTTTCTAAATTCGACAATAATATCTGTGATAATAAGCGCAAAAATGGAAAGTAATTATTAGATTGATATGCGAGAAAGTGAAAAATAAAACGAAACAAATTCAAATACAATAACGAGATTTCCCTTTGAAGGGCTGATTACAACAGAAAATTGGTGAAAGTTGTTGTTATGTTTTCTTTCCAGTTGAACAATAAGGAAGTTAGAATAGAATGCTTTTTTTTCTACTTCTTTAATTGAGAAGTATTAAAAGATGAAAAATAAATACCAATTGCAATTTCTGTTGTGTTTTCTCCTCGTTATCAACAAATTGTTTTCTTTTATTTAATTCGATTGACGTAAATATATTCGATACAAGTAGATTTTCTTGTCGACGAGATCAGTTGGGAAATCGCTTAATTAATTTGTGTTAATTAAAGTGTGTGTCTTGTAGGTCGTTCTGCAATACGACTACTTAGTCAGTGAAAAACAAGTAAAAATCAAACACGATACTTTTTGTAAATGTTTAATAAATAGAATTGCAGGATTTGTAGCTTTTATAATTGAATACCAAAGAATGTTCATGAGATATAGAAAAGTTGCTGCCTTGATTGGCTATTGAAGTCTCCGACAAATACCTTTTTAGCTGACAATGAGTCAGTCAAGTGATTTCGACAAGGGATAAATTCTCCAAGGCGGTAAAGTCAGACACATCTCTGTTTGAAATATGCAAATCTACACACTGAAAGAAAGGTCCCGTAATATTCTCCTATATAACACTGTCGTGATCGACTGTTGAAGTCTCCGACGAATTTTACCATTAAACATATCTTATAAACTGTAGAAAATACGTAGGTAAATAAAAAAAACAAACAAATTGGATACATTGAAAGTTCAACTATTTTCAAATTTACTGTTGCAATAATAAAGTTGCATAAGCCTCAACAATACCGATGAACAAATTGTACGTAATTTTATTCAAATTGATTAATTATTGTCCTCTATATAAATTTTAATAAGCCTACAATCACCGCTCACTTTCCCCATTAAACTAAATTAAATGCCAAAGATAATCAAATGTCATATTAATTTAATGAAACGAATCAATTCTGTCTTGTTTAAGGTGCAATTTTGTTTTAATCCTCAATAAATTGAAAAATTTATCAACAATATTACGGCATTCAGTTGAAAGTTTCTCTTATTATTAAAATTATTAAAAACTTTTTCTTTTGTAATAAAAAATGTTGAATTTATTCATCATCTTAGTTTTGTTCAAATAAAATACAAATGATAATAATAATAATAGACAATATTTATGTAAGAGTAAAATAATGTCTTTTTTGATATTCATGAAATGTTCTTTGTGTCGTATATGATCAGTCATGTAAGAACTCGGTCAGAAAATAGCGTACGATGACGATTTATTAGATCTTTATTTGTCTATTTGCTGTTGTTATTAGGATTATTATTAAATTAATATGTTTAAGGAACTTGCATTATTGTAGGAAATATCCGGCTGTTATCTACATATCTGTAGTTTCCTTCAAAATCTTGTTGTAATCAATGTTTTTTTTTGTAATTTTTATAACCTTTCATCACATATTATTCGCTCTGTCGCATTTATTTAGAAAATAAGTCTTGACATGAATTTTCAAATTATTATTATTATAATTGAATATGTTATCGACTATTGGTATACCAAATTGTTTATTTTATAAAACTGAGTAGCGGTAATCGGTAGTTAATTTCCAAGACACGATTTAATATCAAATATAAATAAGGAATTCTACAAATAACTGGATCGTATTTCAAATACAATACAATCCATGAATGATTCGAATTACTGTACTGATCGACTATTGAAGTCTCCACAAAAAGATATTGTTTTATGACTTTTCCTTCAAGTTCAAAGGTTTTAAACCGTAGATTTAATCGATATTGAAATATTTCCAAAACGGGTTACTGTCCTCATCAACTGTTGGAGTTTCCAATAAAGTTTAGCCCTTTCTTTGTAGTTGCCTGAAATACTAACATAATTTATCGTTTGTTATCTTCATATTAGTAAAAAACCTGTAATTTCTACGAAGAAGGCTTGGATATCCTCAAATTTCTACCTATAGTCAATCCGGTTAAATCAGGTCTTACCGTATTCGAAATACGGACGACAATTTGGTCCGGTTTAATAAAACATTTTTGATTAGAAAGCGACTGCCTACAACTACCCGGACTGAGAAATTAAGCTAAAACAGAAAAAACCAAATCTGAATCATCATCTTCTTTTCAAAACTTTCTATCTGATGATTAATAATTTCTTTTCCAGAAATCCTGTTTAGAATTTCCAGAATTTCCCCGGATTGACGTAATATTCCTTCGATTAATTTCTCGTTTTTCTTCGACAAGTTCGTTGTATCATCATCATTATTATTATTGAACAACAAGTGCGTCCTGATTCTGGCATTAAACGACCGCCACTCTCTACTACACCTTACGGTCTCTTCTTTAACGTTTATTTCCTACACTGAAGAGTTTAGTATTGCCGGTGAAGCGACAGGTGCAACAACACTAACGATAATCGTGGAGAATTCGTATCAGTTGCTTCTGCTGCTGTAATTTTTTTTCTTCTGTCTTTTGGACTAGCTCAACGCGATGTCGGTACATTTGTGTTATCATAATCGCCAATTTCAGTGTTTGAAGGCTTTAATGATATTAAAGATTATCTTGATTGTTCTTATAAATACTGGATTATCAGCTGGAGTTGATGGTGAGTTTTTATTGTGTTTATAATAAAGTTATAATGTGGTTAATGTGGAAAATATGGCGGATTTTACGGCATTTTCTTCTCAGTTGCGGTCCAATGTTAACGGTGTCTTTAAAACAATTATCCTTAAACAACTGTGCACTGAATCTTACGACTAAATTAGCCATTATTAACTTTTTATTTTATGATATTTAAGTTTTATTCTTAGCGATTTTCTACTCTCTTAATTAATTAAGATTTGATACTGCTAAAGTTGTTTTTTCTTCTTCTCTTTTGCTTATTTTGTTTTATTTAAATAGTCTATTACCGTTAAAATATCAAGGTGTTTTTTGACCTAGATACCGACCAAAATCATAAAAATATGGTTTTTCTCACCATTTCACCTACATATTTATCAAAAATTGTTAAGTAAGCCAAAAATAGTTGCGATTTTCCAAAAGAAAATTCAAGCCACCGCACTAATCGATCATTGAAGTCTCCAACAGATTGTTGTCATCATCAAAGTCGTCCGTTGGTTTTCTGTTAAAATGTCAATGTATTTACGTAATTCCCACTAATTTTCAACTTGAAACTGTAGAAAAATTTCCCGAATGACATTCAAATTTATTTCAGTTGTTTGTTTTCACTAACGGTAGTTTACAAAATCGAAGATACTGTTGTGATTGCGTCAAAAAAGTTAATTTTAATAATTTAACTGTTTTTAAATAATTATTTTGCTGCAGCAAAAGGAAAAATACGTTTCTATGACAGAGCTTTCTTAAAATTCGAACTTGTAAATCTATGATAAAAGCTCATTTTAGGCCCAGTAATTTGGTGGTGCTTATTTTAAATATCAATAGAAAAAGTGTAACGTTACTGTTTTGATTGACTATCGGTGTTTCCGGCAAATTCCCCTTTAATCAAAGCTTCATATTGTTGAAATTAGGAGGTTTCTCTTTTTAAGTCCTTTTCCAACGTATTTAGTTCTATACAGATGCACAGAACGTCTGTAGGCGGATTAATTGGCACTTTTCTTCAATTACAGTCTATCAAATTAAAAAACTTTCTCTAATTTATTATTTTGTGAAATATTCAAAATTGCTGATTAAAAAGCTGCTACATAACAAGTTCGCACTTTTTAAAACTCTAACTTGTGGATGAATTTTCAAAATTTTATCAAAACGGAGATGATTTCCAAGTCATTGGGCTTAGATTGATGTCTAGAGAGAATCTCGATCCTTATCCTTCATATACCATAATAAAATTTCACAACAATTAAACAATTAAATATCGAGAAAGTATCAAAGAATAAGAGAAAGAATTCGGATGTTCTATACAGATTGTTTAAAGAGGTTTACTGTCTTGATCGACTGTTGGAGTCTCTTTCAAAAATCTCGCAAATTCCACACAATTATTTGAGTCAAATTGATCAATCAAGTATTGAAAAAAAAATAGAACCACAAATACATTTCATGTGAATTTGCAATTCACTTTAAAATATGTTTTTAGAGCATCAAATGAGAACAAACAAAAAATATACACAATTTGACAAAAATTCGAGTAGAAAATTAGCCGTAATCTTTGTATAATCACTGGACCATATAAATATATGAAATATTCACATTTAGAACAATTGAATAAAATGAGGAAAACGCGAAAATGTAGACGGGGCAAGAACGAAACAACCTGTAGACCGTTCACTTTCAATTAATACCCATTAAGATCCAATTAAATTTCTCTTAAAAATCGTTAAATAGATAGAACTTCTTGAAGATCAACAATTTGCTCATGTGCCTTATTATTAATTCAAGTAACTGTAACTTTTCTCTGATTTATATGTGAATAGAGACTCTTCTACTGGTTAAATTATAAAATTCGCATTGGTTAATTGAAATGAAGTTCGTCGTATTTACTATCGTTCAAATCACTTATAATTTCCGTTTAAATTTATTGCCAACGTATCGGTACGGCTTATTGTTATTGTAAATTGTGTGATGCAATAGTTGTGCTCTGATAAGGTGCACTTGTCGTAATTGTCCTCATTGTACCAGTGACCTACAAAATCAAGATTCCATTTTTTTTTCTCTTCCACAAAGATTAGTTCAATGAGACAATAATGATTCTTGTTTCACGCCGGAAGTAATCTGGCAATTACCACCTGTAAATTACATTGTTATCCGATAGTCGTTAGTAAATTATCGGAAAATTACCGCAATATTTATTGTTATTGTTAATTTTTTATTAATTACGAGCCAAACATGAATTTACGACTATCTTTATAAAGAAATTTACTGTTTTGTAGTTTCGTTGGTAATGAAAATGCTAACTGATATTATTTTGTAATATATTATCGACTTAGGCTTCAGTAATTTCAGTTACGCTCCGAATAATCCCCTAGTTTATATAGAATTTCCGGTAAATTGAGATCTATTGTCTGGGTTTTTCTTCATAATTTTTTAATTATCGAGTCACAACTTTTAATTTTTTTCTAGATTTACCGATAAATGACGAACAACAGGCAGAACACCAACAGAGTTGTCGTTTCCCTGGCGCCCCTGCCCATTCAACTGTTGTTTTCTCCGATGAGAATCTGGGTCCTGGAACTGTGGCAACATACACCTGCGAACGCGGCTTCGAATTACTAGGACCATCGCGACGTGTTTGCGAACATGCCCAATGGCTTCCTGAAGGGATACCCTTCTGTGGTAAGTTGAGTCATACATTCATTTGTTTTAGAATAACGGTTTGAATTTTTAAAAGAAAGTTTTTTGTTCTGTGTAAATATTGTAGATAGAAACAGGAAGTTTGGCTTTAAAATCAGTCCAGTATGACGAGGCATGTCAACTGGTCGGTAATTTCTCCGAATATCAATTTACACCAAAATTTTTTTCTATTTATTATCCAATGTTATAACATTAGACATCTCCTGCATTGGATTATGTGTTACGATTTCCGGTTTTTAACATTGGAAAAACGGAGACCTTCGCGCGGTCTATACTGGTCCGCTTCTATAGCAGGTCAAGGCCCACACGAATAATTCGAGAAAGATAATACAAAAAACGAATTCTTCGGCAGTTGTACTGTGATCTTGATCCACATTAATCAAACCAACTGACAACGAATTCTATAGTAATTGTGGGATATTTATTAGGTTAGCGATATGATCGCTCATTGAAGTCGCCAAATACGTACATACATACTCAAGTAAATGAATTTAAACCGTTATTCAGTAGATATTGCTGAATTTTTTTGTCATAAATTTCACCATTTTTCCATCGTAACTGTGCCACTATCTAGTAATTTGATAAAATTATTCAATTCATGATTAATTGCAAAGAATAACTGTTTCTGTTATCGTTAAAATAATAACGGCATTAACTTGGAAGTTTGTCTTAATTGTCTTCTATCATACGATTAAGATAATTTATCAAAATGTGGAAATTTCTGAAAAAGCGCCCTATATTCGCCATATTGCATCAGACTCATCAAAAAATGACGATTGATTAATAGGTCTGTTCCAACCCACTGATGGTATAATTTGTGAATAACCCGATTGCACACAAGTCGGATAATGTTACTTCCAACTATCTGTAGGAACTAGCCTTAGATACGGAAATTCTATGATTTTTCGGAAGTCTTTTGCTTGTTAATAAAACAACAAAACTCCTGTAGATTCGCCCTAAATTCCACAATTGATTCAACAATTGACTATCAAGTGTCTTGTGATGTTATTATTTTTAACAAGCTTTCCGCATTCTTCGGATTCTCTATTTAAAAGTATAAAGAAAGTAAATAACAACATGGGTGTGTATATAGTACGTTCTTCTGCATATTACTGTAAAACTAATTGATCCGTAGTGACCCATGACAAGAAAAATAAACTAGAACAAAGATAGGTAAATATAGAAAAATAATGATCAATTTCTGAAAGATTCAACAGTAATGGAAAAGTCATGGGATTTATCGATAATAAGAAAATAACAAAAAAAAATCGAGCTTTTTTCTATATTATTTCTACCGTTAACACTGGAACAGTTTAATTGGTTTGTTTGGTCATTTCTAGTTATCTTGTTCAGCAATATTTAACAATAAAATACGACTTTTATTTGTAACGAATCGTTAAATCGAAAAGAAGCACAAGCAAATTCGAATTAATATAAAACAATCTTTAAGAGATTAAGTAACGCTTTTACATTAATTGTTTTTGTTTTGTTTAAGCGAAAAATGCAATAACAATAATTTTAAGCTATGTAAACACAATCGAAGAATTACACAATCAGTAATTTATAGGAAGGTAAAAAAAAATTAGAAATGCTTGAAATGATTGGGAGATTACTCATAGAAAAACTTCGAGTGGTCACCTTTTTGATCTGGTATTGAGACTCTTCTGCTTTTGATAATAAATTCACTGATTTTGTTCCACATCACTTTTGTGATTAAGAGACTTCAATAGGTGATGCGAACACGAACCACGAAAGCTTCATAATGCGAATTGCCAATTAAATCTAATTATTTGGGACAAAATACTAACAAAATGATTTACATTACTCGGATTGCTGAATGAATCTATGGTTTTGTGGTATTTGTGATTGTTGTTGCTATTTTAATGGTCAGTAAGCAGGAAATTATCGAATTTAATCCATCGACTTGAATAGGTGGTCGCAACTGAAACCGCAAAATGCATTTCACGAAAATAGTACAAAACTAAAGAAAGCACAGCATATTAACTTGACACGGAACTCTATTGTACACCTGAACAAAGCATCTGTCAGCGAATCCATCTATTGTGATTATCTTATCACAATTTTATCATTTGTTAAGCAATAGTGAAACTCGAATTCAATTGACTGCCTTCAATAGATGATGACAACAGTGACTCGTCTTAACTTTTGACAATAAAACTTGGGAAATACTGTTGGAAATCTCAATGCAGTCGATTATTACAAACAATTTTCCAGTTAAACAATTAACAATAATCCTTTTCTATTATTGTTAAACAACAGAACAGATGTTTATATATGCACTCTAACATTAATTTGTTACTGTATAGATGTTGACATTAGTGAAACATATTTGTCGAAAGCTTCACCATACAAATTTGGGCATTTATCTAATCTAAACAATTATTATCAGTAAATATGTTGACGATTTATTACAAACAGTTAAGCGGTGATAAGCGTAAATAATAATTATTTGATTTTAATGTATTATACGGCAAATTGGCAGATGTTTGAAATTACAGGAGTGATTGAACCGTTAGCATAAATGCTAATAGTGTATTGTTTATTTATTTATAAATATTTATATTATTAGGTATCGTATTATTAGTCATTTATTATTTCATTAAAGTCAATTGTTAGAATTCCATTTGGTATTGTTGAATTCAAACAATAACATCAAAAGAGCTTTTTATGCAAATCAACGCACATTTGTTTTTGTTTTCATTGCCAAGTCAATTAGATATCAAGTGGGTTTTTCTTGATTTTCCCGTCGTTCTCTGATTTATTTAGACGTTTCTTCTAGTGAATAATGGAGAATTCTTCACATTCATTGCACATGGAATAATACTGTTAGATGGAAGCCTATTCAAAATCAACCAAACAGTGATGATAGTGGAAATAAATATATTCAACTTTAAACCGTAATAACTATATCCAGGGCCGTCCTAACATATGTGGTGCCTGTGGACTACTAACAATAATGTGCCCCTTTTCAAAAGTTTCACAACTATTTGACCAATAAACGAATAAACATTTTAGTTTCTGGTCGCCAGTGGTCAAACTGATTTGAGTGCAAGCAAAATTGCAGCCCCAGAACTAAAGCCCATTTAGACTTGTGATTAGTGTGGCCCCTGACTATACCTCAATTCTCAATCGTGAATCTGAAAAGTGTCTGAGAGAATTCCAAGCATTTTACATCAAAAATGCAATTCGATTTAACTTTTAATTTATTGATAATAAATTGTTTTGTTTTACTTTAAATAAATTATAGAGAAATCTCACATGAATGTCGTTCTTAATATCAACATTTTCTTGAATATTTGATAAATTACCGTTGATTTTCCTCTTAGAATAATTAACATTAATAAGATTTGTAATGATAGTAAAATGATGATGTTCTATCAACGGTCAATGGACTTGAATTTGCAGATGGTATGTTAGAAATATTCCAATCTGTATAATTAGATTTCTTGTAGATTACACAAGATTTGAACACTTCTAGTTTTATTTTATCGTTTGCTTTTAATTTTTCGTAGGTTTTTTTTTTGCTATTGAAAGTTAATGAGCAAACATCATGATTATAAAGTAATTAGTTAAAAAAGAAAACAAAATCAACTCCTCAAAATTCTGTTTCAAATAGCGTGAAATCTAACACACACACACACGCACATAAACGTATATTTATGTATACATATATATATATATATATATATATATATATATATATATATATATGATGTTAGTTAAGAATTAGAGATATGATTGTTGCCGTTATTGTATCGTCACGGAAATGATATCAAAAATTGTTTTAACATACTTGCATTTGTAGACATTTCATTAATGTTGCAATGATCAAAAACAGATGGCATACTTTCCACAATTTTTCTCAACTTTACAAAAAAAAACAACAAACAAAACAAAACACGAACATAATTCAACCCGTCATTCGCCAGCTGTTGTCAAAGTCTTAATCTTAATCTGGAATTTTGAGGAACCTCGTTAATGAATCGAAAGATCCTTCCACTTACCCTGCGGCGATTGAAGAAAACACCAAGTGACACCTTGCAATCTGTCAAAATCCATAAAACCCTGATGTAGAGTGCTCTAAGTGTACAAGAATTACACTCGACTGCATGCTACTTACAGTACTGTCGAACAGGCGTGAAAAGTTCCAAATTTCCCATCACTTTTCTCGTTTGACTTCGACCGATAGCGACTCAACAACACAGTAAAGGACAATTTTACATTCCCAGGAAGATTCTCGTCGTTCTTAGCTAACACAATTCTATCTGTGTGTTTGTGTGTGTGTCAAATCGTGACCTGACTACTAATCGCCAAGAAAATTTGTATTTTCTAATGTGACTACCGAAAATAAAAATTCATCTTTCCATCATTTTCGAGTGAAATTTATTCGCAAATGTGGGCGCAACTTTAACATCAATAATTCTGCAAAATTACAACAACAGTCACGTACGTATGTGGGTCTTCATGCCAACATGGTTTCGACATTTTGTGGGTCAGAATCTAATTAATTCTTTTATGTATCGTTATTAAAAGAGAATTAAAAAACAACAACAACAACAACGAAGAGAAAGAAGACTATGTGAATATCCCACACTGACTATCGCTTCATTTTTTTCCTATCTTAATAAATAAAAATTAACAATTAGATCAATCAACTTCTTTGAGATTTTCTTATAGAGGAGAAACGACTGCATTCCAATAAGAAAACTATTAGTTCTGCAGAATAAATCGCAATTGTTTTGTTGTATAGAAAGGAAGTAAAATAGAAATGATGAAGATTATCGTATTTATGGTCGATTAAATCGCTAATTTAGAATGATCAAAATTTTGTGTGGTGAAAGCTATCAATAATAACAATAATATAATCGATAAAAATTCGGGCACATTCGCTCTATTTTGTTTGTTTGATTTACTGGAAAAACAATCATAACTAGAGCAGTGATATTGCAATATTTTTATTTATTTATTTATTGATTACAGTATTGAATGTGGCCGCTGGGAAGGCTCCAATGCAAGTTAGTACTGACGCTGGTGGTATCCCACAGAAAGCCATCGATGGCAGTACTAGTGCGTTTTTTAATGCTGAAACTTGCACTTTAACAAAACCTGAACATGCCCCATGGTGGTATGTTAATCTACTTGAACCGTATATGGTACAACTTGTCCGATTAGATTTTGGTAAACCGTGCTGTGGTAAGTGTGGCAGGAAAGTGCAAAATTATTGCTTCTTCGCGTGGAAAACTTAATGTTTCATAAATTAATTAATCTTTTGATTGATTATTTTCGATTTTGTTTTTTACACTTTCATACTTTCGTGATTACTCGTGCAATAAGACGGCGATTTTTCTAATAATGATTTTTCCTTAAATCAACAGGTGCAAATAAACCGGCAACAATTGTGGTACGTGTTGGCAATAATCGTCCAGATTTAGGTACAAATCCTATATGTAATCGGTTTACTGGATTTTTAGAAGAAGGCCAACCGTTATTCTTACCATGCAATCCACCAATGCCGGGTGCATTCGTTAGTGTCCATTTAGAAGTACCAGTACCGAGTCAATTATCAATTTGTGAAGCTTTCGTTTATACAGATCAAGCATTACCAATTGAACGTTGTCCACAATTCCGTGATCAACCACCTGGTAGTACGGCAACATACAATGGAAAATGTTATATATTTTATAATCGACAACCATTAAAATTCCGGGATGCATTACAATTTTGCCATAATCGTGGTGGTACTTTAGTGAATGAAAGTAATCCAGCATTACAAGGTTTTGTTAGTTGGGAATTATGGAGAAGGCATCGTAGCGATATAAATGGACAATATTGGATGGGTGCTATATTCGACAAACAATTGAACACTTGGAAATGGTTGGGAGGTGATGAGATCACTGTTAGTTTCTGGAATTTACCATCTGGTAATGGTGAATGTGCACGGTATGATGGTACAAAAGGATGGTTGTGGTCGGATACTGACTGTAACATGCATCTGAATTATATCTGCCAGCATCGTATGTATTTTGCCCTTTCGGAACACCTTGTTCTATTTGTAAATACTAAATTTTCCTCGATAGAGCCCAAAGCTTGTGGTCGTCCAGAACAACCACCAAACTCAACAATGCTAGCAGACGACTTCAATGTCGGTACTACAATTGAATATATTTGCGATGAAGGCCATCTTCTAGTAGGACCATCCACACGTACATGTCTTGATACAGGATTCTACAATGAATTCCCACCAGTTTGTAAAAGTAATCTTGAATTTCGTCTAAATTATTGCCTTCTAATCAAAAATTTGTAATCTTCAGGAATACAATGTGGTTATCCAGCCGATATACCAAATGGTGAATACATATTAGTAAATGATAGTGTTGGATACTTGAGTAGAGTTATTTATAGTTGTGATGAAGGCTATGAGATGATTGGTAGAGCTCAATTAGCTTGTGATATTGATGAGAGATGGAATGGACCACCGCCACGATGTGAACGTAATTCTCTCCACTTAAATTACCATTGTTTTAATAAATAATCGAAAGAAAATTTGTGATTTATAGCTATCCAATGTGAATCACCTGTAGATATATTGAATGGTTATTATGTATCATCAACAAACGATACAATATTTGGTTCAATTTTGGAATACAGTTGTAAGCCGGGCTATAAACTTGTTGGGTCGAAAACAATAACTTGTTTGTCTAACGGACAATATGACGCATTACCACCAGCGTGTCAAGGTAGTTTCTTTATTATTTAGGACGCCCAAATGTGACTATTGTTGATTTTATTGTTGTTGTAGTTTATGAAACTTCATCAACATCGGCAAGACCGTCAAAGGTGCCAACATCAAGGACACGTACCCGTGCTCCAAAACCGTCGCCAACAACAGTCCGGGCTGGTATTGATATCATTAAACTAACAAAACGACCATCATCATCATCATCATCATCGCCACCATCTTCATCTTCCACAACAACAAGAACAACAACAAAATCGAATAAGTTAGCCGAAACCAGCCATACACCTCCACAAATAATAGTAGCAGGACATCCACAAGATAATGAGATTGCTGGTAGTTCAAATATACAACACGGTGAACAACCTAATGTTAACATACCATTATCAATTGATGAACGTGAACACCGTAGAGACACTTTCGGTGCAAAATTGAATTTAGGTGCAATCATTGCATTAGGTGCATTTGGTGGTTTTGTCTTCTTAGCCGCCATTATAACAACAATTGTCATTCTAGTAAGAAGGTAAGTTGTTTTTTTCCGTCTGAATTTGCTCAAATAAAATTGTTGTTGTTGGTAAATATTTTTGGTGTAATTATATAAGTTTGCGGTCGCAGTGCGGGTGCATCAACAAGATCATCACATCGTTTACCAGCTGCTAGTGCTATGCCTTCACGTTGGTATACATTATTGGCACTACCATTTCCCGATCAACAAATCGGCCGGCGTGAATTTTCAAGAAATTACCGATCACATCGCGCCGGATATTTCTCCAATCCGCTTTAGCCAAACGAAAAATAATAATTTTTATTATTTTTTAAAATACAGGTACGAAACCCGCACTGCTGCACTGCTGCATGATCCAAAAAAAAAAAATTAAATAAGAGCACTAGGATAACTTCTAAATGGCACCAAATCACACATTTAATCACAATTTGTTTAGCTTCTACTTTTGTATTATTATAATTATTACTATTTAAATACAATTTGATCTTTTCAACTTCTCCTAATTGTGTATGTTGTTCGTTTTGCAGAAATCGAAGTGCCAAACATTACCGCCACCGTGCCTCGCCAGATTGTAACACTGTTGAATCATTCGATTCATCCAGTTCCGAATCACGGAACGGTTTGAATCGTTATTATCGACAAGCATGGGAGAATTTACATGAATCAGCTGGTAGTAAAACAGGTTTAAAAGCATCAACGAATCATGCACCATTGAAACGAAAAGAAACATTAGATGAACCGTCAGCGTGCCGTCACAGTACTGATAATGTCACAGAATTCGCTAATAAAGAAAAGAAACGACACCACCATCACCATCATCACCATGATGGTAGTAATCGACAACAGAATAATTCACGACCATCACACCGGGACCATAAACGATATTGACAACCTTGTATGGTAGTTACAGTACAATTGGATGATTAGGAAAATTAATTATTTTAATTGATCGATTAATTTATTTATTATCAATTGATTATGTTGTTTTTTTTTAATATTAATACCAAAATATTTTTGATTTATTTGTAAATAAAAATAACGTTAGATATGGTCGATATTTGTAGACGAGACGAGCACAGTGTTGAATACTTTGGCCTTGCTTTTGAAAGCTACCGACATTATTTTAAACATTTATTTGACGAAAATGAATAATCTAAAGGAAGGCTAATGTGATTCACAGTACAAAAAAATAAAACAATTATAGCGCGGTGAAGAATTGTATATGGACGACTGAAAATTCTCTTATGCCTTCATTATTCAAATACGTTTTTCTCCATGTGTTTAATGGTAAAATTACACATTTTCCTTTTTAGTGGATTTATTATTTAGTGATCATTTCATGTTAGTGCCATCGGATTTGGGCATCTTTAAATTTATTTTAAAATAGAAGAAATAATGGAGAGAAACTATTTCCGTATTTTATATAGCACACGTGTGCGGTGGAAAATAATAGAATAAGTCTGTTTTATTTTTAAGTTAAGTTAGAGAAATATGATGTAATATATAAAAATTTCAAAAATATATATATATTTATATTATTATATATAGATTCTTTATGTTTTTATTTTTTGAATTTTGCTACACCTTTAGAAGCCCTTAAGGACTCATTCATCTACGCCTCTACGCTTGTGTTTTGGCCAATTACTGAGACCGTCTTCAATTTTAAATATTGCTAAATACCGGTACTGTTTCTCACCTACATGATTCTTTAACGTCGTTATCGATTTTATGTGAGTTCATGTAGATTTAAAATTGATGCAAGTACATGTTCATTTTTCGAAGCACTTCCTGTTTTTCTCCTGAAACAAAAACGTTTGAGTCGATCAATCACATATTTAATCATCAACAATAAATATTCTTTATCTATTCCGTTGCTCAAGTGATCATTATGTCACCTGTTAGAAGAGCTTTGATTCGATGATTTTTATTTAATATTATAAGAGAACAAAAAGACACTAATTCTATGTGGAGAAATATATTTATAATTTGTTTATGTTTCAATTTGAATAACTTGTGGTGCCATCAAAGTGTCATAGAAACTCGGCAATCGTAACCAACTATCAATCAATTCAGCAATATGTTCACGGGCTGCAGTCAATTGTGGTAAATCCTCATTAGATTTTGGATACATATTTGCACAATGTGCAGTACCTGAAAATGATCAAACAATTTTAAAATTGCTTCGTTAAATTATCTAAAAAAACAAGAAAAATATACCTTCAATGTAGATAGCTGGTGCGTTTTGATTTATAGTTTTTGTAATACCAAGTGCATGCCATGGATCAATTGAACCATGTACAAATACAACATTATCCACTTCAATATCTAAAGCACCATAATTTATATTTGTACGATCGATAGCATAATTTAATAAATTCGAATTGTAATTTTCACCAAATATATCTGTACATTGTTTTATAAAGAAATTTAATGGGAATTCATTACCAAAGATTTGTGGACGATCTGATGATGTTTGATAGAAACCAAATTCGGTACATGTTTGATACATCCATTGTCTACCACCTTCTGATGCTGTCCCATCCCAACTTATATTTCTCATTTCATCAATCATTTTCGTATATTTATAATCTAAACATTTTTGATCGTATGTTGTCAACAATAATTTATTGACGCGTCCTAAACGTTCAATTGCTCCACCTAATTCTTCATTCAACATTATATCACATACAACATCTATTGTTATGTTACTACCAGCCGGTCGGCCAATACGATTATCTTTATTATATTGGACAATACCAGCGAAATTAGAAGCTATTGCTTCATAGAAATTTGATATATCATCATCATTACTGATTGAATCTCGAATTGGATCGCATAAGTTGAAGATTTGATCTAAATTATTTTGACCATCTGCCGATTGTAACAACGAATCAACCTGTTGGAAACCTTGTAGAATTTGAATGGGACAATCCTCACTATAAGTTGCCAAAGATTCTCTAATTACTCTAAAATAATCTGTTAAACAACAATATTAACAGATTTTTCATTTAACACAGACATAAATGGAATACCCTTAAAATCGACTACGGCTAAAAGTGGACCACTTGCCGACATTGCTCCATGAACTAAATGTGGATATTTCAAACGCAACCAAGCCGCCAATGAACCTGGATACGAACCACCAAAAGCTATCCATTTAATATTTGCAGGTAGATTGTATTTTTTATTCATTGCAACAATAAATGTTGATAGGTCAGATAAGGCTTGTTCGCTTGTTAAGTATTTTAAATTTTCGGTACTCATATCTCTAAAAAGTAACAACCAAGATAATACAATGATTTGGCACAATTATTATTTCAAAAAAATAAGAGATTATACTTTGTTGGATGGCTTTTTCCATAAAATCGATGTTCTAATTGGAATAGAAGTGCACCAAAACGTTGAGCATAATCCACCCAAGTACCTTGTGTCATCCATTTGATTGATGCTTCACCTTCACCGCCAATCATCAAGAATACAGGACCAGTGCCATTATAATATTCATCATTTGCATAATATCTCTAACAATACAAAAATTAAACGAATATAAATATTTAAACAATCA
The DNA here is from genome assembly GCA_028455855.1 of Meloe dianella. Lineage (NCBI taxonomy): Eukaryota > Metazoa > Arthropoda > Insecta > Coleoptera > Meloidae > Meloe > Meloe dianella. The sequence goes on from JAPTHL010000039.1 coordinate 1,356,188, forward strand.
TAAAAACTTACTTGTTGCCATGTTCTATTATCAATCGGTTCAGAATGGTCTAATTGTTGTGTAAAATACTCTTCAATTACTCCAACATGGTCTTTTATTCGTTGATAACCGTGAGGTGAACCAAGATTTCCACCGACTTGCCGGCCTAAGTGGAAAATTCGCCAAGTCTTGATTTCACCAACACCAAGAACAATTACAATAAATAATAGAAGCAAACGCATTGTTCTCACTGCTAGTGTTATTATTCTACTAATATCAAACAATTTATATCATTTTTATTTATTATCAGGAAAATAGATAGCTTATCAAATTAAACCTTGACAATTTCAAAATAATATATACAGTTGTGGACAGATATGTCGGAACATTGAAAATAAGTCCGGGACGATCAGGACCGTAAAAATTCCATCAGTGGACACCACCCGCCCTTAGATCTTTCTATAAACATTAAGCCCTCTTTCATTCAAAAAATCTATCTGATCCATATTTTGTAGTTGCCAATTTCTTTCAAATACACAAATAAACAAATTTTAAATGTTTGTTATCTTTGTCGTGACTATAGCGATTTTACGAGGCTATAAATACTATTTAGTTGTATTTTTTCTTTTATCCAGTTCGATGATTTTTAAATTCTGTCATCAACTCTTAGATGTAATCAACTTTAATTATCGGAATCACGAAAAACTGTTTGGATTTTCCAAGGCTGAATATAGTAGTAGGATTATATACAGTTGTGGACAGATCGTTTTAAACTTTTCATTAGATGGTTAATATAATTGAATTATTATAATTTTAAATGTAGCACCGTGGACAGTTGTATCAATCGTTTTTAAACCAGTGTGGCCACATTGCTCCAGCAACTTTTTAACGTATTCGGGTCAGGTTCTGTTCGAACAACTAGAACAGTTTTAAAAACACACCATTTATATATAGCAACTCAAAAACTATATGGGGCTATATGACAGCAATAAAATTAATTGACCACAAATAAACATCCATTAATATATATATAGCATTCGCATCAGGCGTGTGGCGCTATAACAAATCATGTTTCGAATATTTGTGTTTAGAGAATTACCGGTCTGGCATCAATTCTTTACACTAAAACTAGATATGAATGTATGTCGCACCAGCACAAGTTTTAATAGTAGGCGACAAAATACTGGTAAATCCCAGCCAGATAGTTTGGATCCACTTACGTGTTCTTGTATTGTATATGATCTAACAAGCATATAATGAAGTCGAAGGGGGAGTGTTTTAATCATACGAGTGCAATAATAGCCAGTATATGCGAGTCAAATACGCTATTTTATCTTCGACCATAATTGCTTTAGATTGAAAATTAAAAGGAAACTTGTAAAAGTGTGAGGTTAAAATTGAATAACTATCATTAGATAGCAATAATTTTTGTTTAAATACATATCAAATAATGAGCAACAATGAATAATGTTACCATTAATGAATAGAAAACGTACGACTAATGAACATATTGTTGAATGGTTGTAAATAAAACAAAATTTATAAATAAAGACAATATACAAACCTCATTCAAGCATTTTACTTTTTTGGGGAATTTCTTATTATTGTATTGGTACAATTGTTTTCAACACAGATCACGTTCCTTTATTTAGATGTTAAAACTCCCTAAATTCAATATACCTAAAATTTGACAGACGACAGAAATTACTAAATCGCCATCTTTCTTTTTATGTCATTGGTGAACACAACACGTGTTTGTGTTTGATTTTTATTGGAAATTAAGGTAAATTTAATCGTTTTTTATTATTAAATTCACTGAAAATTCAATTAAATCATCATATTCTGTAATGGGTGTTAATAAATTGATTAATATTTTTATTTGTAGAATGGCACCTAGATACGAAATGGCTGTTGGCCTCAACAGGGGCCATAAAACAACAAAAATCCCATCTAGCAAATCACGTTCTGGTAAAGTACGTCCAGCCCGTCTAAAGGGTGTCCAAACGAAACACACGAAATTCGTACGTGATTTAATCCGTGAAGTGGTCGGCCATGCACCGTATGAGAAACGTGCTATGGAATTGTTGAAAGTATCCAAAGATAAGAGAGCTTTGAAATTCTTAAAACGCCGTCTAGGCACTCATATCCGTGCCAAAAGGAAGCGTGAAGAATTATCCAACATTTTGACACAAATGCGTAAGGCCCAGGCCCATGCTAAGTAAACTTTGTAATAGGTTTTTTTGGTTAAAATAAATATAAAAAAAAAATTGAAAATCATTTGTTTTTTATTGAAAACTAATTACAAAAATCACGTTTCAATCCAAGTTGAAAACTGTATCAGCATCATCAACAACAGCCTCATCCCACGGTCCGTAAATATTCAATTTGTATTTTTGATACGACACGAATAATATTGGACAAACAACATTTATAATTACAACAGTTACAACAAAGATTATTGTAAACAAATAGGAGATGGTTAAAAGGAAATAAATGTTTAAAATTAATAGAATTGGTGTGATCAATATGGGCTTTTTTAATTTGTTCCTCAACAATGGGAACAGAACGAAAAATTCAATTGCCACAGCAATTAAAATGAATGCATGATACGCTGATTGTAGACGTGATGATAAACAAATCGATGCAAATATAATAGCACTCAATGATAAACTATTTGATACAATTGCAACACTAACACCATAATCGAAAAATACTAAATGTATCAAAATCATACAAAATGTCATCGTATAGATCGTATCTGTACTAATTGTATCTGTTAACGTATACAATATCGGTGAAAACAATTGTCCAAATACTGTAAATATCAATAATGTACGTAAATCATGTCCTAATTGTATTCGTATACTTTTCGTATAGAACATACGATAAAATATATAACCGAATATCGTTGATATTACTGAACATTTCAAAATGATATCTGGTTCACTTAATTCATTAACTAAATAGATATAAACTAATATAAATGCAATAATTGTACAGAATTCTTCTAACAAATACAATGAACCAGCTAGTGCTTCAATTAATGTTATATATTTGATATTTGTATTTGTACGTAGATCTTGTAGGAATGTATTTTTATCAGTGTAATCGTCGGGATAACCTTGGCTCTCGTACAGGATTTTCTTCCATCGTTTCGAAGACATTTTCAAAGCGGCTTTTCCAAAACGAAATTTCAAACAAAATAAGTTAGGTTATGGTTGATATGTAGCCTATTTGTGGCGCCACGCCATTTACATTAGTTTTTACACAAAAATAAAGCTATGTCAAAATTATCGTTGGATAAATATAGGATAATCAAAACCAAATGCTATGAAACAAAGTAATTTATTCATAAAAATATTTTGACCTTTAATTTCGTATAGTTTTCCATTTTTTCACTAGATTCCACTACTAGCGCCTGTGATGATGATTGGAGTATTATATTAGTTTCGTAATCGGCCAATAGAGAGATTGCTGTCGAACGAAGCTGCAACTTAATCAAGGTTAAAGTTTTCTCCTCGATATTTAAGCAGGAAAATGGAAAATTCACTACATTTCCTTCTACATATCGTCTCTAAGTGACGCAAAGATGTGAAGTAATTTACAAAATATTCATGTGCATTCCCTATTCTTTGTAATTCCAAAACAAACAAGTTAGATAGAGATAGGAGACGTCCACAGAAGTAAAAGTACAAACTAGGAATTGAACCTACCTCTAGAGAGTTGTATCTATGGTGAATTGTAGTGTGGTGTTGTAAAATAAAGTGGCAAATGGAAGATTGCGGTTCAAATCCTGGCCGTAAAAGCTAAACTTTTTCATAGTTTTCTAAGAGGAAAACCTCAATCTAAACAATGTTATTCCTTTATAGAAATCCCCCATTGATCACTTGAATAGTGAAATAATTTCTACTATCACTAAATGTTTATGCAAATAATATTGATGATGATCCTCTATACTATCATTGTAATGCATATTAAACACTAATGAAGTTTATGGACTTTCGAATAATTAAGCAAAGATTCTATTTCCGTTTCAGTGTTAATAATTCATACATTAGTAAATTAAACTGCTCGCATAATTATTTCTATTTAGATCTAATTAAATTTCACTTTTTTCCATATTATCACACAAGTAGTTGATTGATTTATTCGTAATTTAAAAAAAACAACTTCTCAACAAGGCCATCAATGTGTAATTTATTTGGTGCGGAAGCATCATTCAACTCACGAGTCTATTATAGAAAATTCAAATCGTGTTTAGTTCCTGTTATAATAACATTGTCAGCAGTAAATACGTTTTATTAATAAATAATGTTTTGTTATTTAAATAAATTATTATCACTGTGATGTTTTGTGAACGAAGTGATCTATTCTCAATCGATCACTTAATAACAGTTTTTCGTTTATGTGATCCTGACAAAACTGGCAGGATTTGTGTGGAATACTTACAAAAATTAGCTGCAATCTACATGCACGATAATGATCAATTACAGGTAACCAAAAAAATAAAAAATCGCTTCCTTGGACTGTGATTAAATGTAATTATCAAACCGATTATACATCGTAAATTAGTAATAAAACACAACTAATTAGCTTTGTTTTCATATATTAAAAAAAAATCAAATCGCAAATCATTAACCGTAACACTATAAATAGGGCCAGCGTTATGGGAAAACAACAATTTTCCATTCGACAAATTCTCTGGAATTCTACGATTACCAACAATTATATTTGTATACATTTGTTTTTTTTTAAATAGTGATAATGAACTCGCAGGAAATTACAACAATTAAAACTAGAATGAGTGACATTTTTAAATTACCCGCACTTGTTTTAATTGAACTAAACGTAGCTGTATTTACAGGAAATCAATGATATTATCAATCAACTTGACCGTAATGGCCGTGGATATGTAACATTCAGAGAATTCAATTATGGCATACGAACAATTTTCCATCATCATAAATTACAGGAGATTCGAAATAAACAACAAGGTAATAATGTGAGCCTAGCTTTATTTTATTAGATAGGCAACTAAATATACAATTAAACAAATACAGTTGCCTATGTAAATTTTTTAATTCAATAATTAAATTCAATCAATTAAAACATTTTGAGATAACAGGCGTATTACTAATAATAATAATAATAATAATAATAATAGTAATAATAATAATAATAATAAAAACGATTTGAAAAAATACAAGTTTTTATTTTTCTGATTATCTTCAACATTTGTTGCTAATTGATAATTTTGACACGTCGCATATTTGTGTTAATTATTAATTAATCTATTTGTTGAAAGAATTAACGTAAATGTATTAATTTTTCTATTTTTATATCTAATAGGAAATTCTCGTTGTGTGTGTCTCACTTACAATCGTGTCTTTTCTCAATATATTCGTCTCTCTTCATTTCTAAGCCAACTACGATTTTGTGATGGGAAATCTAAATACAGGTACAGGTGGATCGTTAATCTGCGCAAACTCGTAGAACCGTTCAACATTTCTATACGCTCTTTTTTTTGTTGTGTTTTTATTGTGATGATTCCTGTGCACTTGCGTCAATTTCCAGTAACAGTCCGTTTTCACCAACATCAAGTGGAGTACGTGTACCAGGTGAACGCGAGCCCTTATTTATTTCCCAATCAACCTACTTTAGTAATAAAACTATCGTTAAATAACAATAACAAAACGTATTGTTTATAAATGATTGTTAATGGGTTTTTTGTTATATTTTTATTGATTAAATTAAAATAATTAAATTGCGCTTAATTCTTCTAATGGTGTATTTCTATTCTACCTTTTATTACAATAACTCATCAATGACAGAAGAAGATAGAAACGCAAATGAATAAAGATAGATTCAGGGTGCTTACCTTGAATATATGTTGACGAAGTTAAATTACCTGTGTGTTTGTTGTGTTCTGTGTTGATTATCGCGCATCTTGTACCTGACGAAATTCCAATACGACAAGGTAGATTGGGCATAAGTTGTTTTTTGTTTTATATAAAGTTTTGGGAAATCTTTCTATTAATATTTTTATGTGGGACATCTAATGTGTCACAAAGTGAAATTTGTTTTATATAAAAATAGCATGACTGTTTCTTGAGGTTTTAATTGAATCTTTTTTTTTAGAAAAACGAACAATCAGTGGAAAAATAGAAAGGTAGAGTAACCAGTAGCATAATCTCTTCCTGTTCTTTGAGGGTCTATTTTTTTGAAAAATTAAATGGGGCGTATCGTTGGCAATATATCAACTTACCGAACAATTAAGCGCAGATGCTTTAATTGCATTTATTTCGATTACATTCAATTGTTTATTTGTTGTAATAATAATATTTACAATAAATAACGTATAGTTGGCGTGTCGTGATTGTCGTTTGTTTGGTTGTTGTATTTTTAGAAAGTTGATTTTAAAATTACCGTTTTGCTCTTTTTTTGTTGTTTATCAGGATTTAATAATTGTACCGGAGACCGATTAGAAACCTTTTAACGTGTTGATTATGTTTTTTTCTTCTTCCGGTTAAGAGCCGCCTCTTTGTGTGGATGGCTGTTTATTTGGCAAAGGGATGGTTTTTGTCTTGAAACCTTTTAAAAATTTGTATAAACCACATATGTTTCCGGTTTTGTATTACCTACCCGATTGCCAAACTGTAATTTTTGCTGTTCCTTCCATTTTTCGACAAGAATTAATTCCAAATGAAAGTTTCGTTTTTTTTTGTGTGTTAATTTGAATAATTGAAGGTAAAAATTAATATTAATGCGTTTGTGATTAAGAATTGGTAAAATTGGGTGGATATGTCGGTCACGAGTTTTCGTAATTTTCGATAATTTTATTATAATTTGTAGTAAAATAATAGTAGGCTTGGATTAGCATTTCAAAATTTTTCGATTAAGCCGTGTCCATATTAAGCGATTTTGTAGATCACATTGCATGATTGTCTCTCGAATTACTTATTTAGATTCCATGTCAGTGCACCCTTAGAATTTCCGGATTCAGTCACCCGTATATTACTTGAGAATAAGGCTCATTATTAGATAATAAAGTAGACTTAAAGTCTGTGTCAAACTAAACTGAGTCTTATGTTCAAGTGACTTTAGAGTTGTTCTTTCGTTGAGAATAACAAAGATGAACTGATCTGTGATTCGAAGAAAGTCCCAACGAAAAGTGTATTCAAGAGAAAGACAGTGGCGTAGCGAACGAAATCGATAAAAAAATAAACTCACTCATTCAACAAGTTTTAATTTCTAATTTTATTTGAGTCAATTCGATTTCAATTTCACAATCAGTGTATAAAAATTCAATCATTAGAATTTCACTTGAGTTATACTAATTAGAGCGCACATTTTCTATGAGTATGTTAATTTTTTTAAACAATGAAAGTAGTGACTACGGTTTCGTTTAAAATGTAATTATTAACGATAGAGCGGGTATTGTTTTTTTGTTGGTGACGCCGTCCCTACACCTATGCGTCCGTATCTGTTACGCCACTGGAGAAAGGTAATTGTTTCTCACAATTATGTGACATTTAAAAGAAAATGCATCCAATAATGTTGAAACTTTATAGTTTATAACAAATTAATTCAGTACCCATTTATAATAATAATCAAATTAATTAGACTGGAAATTGATTGTATTCGAAAATTTGTGAAAGATTTTCGCTAATTTAATGAAAACTCAAGAAGAAATTTTATGTTTTAAAACATAACAAAAGAATAATATTCTTATGTGAACTTTAAGAGTTCATTCACATGAACGCGGACACACACACACACATAAACATATTACAAAATTGCAACAGGAGAAGAATTTATGATTTATAAAATCTTTTGTTTCACATTACGTCTTTTTCTATCTTTTTGTTGTATGTGTATGACTTGTTTAATATTACAAACACACAGGTATGTACCAGTACGTGCCATGTTGGAAAACCAAACAATTCGTACAGATAAACTTGTTATATTCTATCAAATAGAAAAGGATAGATACATATAGGTATCAATAAGAAATGAAATAACCTCGTGCTCGATACCTTCACATATAAAATCCGGAAAAAAATAAAACGATTGTAAAGCTAAAACATAAAAATACATATAGCCTGTTCAAGAAATTGTATTGTTTACATTAAAGTCAAGCTCATAAATTACTGTATAGACTATACAAATTTTGATATTTGGTGGTATTGGTGGTGGTGGTAATGTTCACCTATTTATTTAGATAAATAGAAACTGCATTGCAAATTAATTGGTCGCCATTCAGCCAATGAATATTTTGCTAAAGTCCACCCAAAAAAAACCACATGATTGGTTAATTAGATGTTATGATAACTTCTTGAACCAATCACATGAAATAATCGTATTAACACCACCCACATTTCTGTATTTATCCAATTAAAAATTTCATTTTTTTTTATATACATAAATCTATATACTTTTATATAATTGTTTTCTTTTACCTGTGAAATAATGTGGAGAAAATAGAGTATCCTTGATTAGTTCAAGGTCAATTGAATCAATCTGTCTCTGTCTTATTTAATGAATAATTGAACGAAACAATTGATAATCTGTAGATGTATTTATGCTATCTACCTGTCTATTTATAGATAACTCTTTCCATCACGAATCTGTTATTACAAAAAAATTATATTACATTTGTAAAAAAACATTATCATCTGACAATCATAGTGGTTCTTGGAAAACGAAATTTAAATTTCTATTTCAATCTATAAATGGCACGTATGGCAGTACCGGACTAGAGGGTGGGCAAGTGGGCGCATGCTTAGTAGAGGGGCGCCAAATTTTCTAATTCCTCTCAGACGATAAAATTTCAAATGTTTTAATGGCACAACAAATATTCTACACCCCCCTTGAAACATTTCTAGGTGCGCTACTGGTCCCAAGCTTAACGTTGATTAATACCTGTACATAATTATACCACGAATATATGTGGATACCGTTACAAATAACGTCATTCTCTTGTTCATTATAGAAACATGTAATAAAAAAAAATTATAGATTTTAGTAGTTGTTAATTCCCATTTTTTTGTTGTAGTTAGTATGATGTCGCCCACAATGGCAACAACAACAACAACAGATTCAAATGGGAATTGTGCCGGCAATAATATTGGGGGTGTTAGTGGTGGTGGCAGAAGCGCAGGTCCTGAGCCGTCATTCCTATTAAATCCACCACCGGATAGTCCACCAAATCATAGTAACAATAAAAGTCAATGTTCGTCGTTATCAGATGGTGAAAATTACGAATGGAATGGTAGTAATGGTGGTGATATTGATGTTGATTCTGGAATTTCAACAGATCGGAATTTAGGGTGAGTTTATTCGATTAAAATTGCAATAACAATAAAATCACCAAAATATTTGTAAAAGACCAACCATATTCTACCTCTCTCTATCTCTCCCTCTCTTTCTCTCTTTGTCCCACCTTACATAATTATAAAAAAATGGGTATGATTCATTGTTGAAAAATTTGGTCAGTATTGTTGACTTTCTCTTGGTTAATTTTACTGTTTCTTTATATTTTTGTGTGTTTACGTTTAATTATGAAGAAAAAAGTATTAATTAAAGCCTAATAATTGAACGAGTAAATTAACTGGGATAATTACCCGTTTTTTGTTTTGTTTTGTTGTTGTTGTTATGCGCTGTTTAATTAATAATTTATAATAGGTATCTAAATTTAAAGGTTATAATTTCATAACCTTATATATTTTTTTGTTTTCAATTTAGGGATAATAATATAACACATAGTCCTAGTATAAATCGACACACCTGGTTGCGGACAAGTTTACGAAGATCTTCGCCAAGGTAAGTTTTTTTTTGTTATCGAAATTCTATCATTATATAAGGTTGGAATATAATTCATTCTAATTTGATGTTAAACAAATTGTTAAGTTTCAACAATTATCATTGTTGTGAAAACATAATTTTTTAAAACAATAGCACCTGCTACATTTTAATGTGAGAATTTTCCTTCGTGTAAACAATTGTTAATATTCACTCGTTATCAGTAGGTATTTATATATAAGTCATTCTTTTTTGTTGCTTATTTTACAGTCATCAAGATAATTTGCCGAATAGAAGATGGGGCTCGTTTCGACAGTAGGTATTTTTTATTTATTTTGGAAAAAAATCCTCATTTACTTAAGTTATAATCAGATTGAAATCGAATAATACTAGATGGCGCTTATGTTGTGTGTGATTTTCTAATAGTGGTCCAAATGTTACTTATTACCAACGTATACAAATTAAATTCTCATTATGTTTGTTCTAAAATGATAAAAAAAAAATTGTGCTATAATTGTATAGCCTTGTATCAATGTTGTTTTCTTTTTTTTACATAAATATTATTGAACAATAGTGACTCATAGATGAAGTGGGAGCTTGCACTTTTCAAAAACAAAAAGTTCCTATTATTATTTAGAATATTTTTGCATATGCGTAGGTTTGATTCTAATTTGGATTTTCTTCTTTTTTTCATGTCTTCTAGCAATGGAAGACGACAGTTAGGTTCAAATGCTTTAGCCAGGTAATATTTATTCCAAATTTTTTTTATTTTAACAAAAATATTTGTGTTTGTTTTTCAATGAAATGATTGTAATTACAGTCAATTGTATCGCAGTTCCAGTTTCAATTCATCAGGCAGAAGTAGTACATGTGATACAGCCGATGATATGTACTCAGATGCTTCATTAGAAGAAGACGTGCATGACCTCCATCATAAAGTAAGTCAATTCAAAGAAAAGATTATCAATCATAAAAGTAGGCAGAAAGAAATTAATGGAGTTTGTAGGGCTACAATTATCAAGTGGTCAGGAGGTGATTAAGGTTACTTTCATATTAAAGTTGACTTTCTAAATAGTAGCGATTCTATCTAATGTTGAATTCACATTGTGCGCATACGGCGAATTTGTATTCCTCTCTTTCTATTAAAGGCTATGTAACAGCGCTCGTTAAAGGGAACACGATAGATAGAAGTGATACAGTTTGTTTGCATCGGGCACACTTTATCCTCGATCCGTCTCTGGTTAAACCACAATGTCATGAAGTGTGTTAAGCTCCGTCCACATCTAACGAACGAATGCAAACATTTAATAAATATTTGTGGTTCTTCTTTTGCGATCCACACTGTGCAAACATTTGCGTTCGTACACATTCGTTCGTTAAACATAGTCCACAACAATCGCATAAAAATAGATAGGAATGGAACCAAACGCGAACGAATCAGATTGTCATGCGCAGACTGAAGTAGACGAATAACCTTGCATTCGCTTGTGTTCCGCTGAACAAAGATTGCTTTTCCTGTCCACAATATGAGAATAAAGATCGAACGCAAATGATTGATTTCCTTTGAAGTGCCGACAACTAACTGATCGGCGTTCAAGCAATTCCTTGGCCTTCGTTTCCATTCGATCGAATTTGTTTTACCGTCTACACTATGCAAGAATTTGCATTCGTACGCATTTTTCGTTAGATGTGGACGAGGCTTTACATCTCTAAATTTGTAACTACATCACTCATCAGACTTCCTGTATATGTCATGTTTGGTAATTATTTACCTATTAAATAATAGGTGGTAACGGCATTTACATACTTGTAAAATGAACGAAAGAAAATCTAATTTGCGTATTTACATGGAATTATCTATAAAAATAATTAATAATATTCAATTTAAACACATCTACACACTATTAACCGTTCGTAACGATATTATAAATTCAGTTTTAGCTTTAAATCAACAAATTGTTCATAACTGACTCAATGGTAAACATTTGGTTTGAGAATTACTCATTAATCATCAATTTGAATTGAGCGTCCTTTATTATTATTATTTAATTATTTCAAATTAAATTATAATTATGTGAATATTCCTAAAATAAAACGATAAAGAAAATAGTCGTTATGTAGATGTAGAGAATCCAACTTGGAATATTTAAAATATTTATAAAACGAATGTGATTAAGGAGGAGTTTCCTGTCACACGCATTATCATTCCACTGGTATATACACTGTATATCTATCTGTAGTTAAATAAGGGAGTTGCACAGTAAAACTGTTAAAACTGATGGAATTCACAAGAAATTCCCACTAGAAAATTCACTTAAAATAGAAACATTCATGACCTTTAGATATTAAAACCAATTTTAATCGATTGTGTATACAATGCGTACTTATAACGGATGATCAATTGAAATTCGTTTCTTCTATTTTTAATCACATTCACAGTATATTCTTCCATCTATCTATCTTCTCTAACATTCATTATTTCTAATTTAATCGAATAGTTCAACGGTTTTCTTCTCGTGCATTATTGTCTATTATTTATGTTCGAAATGCAGTAGTTGGAAACATGTGCGATACGTACAGTTCTGTCTCAGTTGTTGTTTTAATTTATAAAGTACATGACGTCAATTCTAATATAGATATCGTACAATTTCATTACATTATAAAATAAAATATACGTACATACAACATTATGGACAATTCAGTATTCTGTTTAAACTGTCAATGATAAGAAGGTGTGGTAGTGTTTGTTGTTATTGTTTATTATTATTATTAATCAAAAGAATTTCTAATGTGACAAATTTCCTGCTGAATAAATACGTGCGTAATCCTTCTCTGATGTTTGATCTAAATTTGAAGATTACATTGATTTCATATATAAAAATAGATCAAAACTATATTTAAACACATTTAGTTGGCGAAATTATCACAATAAACAACGATATTAACAACAAGGTTATCACATTTGGTTGTATTTTCTAGAGTGTTATCTCAAAAATAGAAAGTCGGGCACATCAAAATTGATGTAAAATAGTGTTGTTTAACGAAATTTAAAAAAAAAATGGGCGACGACGATGATTTAACAATACCGGACTTAGATTATGATATGTGGGAAGGTCAATTTGAATTTGTTGGTCCTTCTTCGAATACAACCGCAGAGAATTTATATGGTTTCTTGCGACCATTATCACAGAATGTGAACGGTGTCAAAAAACCTAAACAAGTGTGTTAAATTGTTTTAATTTTTATTGTTTCAAATCAAAACAAAAAAAATAAAAATGAAAATTACTAATTTCAATTATGTTAGTTTCAAGTTCTACAACAACAAGTTGGTGTTCTACAAGATTCTGCGAATCAAAATGATGAACGTTATACTAGAGCTAAATCGGATAATGCAGCTTTACAAGCACGCGTTATCATGTTAGAAGAACAACTCAGGGATACAGAAATGCGATACGAGGAACGTTTACAGGTGAACCAATAATAATTTATTCGCAAAGTATTGTTTAAAAATATTTCTATATTTCATATAGGATGAACAGAAGCGTTATAAAGAGTTGTTGAATAGATTAGAACGTGAAAAACAACTACAATTAGAGAATGCAAGTATACGTTTACATGGTGCTGAAACGGAAGCTGTTAATTTGAAAGAAGAAGTCCAACGTCAACGGATACGTATCGAGAAATTAGAAAATGAACGCAAAGAATTAACTGAACAAATACAAGACTTAACAAATGATGTGATATTAGCAAAAGAACAGGCGACTAACTTTAAAGAACAAGATAGACGGTCTGTTTTTTTATTTATTCTCCTATAAACACCAATAATAGTTTGTGATTGTAGACTGAATCAAGAACACGAAATTCAGGTACATTTGATTGATGATTTATCAAAAGAAATCGAACGATTACGTTCAGAAGCGTGCACTCCAGCATTACCAACAACATCGCCAGAAATGTTACGTTTAGAAGAACTACATGCTGAAATGGCATTGTTAAGAGATAAAAATCAACAATTAGAAGAGGCTAATGATGAATTACAAGCGAATCTATTACATGCTGGCTTAGAACAAGGTCGAATATTAACAACAGCCGGTGAAAATAGTTTAGCAGCTGAATTGGAAGCTATGACACACGATGAGGTGAATTTAATTAATCAATTAATTGATTATTATTAGCAAATTTACAATAATTGTAGCTTGTTTTTTTTGTGAATTATTGGTGCGCATGTTTCGTTTAAAATAGCTTAGTTTCACATATCTAATCTGGTAGTCAAGTGATGTTGTGTATAGTTATAACATCATTTGAGTATGATTAGCGGTGACATTCACTCATTATTTGAATTTGCACTGGTAATTAATCAATTGTTTTAGTTGCTTAAAACTGGTAGCAGGTTGCTTATTGTTTTTGTTTTTATTTTATAGCCTATCACGCCTCCAAATTGTGAATCTGTAGCTAAGGTATGCACAAAATCAATTAATGAATTAAAAAGAGCTTGCACTAAATTACTAATTTACCAAATTAATCATCAGAATTGATTTCATTAAACTTTACAGATACAACAAGCTCTGAAGGAACAACAAGAAGTCAATTTGCAATTACGTTGTTACATTGATGGTATTTTACTCAATATTGTAGAGAATTATCCACAATTACTTGAAGTTAAACATAGATCGTCAACATGAATTTAATTGTTGTTGATGTTGTTTTTTTTTAAATAAATTTTACGCTCAAATGGTCCGTCCATTATCTCTTGTTTATTTTTGTTTATTAAATTGTGATTTAAAAAAAAACTCTGTGATTGGTGAATTTTAATTTGTTGCACAATTCTCATAATTTAATCAAATTTTCAATCAAGTGCCTCGCTAATAATTAATTATAAATAATCTGTTTTTATATTGTTGATCTGACAATTGTAAAGAAAATTAGTCATATAAGATGTTATAAATATTGTAATAAAAGAGATATATCAAAAATCAATAATAATAATTTTAATCTATTATATATTTTTGTAAAAACTAATTGTCAATTTCTTTTGTGAATTCCTGTAGATATTAGCAGAAGTTTTATATTTGTAGTGAACCGGCCTACTTTCTCAATTAATCTGTGTACTTAATATTTAAGTTGAACACAGATATTTAAATTGTAATATTTTATATTTGTTATATCAATAATTATGTATAAACAATTCAAATAAATCAAATTATATATTGTCGCTTGTATGTGAACCCAGCTTAATCGGCGAAATGGTGGGAAAAATTGAATTTACCACCAACCATATGAGTAGAAAAACCCTAATTTTATTTAAATTTAAAAATAAAAAAATTACAAGAGTTCATGAATTTTGTAAATTCTCAGCGGTGATTTCCTCTAATCTCAAGCGATCACGGTGATCATTTCCTTGAAATTCAGGACAGTACAATTGAATTATATTGAAATTATCAGTTCTATTATCAACAGCACACAATCCGCATTTCTTTTGTTGTCTTAACATTGTATACAAAGCTAATCGTTCTTTGGATAATCCGATTTTCTCTTCGGCCATTTTCTTTTCTTTCAGCGAAATTATAGAGATTTGCTTTTGTAATTCTTTAATACGTTCATTATATTTCATTTCGATTGTACGTGATTCATATATGGCACGTTCACCATCTTGTATCTTCTTTTCAGCATCTTTTTGTAGATTTTCTAAATCTAATTCTTTTAAAGTTAAACGTTTCTCTTGATCTAATAATGTACGTTTTAATTTTTCCAATTCGATTTGTTGCCTTTGTAATTTCACACGTTCACAATCTGTCATCTCAGTTGAATCTTTTGCAATTTTCAATGCTGTCTCAATTTCAATGTTACGTTGTTGTAAATCGTAATTTTTATTTAATTTATTTGTTGTTTCTAAACGTGTCTTTTCAGCTGTTATAGCTAATTTCTCTTCAGTTAATTGTAATATTAATTTCTCATGTTCGTTTAACATTTGCTCTTTGATTGTTTCCAATTGTTTACGTTCATATTCTAATGAATTACGATTATATTCGACTTCACGATCTAATCCGTGTGATTTTGCTATTAATACAGCTGTTGCCTGTTGTAATGCTAAACGTTCTTCGCGGCTATTTTGATTTTGTTCAACTAGTTTCGTTTCTAATGTACGAATTAAGGCCATTAATTGGGCACGTTCTTGGTCGGCGTCTTCACGGCACTTCTCCAAACTGGCACGCATCACTGGAACAACAAGAAAAAATTATACGACAATGCAGTTACACTGAATCTATTTCAATTGTGTCAACAACATCCAAGGCAAGCTGACCAAATTGTGTATTTGGTACAAGTGTCGATATAAAATGGATACTTGCGGGCAATTTCGTGCTCTTTCGCCTTCAGGGATTCCTCACGAGCTTTCGTTAAAATTCCATAATCCTGCTCTACATTCAGTTTTAATTCTTGCAAAACTGAACTGTTGTTTGTTAAAATTGTAAGATTTGAATCTAATTTCTTTAGATAAGAACCAGAATCGTTAATTATTGATATTTCTGATTGGCGATTCTGTTTTAAATTTTCCATAAGTGTTGAATGTTCAAATCGAATTTCTTCAATCATTTTATTATGA
This sequence comes from Meloe dianella, assembly GCA_028455855.1. Taxonomy (NCBI): domain Eukaryota; kingdom Metazoa; phylum Arthropoda; class Insecta; order Coleoptera; family Meloidae; genus Meloe; species Meloe dianella. Next base: position 1,372,569 of record JAPTHL010000039.1, read on the forward strand.
TTTTCACGTATTCTATCAATATCATCATGATGTCTTGTTTCCATTTCTTCGATTTTACGTTTATATTGTCCAATTTCTAATTCATGATTATTTATTAGATTTTTGATTTTCACATCAAAGTTTTCTGTTAATTTTTCTAAATCTAACTTTAAACGATTCTCAACGTTTGTTAGACTATCTTCAAGAAGAGTGATTTGTTTCCTAAAACAATAAAAACAAATTAAGGCAAATATTTCGGATAAGAATCGTACGTTACTTGTAAGATTCCTCTAGAAGGAAGATCTCTTCATTGTGTCTTTGTTTCAGAGTATTTATTAAATTTTCGTAAATTTTCATCTGGTCTTCATTAGCACTTTTTTGCAATTCTTCCACTCTCTCTTGGTGTTCTGTATTGATCGTTGTTGCTGCACCTGTTGGCAGAGATGGTTGATTAATCAACATCTGTATATAATTATTGATACGTTCTTGTTGTAAACGTAAGTTATTTTCAATTATTTGTTGTTTAGCGAACTGTTTTTCTAATAATAAATTAAATTGTTGTTCTTGTTTCGTTAGAATCTGCTGCTGCTTCATTTGCATATCGATTAAGCGATCTTCATATTTTTTCAATTGTAAACTCATCAATAATTGTGATTCTTGTTGTTGTATTGCTGTTGCTGTATTCTGATAGTCAACATTCGATTGTACCAACTGCTGTTGTGTTAATAATGACGATATTTGATTATCTTCTAATTTTGCTATTTCTCTAATTTGTACTGTCTCTTCAGCTTTACTTGTTGTAATATCTGTTTTATTGCGATTCAACCAATCCGGTGTTGTTTCAGTAATTGGTAAATCCGATACACTTTTTGTTTCTGTTGGTGTTATTGCTGATTTCTCAAATGGATCATCAATTTTCGTTGTTGATTCCGAAGCGAATAAACCTAACGGATCTAGAACATTACCACCGGAAGATCTACGACTACGTCGACTTTCTCTTGGCGGCTCACTTTTCTGTTGAGAGTCAGCTGTTGATAGTGCAATTTTTTCAACGACGCTCGATTTCGTTTCGCCACTACCGATTTTTGCTTTACTTTCTTTTAAAATATCATCAAATGTTGTTCTTGTCCCATCAGTTTTACTTGTCCCAAAAATACTCTCCAGTATATTGGTTTTTTTCGTTCTATTGTCTGACTTATCAACAGTTTTCTCATCGTTAATTCTCGTTGATGTTGCTGTTGTTGTTTTCGATGAAGGTGCAAAACCAAGATTTTCCAATAAATCATCATCTTCAAAACTAATTTTCTTTGTGGTTTTCGTTGGTTTTATTGGAGATATAGATGTTATATCGTCATTATCAAGTCCTAGCCAATCGTCTTGTTTTTTCTTTTCTTTACTACCAGTATTAAATAGATCCGATACTAATCTCTTTTCTGCTGTTTTTGGTGAATGACCACGTTTTATTGTTGTTTTCGGTACATCAAAGAAACTATCATCATCTGATAGAATATCCATATTTTTGTTTTGTTTTGTTTACATTGATTTCCAAAAAAGCCCTTAGCAACACAACACTCAAATTTGAATATCGCGGTTATTTTCAAATAATTTGATTGGTGCCGATTATAAATTGTCACAGTTGCTATAGCAACAATTTGACAGGTTTTTGTTTTAGGTTAGGGATTTGACAGAAAAGTGTAGATGTTTATTTGAAAGACATTTGTTTTATTTATTAAAAACAATGTTATATTATTGAAAACATTAATATTCTAACATTTTCATTCAATATCTGCGATTTTGTGTAATATTTTCAATCATTTTAAAATGTCTGAACTAACAGATGTAGAGTGAGTGAGGTTAGGTTTGTTTGATTTTCAATTGTTTATGAGCGGTCATTCAAATTTCAGGGAAAATAGCAACGATTTCGTTTCACAATACAAAGATTTATACAAAACTGCAGGTAAATATGTGGAAATTAATCAAGAGGAACGTCGACGAATCTTCCTTGAACACCAGAAAGAGTATGATTTGACTATTTAATTGTATACAAACAAATAATCATCAAATTTTGTTATTATCAGGAAACGTGCAAGTGCATTCGATGAAACACGTGACTTACATGAATTATTTAACGAAGATGATACAGAAGAAATGGATTATGATGAACGAATTACTATTAACAAAACGAAAAAGAAACGATTACCATTTAAATGGAAAATGATGGGTGCGGAATTATTGACAGAAATTCCTGCAGATTTCAATGAAAATTGGCTAATAAAACCATGTCCAGAAGGTGTACGTTATTTGGTTGTAGCGCATAAGGGTTTTACTACGTGCTATTTAAGAAATGGACGGTCTTGCTTCAAATTCTTGTCGAATCTTCCTGGTGGCAACAAGGAACTGCCACATAAATTCACCGTTTTAGACTGTATTTTTAACAAAGATATAAATACGTATTTTGTTTTTGATGTTTTAGCTTGGAATTCATTATCATTGTTAAATGTGGAGGTAAACGAACAAACTTAGCATTTCTAATAAAATTAATCTGAATTTCTTTTAGGCTCACCATCGTTTCAATTGGTTAAAATCGAAATTTGACGAAAATCCAGATCTATTTCAAGTTTGTTCGAATAAAAAATTACAATTTCATTTAATCAATCCATTGCCGGCCGATTTATCGCTATTGCAAGATATCCTCTTTTCACCATTTAAAGTGAATAACGTAAATTTACCATATGAAGGTGTATTATTTTATCATAAAGAGAGCCATTACAAATTCGGTCATACACCATTAGTTGGTTGGTTGAAAACGTTTATGATATCGGAAATACTGCATATCGATGTTGATTTATTCCATATGAAAAACAAACCGGACAATTACGAAAATATCAATCAATATGTGAAAAGGAAACAGGGGAGGAGATCGAAGAAGAATGCAGGTGTTGAAATGGAAGTCGAACATACTCCTATTAATTGAACTTTATTTGTTTGTTTGTCTGTAATAATAAATTATGTATAATTTTTTTTTGATTTTAATATCGAAAAATATGTGGAATTCTATTTTTTTAACAATACTTTCCATAAATCGACATAATTTATAATTTGTGGCACAGCTATATTTGTGCTGACGATAGCTTTCAAAGCCTTATTAAAAAAAACAGGTTTTAAATTAAAGAGTATTAATTAATTAAAAAAAATAAATGAAATGAAAGTCAATTTCTACATATGCCTAGTGTTACCAAAATTAATCCCTGATTGATTAGCACCTTTATTACTTCCCATTTGTAATCCGATAATGGTTTGGCCGGCTTTCAATTTCTCTTCAGAGAAAGCTCGCTCATTACGTTCAGCCTCTTTCGGTCCAATACTTGGTTTACCATAATTACCAGCCTGTAAATTCAGTTTTCATTTAGTTATGATTGTGATTATTAAAATTAAGTGAAATTACTTTTCTGCCCAATGATTGCAGACAGATGACGACTGAATTCAAATTTTGTCGCTCCCATAGATCAACAGTTTGGAAGGTTTCTTGTGCGGGCACGCCGAGTTCTTTGGCAGCTTCTAAAAATGCATTAATATTCTCCATACATTTGAATGCCATTTGTGTTTGATTGACCTTTTTCACAATGCCCGGCTTAATAGTGTTGACCAATCTATTTTATCGGAAAGAATTTCAATTAAAAATCATCAATAATAATGATGTAATTTCGAAAAAGGTAAATATTTACTTGCACAAAATGGTGCCATGTTTCAAAACATCATAGAAATTATCCATATCGCCAGCTGTATTGATATCCTCCTCAGTTATCAATGCGATCCATTGTAGGCATTCGGAGGCGTGTACTTCGTTATATTTCGAATTCACCTAGAACAACGACATTACAATTTTCTAATTTTATTAATTGTTTGTTTGTCGTTTTATTTCAGGTGATGATTGTTTGACCGAAAACATTCGCATGGAAACAAGAAACACCGGTCGCGTGAATCTCTTGAGAATTAAATCATGATGATTCAATCGAATAAGTGGAAGAATAGACGGCGACCGCAACAACAGCAAAAAAACGGTTAAGTTACGTAATTTTCTATAATTGTCCATATAGGAAATGTTATTGTTATCAATATGCCGGTGATGTGATGTCTATTTCCTATTTCCTTCAATGGAATTTCGTAATTTTCGGTCGATGATGCCTGACAAATTATTTACAATTGAATTACAAGAAACATGCAAAATCGGCAAATTTTCTAATTCTAGAAAGTCGCAAGTGATAGAATAAGAAGGGAAGATAAGATCATTGTCTATTGTCATCAGTTTTATTTATAGACATGACGAATTTTATGATCAAAACTGATACTTTCTCAAAGTCCTAAATGTGTCGATTGCGCTTGTAAATCTTCAGGGGGGATCAAACAATTTGAAACAGAGCTTTGTAGACGTTTCTATAATCACTTTACAATTTTACATGAAACACCGGCATCTTTGAGATACTATAAATGTTAATTGAAATTATCTACAAAAAAAAAACCGGTAGAACCGGAGACTAACAGGAAAAAGAGTTGTGGAGCAATCCGCCGCCAGATAGGCCCGGAGATTTTATCGATTCGTCCTCTTGACTCATATTCACCCCGATTATTTTGTTATAAATAATTGGGGCGATATAAGACTGAAATTCAAGGTGTTTTGTATTTTTAATGTATTCTCAAATAACCACGATGGAAACAACCACCTGCCCCACCTGTTAGTGTGTATTTCAAAGAAAATTACCTTCTTTTGGGCTTCAGCAGCAAATCCACTTTTTGCAGCACGATTAGTTGCCATTTTCCTTTCAGTTTTTTCTCTGCTATAAATTGTTCGTTTAATTATTATTGTGAAATATATACACACACACAGAGAGACAGAAACTATCACTTTTATTTCGATTACAAGTGGCCGTTCGTTAACGTTATAAACGATTATTTAGCTGAGTCAAGTAGAGAAATACGTGGTGTAGTGTACGGACCTCGCGAGTACGGAGCATGCGGTGTACCCGATGGCCCCTCCCAACCGTCTAAGGTCCTTTCTTTTCAAGGTTTCTCACAAGAACTTGTTGTTGTTGTTGTTGTTTTGATAAACAACAAGGCATTATTTAGACCACCATTAATGTAATTGTAGCAAAATCAACCCTTAAATTCGGTTACTATAACGTTACATCCACTATATTCCAATTATTGTTATCAACACAAATATTGAAAAACAAATAATAACTGATAAGAGAATTGTAATGGATTTGGTCATTTCTATTTTCGACGATTAGCCTCTTTGAATATCAAATAAAAAACAAACAAATCGAGGCCGTGATAAGTCTTCATCAATTTGAGAGTTTGTTGACCATAAGTGGAGATTTTTGTTCAAATATAATGACTAATCCAACGAATATTCTCTCTGTTTGCAAAATTACAAAAGAATGTTGCACTAATAATTAGCCCACATATCGAAAATAAACGAAAAACATTTTCGATTAAAATGCTTTGTTCAGCTACAATAAAGACGTGACCAAAAACAATTGATGCGGCGAATTGTGGCAAATTTTTAATAAATAGAACGTGATCAAATTTGCGTTATTTTAAAACATGTTTGTTTGTTTATTATTATTATTATTACTTCGTTCTTGGCCATTTAAGGCGACTTAATTTCATTAATCTTTAACAGTTATGTCCTTTGCCTTATTTGGTATTGAGTAGACTTAATCAGTGACGTCATATGTGTTCGTTAATTATTGAGAATTCAAGTTGTTGCTTTTTTTTTACTAATAATTTTGTAAATATCGCCGTCTGGTTGTGGTGTTTGATGGATTGAAACCTTGAAATAATTTTAAGTGTCTTTACGCTTAAGTCTTCACTGTAATTGACCTTTGTTTCAATTAAAATCCTTCTAACTCGATTATAATTAGGCATTATTTAATTACAGAGAATAAATCGAGCATTTTCCATCGGATATGAATAATGTTTTTTTTTTTATAATATGATTGATGACGACTATTATCAATCAAATCAAATATTTGATGTCCACTCCCTCGAATAATTCATGGAAAAACCAACCAATTTTCACAGGTATTCTGAAATCGTTATTCTGAAGTAACGATACACGCATCTTGTTTGTTGTATTGTTTGCAATTGGAAGTCATTGTAACAACCAGTCGTTTCTGTTTTATAAACACCCAACACCTACACGGGCACGTTTTTAATTGTAGGTGGTTGAAATACAATAGGACAAGGAAAAAGTCGTTGACTTTATCGTTGGAAATATTATAAAAGGTGATAGATAGCAGGTGGTGGCAAGAAGGCCAAGGACAGAATTTTGAAAACAAAACAAAAAAAAACCTACCATATTTTAAGATATGATCAGTTCGATTTTAATCGAAAAATTAAAGAAAGAAATGTTGGAAGACATGAGTCATTTGACCTGGAAAAAAGCCGACTTTCACTGCAAAGATTTACATATAAAAACCATATGTTGCTTTTCTAACAACAACAACAACCGGCCGACATATTGATTCAACATTTATTTACGTCTAATATACAGAGCTGGCCTTTTCACCTAGAAACAGTTGAACATGTAGAAGAAATGAAACAGGATTATAATGTGCACGTGTTGAATAGATATAGAGAAGATAGGTGGTCACTAATTGTTACCACTTATCTCTTTTTAACACGTGCACATTATAATGCTGTTTCATTTCTTCTACTTGTTCAAATGTTTCTAGATGAGTTGACCAACCCTGTATCTCTATAGAAATCAAACGAAATTGATGATTCTTGTACAATCATTCTTCATACGGAATGACAAGCTTTCTTCTGGATTGTAAATACTGTTTCAAGCGGCTTGTACAAATTTCCCAAACTTGTCAAGTTGTTGTACAATACTGACATCATTAAGTGTGATCGAATTTTCAAGCGCACTTGAGTAAAACAACTGAACAAGAACTTCTGTTCTGGGATTCGGTATGTCCTAGACATTTAGGCTTGGTTCATCTTACCTATCTCAATCACGACTTAAGCTCAACTTTGCCTGCTAGTTGAGCATAAAGCTTATTTTGATCAAAAAAATTTGGAAGCGAAGATTGAATCGGGACTTTGTGTGCACTTTACTCTAGGGATTACAACCATTGCACTTATTTGTAAAGATGGGTAGATTTCATTACTCCACTGTGGTTACAATAGAGATAATTAGAGTATGCTTTAATTAATTATTACATAACGAATTGTCTGTTTGTAAGCAATAATTCGTTGGATTGGTCAGTTATCCTTCAATATTGATCTGTTTCGTTGATTTACTTTTTCATCTATTTGTACGGTTGCAATAAATTCAGCTTTTAACATCTACTATTAATCATTCTTTGGCGGCTTAAGAAGGTTTATATCCGGGCGGACCAATTATAGTTCGTTTCGTAATTTTAGAGACTTACTGTGTCTACTAAAAATTGACATAAATTCCATTTCACTAAAGGAATGCTCTTAAAAGTTTGTGTCATTTCCTTATCTTGTTTATATTATAGGGATTCATTAAAAAAATTACATCAAGGAATTATTGTTAAGGTGGATACATACGCAGTCAGAAGATTGCTTGATTAGTTTTATGGGAGGAGTTTTTTGCTTCAACAGAACAATTGTCCTTCTTGCCCTCCATAGGAGCCAACAGTTTCAACGAAGCAGTTGCTTTTGGCTTAGCGAACCTATACATACCTGAGCTAGTGCTGAAATTTTCAGGACTCAACTAGGAGGTAGTTTTGGTTGAATTCGTGGCAACTGCACACAGCCGGTGAGCTACACTAGAGACTACTGTAGACGTTTAGATTGAATCCAACTGCACCGAAAAGCCTGAGGAGTCTACAGATTTGATGACGCTGGTTGTGTGAGTTCAGCCTAACGTCAGGTATCGTACGATAAATCTAATCAACTTGTGTGCGTGTGTGTACCATAAAATTACGCGCCACTGATTATATTCAAATTTTCGCCATTTACATTTTGTAAATAAATGTCAAAAATTGCTCTTGACATTGACCATTTTCCGTTCCAATTCGCAGCTTTTGTTTGAACAATCATTTGATATTATTAAACAACTATCTAATTGGAAATTCTTTAGGGTTTCATATATTAACCATCTGCTGCTATAAAACACACAAAAACAGATTAGGGTAGGTTGTTATAATATTACCACCATCTGGCTAGTACTTTGTGATGGTGGTAGTGGTGGTGTGTCTATCGACCGTTATCCAGGGTAGACAGAGCGCCGCCGCCACCGCCGTTGTTGTCCAACCACCACGTTATACGATTTTAGTTGAGCCGTCGCAGCAATAATAAACAGACATGTGATCGTTTTTATATATTTATTTATCTTTCATTTTCAATTATTATCAAAACAATAACAAAAATAATTCTCGACAATTTGATAATTAGAAACAAATATGGGGAATGGCATGAATAAGGCAAGTTTAGTACTTCTGCATGTCAGCTTCAATAAACAAAAAAACAATAATAAAAAAAAATTAAACCAAACATGAAGCAACAACAATAATAGAACGAACGACACCGCTAATACATTAAAGATTTGATTGAATTAAACTGTCATTTCGTCGCTTTTCATTCACGTTATTACCAAAAACCATTGTTAGATTGATTCAATAAAAAAATAATAATTTAATTTCATTTTTTATTTTTATATTGTCACAAACCACCCCATTATCCTCTCAGCTTTAATAGCACAATCACCTACAAAAATCATTAGCATTCTAATTAGGATTTATCGATAGCAAACATCACATGAACAACAGGCTTTATTGTGAAAGTTTTCCTTCCCTTTCAGATAGCATATTTTGCGTGTTGACAACAATTCACCCCCAAGCGATATGTCAACCACTATTATTACGTGCGAGTTCAAGAACCGTTACAGAACAACCATTTCAATGTTTTTCAATAAATAAAATCGATTGGTTCCTTTTTGGTGGTGAGACCTCACCCATTCTATGCAAAATTCCGCACCCTTTCTGCTTGTTTCAAGAACGGAAACGGTGCACTAGTTATTCAATTATTTCAATTCCATCTTAGTCATTCATTTCCAATTGATTTCTTCTTGGTTTTAATTGAATATTTACAGGTATTACCGGGATTGTATGTGGGCAATTATCGTGATTCTAAAGATGCTCAACAATTAGCTAAATATAACATAACGCATATTTTGGCTATTCATGATACAGCAAGGAAAATACATTTGGTAAGTAGTTTAAAATTTTGTAGGGTTGGTAATATAGCAATTTGCATTTCTAAGTAATTGCCGACATGCAATTTAATTTCCATCAATAATAATTGAATTAATTAATTTGTAAACAGCTCGCTTTTGAATTCAAATCGATTCATTTTTTTTGTTGTAAACCAATGTAGTTAATTGCATGTTTTTAATCTGAATCAGTTATTATTATACCTGAAGTTGGATCGTTTGTTTTCAGGATAAACATTACCTATGTGTTATGGCCTCTGATACACCTGATCAAAATTTAACGCAATATTTTTCACATTGTAATGATTTCATTCATGCTGCACGTCTCCGTGATGGCAACGTCTTAATACATTGGTAATTATTATTCGATTTCTAATTGTTTTGTAAATATGTATGTAATGATTTTGTTGATTTTGTGTATACGTACATAGTTTAGCAGGAATGTCACGTAGTGTAACCGTGGCCGTTGCTTACATAATGTCTGTAACAAATTTGAATTGGAAAGAAGCATTGAAAGTTGTACGAGCCGGTCGTTCAGTTGCAAATCCAAATCTGGGCTTCCAGAAGCAATTGCAAGATTTCGAATTTACACGTCTCGCAGAGGTATTTATATGGTAATTTTCTTTTAGAAACAGAAAAGAACTCTAATTAATGACAATAAAGAACGCAAATTTCGTTGTCTTTTGAATTTTTAAAGTAGAAAGTTCGAAACGACTATTTAAATTTTAAAGTGATTCAATAAATATCTGATAAGATGTTGAATGATGGAAATCCCTTCAATTTAAATAAAGATGAATTGAAAATTGGGACGCTGCTTAGCCGGAGTATATTCTGTTTGGGACGCGTTAACCTATGAGCAACAAAAATGTGGGGAATGTAGTGAAAATATCGAATTACCCCTGTACAGGGGGCGACCCCCTGATCCATATTTCCCTGGGGCCCCATGCAGCTATAACATACTGAATGTATACTCAATCAAATTCCACTTGATCGACCTCACTCTAAAAGTCCACCATATCAAGCGAGAATTCTGTTATTGTCTTATAAACTACTGTTCTGTAACTTGAACAAGTTCTTGTGAATAAACCATTTGCAAGTCTTGATGGTATCAATACATACATAAATCTAAATAGAAGTGAATTTAGACAGTTGAAGTCGAATAAGTTACAAGTCGTTGGTGCCGAATCTTGATAAAATACTTAACACTTTGTTTGCGCATATTGTTCAACAATTTGATCAAGTCTAGGAAACTTGTAATGTATTGTCTGTCAATACAAACACTTGTAGGTACTCAATACAAGTACTGAATAGTGCATTGTTTTTTTAATTATATTAATAGATGTGTATTTTACGACGGTGGGCAAAACATCCGCTTTATAAATATTTATGAAAGAACAATCTGCAGAAGGAAGAGAATTTGTTTGCCAAGTAGGTACCTCTAACGGTTTTCAATTTTTCAACGCGTCTGTGAAATTTCGTATTAGATAAACTACAGTCTCGCTAATTTTTGTTTATTATTCCCTTAATTCTGAATTCCGTTTGAAGTTAGTTTGTTGAAATTTTCTTTACTGTTCTCCAGAGAGTACTGTCAAGGGAATTGTGGCGTACAGTTACACGAACACTCCTTTTAATTCAAGTCAGATCTAATTCATCTACGGCATGGGTACCTACATAAATATTATTTACATAATGTTGATTCTTCATAATGTAACATTATTCTAACAAGACTCGTGAGGGGATAGCAACAGGAATTTATAATTTGTGGCAAATCCTTATCGTTATCTTTGTGGACGAAAATCAATGGTTTTTTTATCTTCAATAACAGATCTATGCATGACACATAAATCCAGGCTAATTCTAATTTGTTTTGATTGGTATGACATGCACGATAATATAATTGTTTCACAATTCCTGATAACGGTTTTATGATAGACATGAAATTCAATAAACAATAAAAACACTTCTATTAATTGTTGATTTTAAACAAACAATATTTAAACAAATAATAAACTTTATAGTTTTATCCTGTTTTTCTCTTTTGTTCGTTTTTTCAAATACATAAGTAACCAACCGTTCTTTCGAAAGTATATGGTAACAGAGGGTAGTAAATTATTGAAAAATCTTATGAAAAATGTATTCGAACTGGTAAATGTTTGCTATTACTCTGTCCTGTTATAAATTATCCCTTGAGATGGGCAGAACAATACCACAAAAATTAAAAAAAACTTGTTGATTAATTATATCGATCGATTATTGTTTTATATTAATTTGAAATTAATGAACTATTTAGTTGCGTGATGATTATGATGGAATTTACTTTACATAAATTTAAAAACGATTAAATGTTTATTGTTGATTTTGTTTGTATTCAAACTTCGTGCAGGGCCGTCCTTAGCGAGGCCGCGGCATAATGATTCTTGAAACCCTATGAATCTTCATAATTCTTGCTGAATCAGGCACACTATTGTGGAATCCGGCCTAAAGGCGGCCCTATCTAACCTGCCTCTGCTAACATTCGAATAAACATCACTTAACTGAACCAAAATCTTGCTGATTTGTGTTGTTTTGATTTAGGAACGGCGCCGTTTGAAAGAACGCTATCCTAGTTTAGCATTAGCTAAAAAAGATCTCGAACAATGTTCATTAATGCTCAACAATTACGAAGAGTTACTTCAATCAAGAGCGATTTGTGAAGGCCGTTGTGCATTAGGTGAAGAATGTCCGACCGGTTTGTGTCATTCAAAAATCCAACGCTGCTCCAGACGACAACAACAACGCAATAGTAGACGTTCCAAATCAGAAATAACCCGTAGTCCCAGCAGTTTAAGTTCATCAAGTACATCAATTAATAATGCGAATCATAGTGGACGACCTAGATCAGGCCCAGCAAAATTACGCAGCTACACAGGTAAAAAAACAAACAAACTGAATGATTTGAAAGTTATTCCACAAATTAAATCATCATAATTAGGATCAGCACCACCATCTCGTTCTAGTTCAAGGGTGGATTTATCAAATATTGGCACATTAACAGCACCAGCAACACCCCAAGGTAGTCCACCGATTTCACCACAACGTCGAAATACCACCATGATAATCCACGTGCCGTTAGCACTAACAGAAGATGATTCCGATATTTTATAGCCTCATTTTTCAAATGAAACAACACACAATTCCATCCGATTTCGTGAAGTAAGAGAGATAAAGTCATATAATTAATGTACAATAACCATAATATCAAAACAAAAAGAGACTTTTACCCAAATCACCTGTTTTGTTTCTCAGTTCAATTAATTAAGGTAGCGACCTGAAAATTTAAGTGAGATATCTTAGTGCTCAAATATATGGCTTAGTGATTATTTTTTGTTCTTGTGATGTAAATATATATACATATACATATACATATATATATATATATATATATATATATATATATATATATATATATATATATATTTGAGATTAGTGATAATATTATACAAATTAAAACAAATTGTTATCTAAAATGACGCTGGCCGTCACAAATTTATTGCAATAATTATTCTATTACACATTGTATAAATTGGGTACAAATTTGCAACAACAGAAACAAGTAAATTTTGCACAATTCTATATTTTTTTGTATGTTTAGGAGAAAACGACAAGATTGTACAGTTTGTTGGAGACAACCAAAAAAAAACAAACAGTTTCCCATTGAAGATATTAGTGTTTTAATCATTCAACGGGTGATAATTTTCTTCTTTAAACAAATCCATATGTGGATTTATTTAAAGAACATATGTTTGATTGCCAGACATAAAGTACCGAGTGTCCCAATGGGTATGTCTACGTTCTGCCTATATTTTCATCTAAACTGAGAAGGCACGCATATTTACTGGGATATCTTGTATGTTGCTGGATCGAGTCCCATATCAATTATATCGATAATTGTAGAAGTGTCCTTATGTTGATTTAACAGTTTGTAAAGATAATTTGCAACATTTTCAAGCAATAAAACTGTATTTTAGAGCTTATTACAAGACTATAGCAAGAAACAGACTAGAAACAATAAAAAATTTAAATTTATTCTTGTTTTATTCGTTGACATTTCTAATAAATATAATAATTTCCCCAACAAAATACTATCAAATTAAAAGAAACGCATACAGTGCACACAATTTTTTTTGTGTGTAATTAACAAAATGAATACTGTAGTGACTGTATTGAATGTTAAATTGATTTATCCTCTAGTACAGACAGCAATTAGCTCATCAATTTCTTGATTTAATTCATCATTTCGCCAATCTTTACAAATATTATCCAAATGATTATCAAAATCATTCAATAATTCATAATTATCCCTTTCTAATAAATTCGTACATATATCTAATGTTGCATCTGGTTGTAAACAAATCCGATGCATTTCTAATTGTTTATAATTACCATCTATGAATTGCGCCACTTTCAATGCAACATTATCCAATTGCATACTTAAACGATTATTATCAATAACAACTAAACATGGTGATTGATAGATTGTTGTTAATTTCTCTGATACACGATGATATGCTTTCTCAATTGAACATTCACGTAGATTCTCAGCACCTGTATAATAACCGGATATTACCAATCCTTGTCTCGATGCGTATTCATCAATCTATTTAAATAAAAATGATTAATTTTCTTTAGATAATAGTAATGATAGAATACTAACTTGCATTAATGCAATTTCTGCCATTGGTGTTAAATTAATTGCAATATGAAATAATGGTATTGCATCGACAAATTCAATTTCTTTAACCTTTGTTGTTGATGGTACTTTCGATAACAATACACCATTGATTGCACAATGCGGATATTTAGCGGCATGTAGAATTATTTTGCAATAAGCACGTGCTGTAAATGTTATTTCAGACATTCCTTTTTAATTTATTTCCAATTTTCTTTCTTCAATTTTTAATAATCATCAAACACGACAAATATAGGTTAAGACTTCCTGTCTGATTAATAACAGTGTTGTTAATAGTTGTAGCGAAATTCCCAGAATTTCACCATTGTTGTTCGTATAATTTTTAGTAACTTCCATGTTGGTATTGTGGCTAAATTGCTGTTTGACAGTACTTGTCAATATGACGTTTTGTCAATCAATTTGACCCCCAAAAAAGAAAATGTTAATTTCATGATGAACAATAAACAGAATACTAATGAAAATGGAGAAGAAATTGCGCGTATATTTCAAGATTTGAATCGTGAATTAATTAAATCAGGTTTCAATACGAAACAATTAGAAAATGCTTGCCTTCATGTTAATCAATCAACAAAAACAAATTCGTATTTATTTATTACTATTATTTTAATTCTATCAATATTAATATCAATATTTTATCAATACAATATTCTACAGATTATAATTAATTATATTGTTGGTGTACGATGTATAGTGCCGAATAATTATTTTATATGGGAAGCAACAAGGCCTGTATCAAATTGTGAATTTTGTATAAATCTAACACAACCGATTTTATTAGATAATCTAACAAAAGATGAATTTCAACCGTATGCATATACATCGAAACCGATCGTTATAAAACATGCATTTTTACATTGGCCGGCTATTAAGAAATTTTCGTTTCAATTCTTCAAAGAATTGTATGAGAATAACACCGATTCATATCGTAGTGTTGATGAAGAATGCCAATTTCTACATTTCAAATCTGATTTTATATCAATACGTGATGTATTTGCTATGAGTGAAGCTCGAATTCGTAATGAAAACGGCGAGAAATCGTGGTATGTTGGATGGTAAGATTGATTAATCATGTTGTTTTGTTTTTCTACAACAATTAATTTCCGTAATATTTGAATTGAAGGGGCAATTGTCATCCGCAAATTCTCGAAGAAATCAGGAAATACTATCCGAAACCGCATTTCTTGCCAGATGATTGCGAAACGCCCGCAAAAGACTATGTTTTTATGGGTTACGATGATGGGGCAACGATGCATGTAAACTATTTGCTTTCCATACCGTATTTTTGTTGTTAAATTAATTAAAAAATTCCAGCTTGATTTTATTAATCGATTGATGTGGCAAGCGCAACTACAAGGTACTAAGACTTGGCATCTACTACCACCGCCGGAATGTGAACAAATTTGTACGAAATTAACGTTTTTAGTCGAACCTGGAGATGCTGGTAATATCTATACAATCACTTATAAACAATGATAAAATTGTTAATTTATATTGAAAATAGTTTTAGTTGATACTAGAGTCTGGTATCATGGGACGACTATAGCACCGAAACAATTCAGCCTTTCAATTCAATCAGAATATGGTTGAGAACCATTTAACTAGAAAATTGCCAATTCGAATGGAAATTGTGCCATTTAAACAGAAATTTTCCATAAAAAAATAATCAACCATAAAACAACCGAAACCAAACCGTACTAGTCCGTTAGATTTTAATTTTTCTTTATTGTTTTGTTACCATTCACTAGTTATTTAAGCAATTGCATATTTTAACGTGCCATTATTACGATTATTACCAAACAATGCCATTATTATTGTTCTTCTTAAATAAAATTATTTAAACAATTTGGTGATTTTTGTTCTACACAGTTGATGTTCCGGATTTTTTCCCCATGTAAATGACAAAATCGAGCATTCAGATCCGTTTGAAAAATGGAGAAATTGTCAGAGAGAATTGCGAAAATCCTAGAAGATTTCCATGTGGAAAACTATGGAAATGTTGCATTACAACAATTGGTTGATTTTGTGAAGAATTACGCAATTTCCATCCTAAAAGAAGCCGACTATCATTCGAAAAACACCAATAGAGAATTAATTGAAAAAGATGATATAATATTGGCGCTTGATTTGAAAAAAATGATAGATTCGTCACCACCAAACCGATCAGAACTATTAAAATATTCACGAAATATTAATTGCAAATCCATATCCAATTTAAAGATAACGAAACAATTACGTTTACCGGAAGAATATTTAAATTCTCGCAATTATCGTTTGCAACCGAATTATTTCATTGATAACGATAATACAGAGAATATATCGCCGACCCAATTGTCAAACAATTAAAATGTTTATAATAATTCAATTGATTTTATTATTTCAACAATAGTTTTAGATTAATTAAAATGACGCTTTTTTGCTGTTAAATTTCATACTGTCGAAAGAAAAAAATTCGTGCGTACGTGACGTTACTCGTGAAACGCAATTTCACCTGTGTGTAGTTGCAAAGTGTCGTCTCTGTTGTTGTTATTGTGTTGCCTTTCAAATCTTACCATTTGAGATAAGCTTAAAGTTTTAAAAATATCAACAAAGATGTGCTTTAATTTTGTAATTAGTGGAATTTTGTAATAGTTTTAATTAATTGGACATTATCAAGTTGGCGTGTGTCAAAAAATGGATAACCTCAAAAAGCCGTGGGACATTAGCCAATTAAGAAAATACGATTTAAATTTAGAAACTGTACCACGTTTACATTATCAAGATCCAAAAATTGATGATTTCATTCGATCAAATGTGAGTGAAATTAGAAAAGCCAACAAAAGAAACAAAGCAGTTGTCAAATATGACATAACCTCGATGTTTGTTTACATGATTCAATTGTTTTTAGAAACCCATCGTTATCACTGATTCGAATATTGTGAAACCAGCATGTGATAAATGGAATTTAGATTATTTAGAACGAAATTTAGGCAATGCAGGACATACTGTCTTTATGTCACGTAATCATAAATTCAAATATTACGATGAAAAGAAGATTTTGAATCGCAACAATGCTAAAGGTGTTGAGTTCCAGCCGCCGACGAGGAACGTTGAAATGAAAGTTGGTGAATTTATGAAAAGATTACGCGAATGGAAACGGGGAGATGAAAGGTTTATTTGTTCAATTGACAATATTGTTTATTTATCTATAAATGACTGGTTTTTCCAGACTGTATTTACAACAATCATTAAATGTAACTGTAGGTAGTCGTATTGTTGACGATTTTCTGAAATTCGATTGGGATTATGTGAATAGTAAACAACGGTTACATAATTGGGGACCATTAACATCAAATCTATTGTTTATTGGTATGGAAGGCAATGTAACACCGTGTCATTATGATGAACAAGAGAATTTCTTTGCACAAATCTTCGGCCATAAACGTTGCATTTTATTTCCACCTGATCAATTTGAATGTTTATATCCATATCCAGTGTATCATCCGCATGACCGTCAAAGTATGGTAGATTTCGATCGTCCTGATTATCAGAGATTTCCGAAATTTAAAAATGCTAAAGGCTGTGAAGCTATTATCGGTCCTAATGATGTACTTTATATACCAATCTATTGGTGGCACAGTGTTGAATCGTTATTGAAAGGTGGACCAACCGTCACCATAAATTTCTGGTATAAAGGTGGTCCCACTAGTATAGAATATCCATTAAAGAATCACCAAAAAGTGTCAATTATGAGAAATGTTGAAAAGATGCTATTAGAAGTATTACAGGATCCAAAAGAAATCGGACCGTTATTAAGGACAATGGTATTGGGACGTTATACAGAAAACGAACAGAATCCAAAAAATTAATCATTTTTAACCTAGCGTTAAAATCATAATGAATCAATAAGTATTTCGTATTGTAACTGTGATGTGAGAATCGCAAAAACACATTTAATTTTATAATTAACACATGTTTATTATTGAAAAATAATGAGACATATATTTATAATATTATTTTATGCACTAAAAATATACGAATTTTTAAGTGGAATTCTTATTTTGTAAATTGTGTAAATGTAAGCTAAAATTAAAAAGAAAAACAAATGTTCCTTTGAGCATAATTCTAGAATATAATAAAATCTAAATCTTTTGTTGTCGTTATTTTTCGTCTCATCATTTTAAGTTTGTTTGCTGTAATAGAATAGAGCTACCAACTAGGACCACAGCATTTGTACGTAACTTGGGGAGGACCACTCATTAGCAATTCACTTGGATAACGCGACCACCAGCGGGCATATCTGTCTTTACATTTTAGAACTGTTTGCACACCAGTGGAGACGTTTTATTTGGTGGATCACAACAAAAATCAATACAATTAATAATGAAACATAAAAGTATACCTTCGGCTTAACTTATGGTTCCCCAATGGGGTAAGCAGTGCTCAACATAAATTCTCTTTAGACAATTCCGGACTGTTTAGAAATCTTCAGATAATAGACAAACCAATTGCTGTGGTCTTGGATGGTATATGTTGATAAAGATTTCGTTAAATTTTTTTAAAACATATAATTGAAAATGTCGAAAATAAATGAACCGATTATTTATAACAAAATAAAATCTAATCGACATCAAAGAGACATTAAAATCAACTCTTTTTTAAAATGTTTATAAAATTGTGTGAATAAAATTTCCTATATACATACAATATATAATAAATATTACATTTCAAAATGTAGCCCATTATAAGTACAATTATAGAATAAATGATATCAATTTTAACAACTACAGATCTAACTGATATATTCTTTTGATTTTGAACTGTTTCCGTTATCATTGTAAATATTAAAAACAAAAAAAAACAGCCCAGTATCAATAATAATAATAATACTTAAAAGATCATTAATTATATACGAAAAATAGAATTATAAAGCATATAAACCTTTTGTTTCATCTTTTGATGGATTCTTTCGACTACTGTTATTTGTAGTACTGCCTGTAGCAGTTGGTAATTGTTCAGCTGCTGCTGCTCTTTCAGCTAGAAATCGTTCAAACTCACTACTAGTTACAGATTCTTCACCTCCAGTCTACAAAATCGATCAATTAGATATCCGTTAATTTAATAAAACCCAATTAGAATTTTAAAAATAAACAATGAATAAACCAAATTAACAAAACAATGCAAGTACTTACTGTTTGCCCTAACCAACCGGCCATTTCATCAAATTCAAGGTCTGCTGGATTCTATACAACACATAATAAAGCGAAACACATAAAGAGAAATAAAAATAATAAACAAATTAAAAACAAACAAAAAAAAGACAATGTGAAAGAAAATTTAAAAGAAAAACGAATTTTCGTTAAACACCTACCGCTTGTTTAGCTTGAGTTGCTGTACTTAAACCATCAATTAATTTATCAGATTCTAAATTATCTTTATATGTACTGCCGCTAGTTTTCGTATTTTCATATGTTAGATTTCTAGATTGTGCAAACATATCGAAATCATCATTTTTATTTACTGTATTTTTTGTTGGAACACATTCAATTTGTGATAATTGATTTGAAGCACTTGTAGTGCCTGTACTTAATTTACTTAATTTCTGTGTTAAATCATCATTATTTTGTTGGTCATCATCAAAACTGATTAAACTATCATCGTTTGTTTTTAATTTTTGTTTAATTGGTGGTATAGCTTTTGCTACCATTGCAGATGCTGATTTACCACCATTTTCATGGTTCTTTTCCCAACGACCATAACGTAAAAATAAATTATTCAAATCATCATTGATACGTAATAAGTCAGCTGTTAATTCATCATTTGATAATTTACTGATTAATTCAACTAAACGTTCTTGCATACTTTGACAAACTACGTTTATTTCCTACAACAATCAATTACGAATCGTTTATTTTATTATTATTTAAATCGATTGGATTACTTCTAATAATTCCAATTCGTCTGTTTGTTCATAACCAGGCTTCATTTCACTCAACATTTCACTAAAAATACGCATATTATTCTGTACAATTTCCAATTCTGATTGTAGTTTGCCCCTTTGGTCTGGTGTTAAATTACCACCGGTCGGTGTAGGAACATGTTCCGGTGTTGATTGATTGATTTGTGATGATTCAATCGGTATTTCGGACTCAACACTCTGAAATTGTTGATCATTTATTAAAAAAAAGAATTCTCAAATATCAAATTAATGGGGAAAAAATTTACTCTTTGCGGTGTATGTATTGGAGCCATTGCATCTAAATCAGTAGCTGGAAATTCAATACCTTTTGATAATAAATCTTGATAAACTGATACAACACCAGACATTTCTGGTTGATTACGGAAAGCATCCGCCCATGATTGAATTAAACTTAAAACTTTTTCTTGTACAGCTGTTGGTGGATCGTTTTTCGGTCCAATTATTTTCACCTAATTAGTAAAAATTAATTTATTTATACATATAAAAAAAATTTTTAGATAAATTACCAACTCTGAGATGAAATCTTTATTACAAATCAATACGTGAAAGCGTTTATCACAATTTTTAACGCATGTCTCCAATACTATCAATGTATACATAACAATTGTATAGTTTTTACCAGCATTTTGAGTTAATCTTTTACGTATAGATTTAACAGCATCCCGTGGACCATCTTCTGTTTCATTAACCAAATCACATATTTCCATATTAAGGCTCCAATTTTCTGATGCTAATGTTCCATCAGTTGCTTGTTCTACGCAACAGATTTAAACAAAAACAAACGAACATTAGCTATAAATAACAACAAATTGCTATGAAAAATGTAAATAAAATGACTCATTATTTATTAGATAGATTAGTTTATGACGTCTAACAATTACTATTAAAGGTCGCACTAATCTACATCACTATTTTAGGAGAATATCGTTTAAATAATTGTACAAATCTTATTATTATTAATATTTTGTACTTAAATTATATGCAAATCGTTTTGACAAAGCACAACATTGTGCAGAGAGCATAACAGGATCCAGTTGACGACGTAAGTAGACTAAATAACGACACACCTGTTAAGGCTATAAAAATTATTTAAAAAAAAAACAAAATTACGATAACAATTTGGAAACTTTGCCGGCTTCTATTTACGTCTTAATCAATGTTTTTGACAATGCATTGACATCATTGTTGGAAAACAATCACAAATCGAGTTATTTTTTTTTTAATTACAACAACTTACCGATTTTACCACCAACAGGTGTGGCAAATGGATTTCCACCTAAGGCATTCCCAAAGAATGACATTGTTGGAAATTTTTGACGACAATTTGGAAAATTTCTGTAATCACCTCAACAATGACCGACATAAGTTTGACAAATAACAACAAACTATTTTTCAGTTGGTACAATTGATTCTATCTCGAACATCTACCAACGGTAGATAAAGAAATAAAACTAAAATAATGCGGAAATTTTAAAAATATTTATTAATATTATAAAGAGTATCCAAAGTTTTGAATCCATTGTAAACCATTTGCTGTCTCCAGTTTTGGTTTGTATTCTAAACCAATCCAATCATTATAACCAACAGTTGCGAGTGTCTCAAGTATGTATTTGTAGTTTAATTCACCTGATGTATCAGGTTCATTACGTTCTGGTACTTGGGCAATTTGTACATGACCCACATAATTAATTAAATCTTTAATATTATTCGTAACATTCCCACGAATATGTTGTAAATGGAATATATCTAACATGATCTTTAAATTGGGACTATTTATTTTTTTCACTACTGATAAGGCTAAAAATAGAAATCATTATCATTGTTAAATTTGATTAAATCAAATATTACCTTTATCGTAACAATTCATGTAATAATTTGGTACAGAATATTTATTGATTGGCTCAATAATAGCTAAAATATTTTCATTTTCCAATAATTTCGTTGCATATCGCAGATTTTCTTCATAGGTACGATCATGTTCGTTTGTAACATTTTCAACTTTTCCTGACATAATGTGAATCTTGTTTGCACCCAACTTTTTCGCATAATCAATGGTCAATTCGAGACTTTTATAGAATTCTTGTTGCTTACCAGGTATTGCAGCAAAACCCAGTTCACCTTTTGTCACATCACCTGTGTACGTGTTGATAAGAACTTGTTGAATATTCGAGGAATTTCTCGCATTGAGCACATCATTTTGATCTAAACCAAATGGAAAACCACTTTCAACAGCTTTAAAGCCGGCATTTTTGGCTAATTTATAACGTTCAACAAATGGAACTTCTGTGAACATAAACGATAGATTTGCACAGAACTTCATCATGATATTTGTGGGTAAAAACCAATTGTTGTACAATTATATATCATTGATAACTGATAAGGAAAAAAATATGAAAGTGACCTTATGGAAATTAAAAACAAAAAAAAATACAGGAAAAATAGTTTGAGGTCCACTGGTTTATCAGTGGTTTTCCGTTAATTGTTTTCATTTATTGTAATCACAATAGCGTTTTCGTGTCATTGTACTATCGCACAACAACCGGGCGTTCAACTACCACATGATAAACGTTATTTTGTAATTGTTACCACCTTCTATATCGCTATTTTGACTTGTCTTCAAATAAACTGCGAAAAGTATAAAAAGAAAACCGCCTTGCAGGCCTGCATTCCAGCAGCCCCAATCGAAAACCCCAATGGCCTTGACATAAATAGTATAATAGCCGCTATCTTAGCCACATCCTAGTTATTTTGAGGTTAATTGTCAAAAAAATTATTATCTAATAATGGCCTTAATATTGCGACAATTCTCAAAAATACTTCGTTCTCCATTGGTTCGAAATGGTGGTAAATAATGATTGTTAATTATCAATGAATTTACATTAAATTATTTGATATTTCAGTGTGTGCCAATAGTGGAATTAGATTTAAAACAACTGAACCAGTTAAAGAAACAAGGCGTAAATATTCTGTTGTTTCTCAATGATTTTATTGTAAATCTTGTACAATTTCAGCAACCGTACGCAAAAATGATCCGTTAATAAGGTCGCAATTAATTGATTTTGGTAAATATACAGCTGAATGTTTACCAAAATATATACAAAAAGTTCAAATGACCTGCGGTGATGAATTGGAATTGTTGATTGTACCCGAAGGTGTTTTGCCTGTTTTGCAATTCTTAAAAGATCACCACAATTGTCAATTTGCTAGTTTAGCAGATATTGCTGGTATGGATGTGCCTAGTCGTGAATATAGATTTGAAGTAATCATTGTTCTTCTGAAATCATTTTTTTTTAATGCAAACTAACACTTGTTTTTCAATGTTTGTTTTAGATCATTTATAATTTATTATCGTTACGTTTCAATTCCCGCATACGTGTTCGTACTTATGCAGATGAATTATCACCAATTGATTCGTGTTATGATATTTTTAAAGCAGCAAATTGGTATGAACGTGAAGTATGGGATATGTATGGTGTATTTTTTGCAAATCATCCAGATCTAAGACGTATATTAACTGATTACGGTTTCGAAGGACATCCATTTCGACGTGATTTCCCATTAAGTGGTTATGTTGAATTACGTTATGATGATGAAAAGAAACGTGTTGTTATTGAACCATTAGAATTGGCACAAGAATTTCGACGATTTGAATTATCAGCACCATGGGAACAATTCCCAAATTTCCGTAATGCACCACAATCAACTGAAGAAATACCAAGTGGCAAAGAGAAAAAATAAATACGTAAAATAATTTTATTTTGTTATTTTTCTTTTGTTGAAATTTTCAAACAAACAAAAATTAACAATAACAACATCAATTGGAACTAACTAATTTATGACTTTGTATTATTTTCATTTCATTAATTTATTTTGTGTCTTCATATTAGTCGTTATCTACTCCAATTTAATCCAAGAATATTTCTAGCTGTTACAAATGCTGAAACAATCGTATCTTTAGCATTTGAATTTCCTAAATCTGTTTTACATAAAATTTCATGAATTTGTACAGCTTCTAATAAACGACGATTCAAAAATCTCCATGTCGCCTCATGATTGTCTGATTTATCTTGTATTAAATACAATTCTGTAGCTTTATAAACACCAGCAACACCTAATCTACGTGCATACCAATTAAACTGCAAATTCAAAAAATTGATTAATTCTAAATTAAATTATAGAAAAACAAACAAACATCAACAGATCTATCACCAGCATAATAACAAATATCATCGACTATTGTTAATAATGTGGCTAAAGCATTTGGTACATTCGGTGGTAATGACATGATCGCTATAGCTTGCGGCCACCGACTCAAATAGGGCACAATCATCTCTAAACGTTTTTTCAATGCATGTTCAACGAATTCTGCCGGTGGTATTGGATTCTCTTTATTCGATTTCTCCAACTACAAAAATCTCTAAATAGTTGGCAAATAGAGACGAAGAAAAAACCATTCATTTGCTTACTTGTTTTAAAATTTCAACTAATTGTAGATTGGATTTCTGTTGGAAATAATGAACCAAATCACCACTACCTTTCGGGAATAAACCATGTGTTATACCAGGATAACCACAAGATTCTGCACCGTTACGTAAAGCCTCTTTGGACCAGCCTAATTCGATAACGAACGGCAATGAAGCTTCTAGAATGTTCTCTTTAATTTGATCTTCATACGGTTTCTCTAGTCGTTCTTGTGGTTGACAAGTATCAGTTGAGGTATTTCTAATTGCTTTCCAAGCAGTGTAAGTATCTAAACAAAATCAAAGTAAACACAAAATGAAACACTTAAAATGAATGCGACAATTTATTTTACGACATTCTCAATCCAATACATGATACAACTCTTGATAATAGACTTTGTATAACATCTAATGTAGTTAATGACATATGCATAATCTCCATTTTCCTTTCAAATGGTAATTCTAATAAATCTTTACCCGATACAGACACTTCAACTTCAATATCATCTTTTCTATTAACACCTGCTGTGTTTTCAGCATTTAATTCATTAATTTTTAATTCATAATGTGCTTTAGATAATTCAATACCTTTTTGTAGATAATTCAAATAATTCTGTTGAATTTCATTTAAAATATCATCAATACCAATATTTGAATTTTGTTCAATTAATATTAAATAACGTAGAAAATTTAATGTTGATACAATTTGATCGGATTCATCAATTAAATCAGTTTTCTCATTATGCTTGAGCAACATGAATTTACGTAATAAATTGAACAATTTTTGTTGTTTATAATAAATTGATAAATTCGTTAAATTGTCGGTCAACATTTCTTTGTATTGTGTTATCAAATTACCTCTTAAACCGCTATGTTGTGTACAATCGATTAGATTATAAATTAATAAATATCTACCTTGATCGTTAAACGACCATAAATATTGATGTAATAGATGCAAACCATCTATACGGAGTTTCTTGTTATTTTTATAAACAATAATGTTCGATAATTGTTTGCAAAATTTACTGTGATTGTCATCATCTAACAATGCAGCCGTTAGAGAACCCTTCTCGATCGATTTTAAAAGAGTTCTAATCAGATTGAAACCTTTAATTATTGTTAAATTACAGTCTAAAATTAACAATTCATTAATATACTTTAATAAATGTTGAAATATATAGATTGAATCATAAATTTTTGGTATTTTATTATAACAAATCTCTTCTGTTAGAATTAAATAATAGAAACAACCCAATGATAAATGATTTGGCCTGATCAAATCAACATTAAAATCATTATCACGTATTTCTAAAAACATAAATGGATCGTTTAGTATTTTGAAGATTTCGTTGATTAAATTTTCAATAATTCGACGTATTTTCGATTTTGTATCGTTATAAATTTCCATATTAAGATAAACGATTGGTTTACCAAGTAATTGAATTAATGATTTTTTTAATACTGAACAACGTTCGTTATTTGTGTGATTTGTTAAAAATTCACCAATAAAAGTACAACAAAACTCTAATAATTCCGCATATAAATAATTGATACGTTCAATTGATGGTTCGTTATCTAATAGTAATTGTTCTTCATCTGTTAATAGTAAGTCATCTGGTGTTTCTAATTGATTTAAATATGTTTGTATTGAATTGAAACACCATGCTAGACTGATTATACGTTTGTCTGGTACACGTAATAAAATGATTTTTAACGGTTTCAATAACGTTAAAAACATTATATCATCTGTTGATGTTTCGATTTCTTCAATAAATTGTAACAATGCATCTTCTGGTGTTGATTGTTCAGCAATGATATTTATCAATCGTTGACAACATTTAAATACTTCAATGTTGTTATTTTCGATATTCTCATTCAAATATTCACATATGATTGGTATTAAATCCCAACTATTCACACGTATCTCTTCGTGATGTTTATTATCGTTGAATAAATCTAATATTTGGACTGTACTACCTTTTTTTAATAAATCACATATTTTATTGGCAAATACAGTCGGTTCTGCTATTTCATTATTCATTTTTCACGTTGATTTTATCGATTCATTCGCACAACTTTTGTTCGATTCAACAATTCGACAAGAATTAAGGTTAAGATAATGTAACCTAATTGTAGAAAATTGGTGAAATTTATTTATTTACTACTTACATCGAATATTAGCTCGTATTGTTGTGAAAACAGCACACATAGACATTTTTCAAGCACAATCCTTTGAAAATCTATAATTAAATTTGATGAAACTCCGACTTAAACATATGGAACTTTTGTTGGCGAACAGTTGGTGGAACTGATAACCAGAGGTTATATTTGGTAAGCCCCAAATAGATTTAAAAGAATTTAAATCAATTTTTTTTGATGAACGTATCAAAAATGGTGCATAAATGTTGTGTGATTTGCAACAAATTTGAATTTGTTTAAATTCAAGTAGTTTTGCGTTGTGGAGAATTTAGGGACATTCCGTTTATTATGTTGATGGTACAACTGTAGAGAATTGAATTCCCCTAGTATCCACCCTGATAACCCGAAAAACGTCAAAATTATTTTATTTTACTTATTGGAAAAGTGGAAATTTTTATTAAATCAAAAGATTCAATTAATTTTTAAATGAAGTGTTTGTATTTGACGATATTAAAGTATGTCTACACGATCACAACTTACGAAAGATTTAAATGGTAAGTGGGAAATTACCGGAAAATTGTTGGGGAAAAAAAACTTTTGTAGATGATGAAGGGGAAAAAAAGGATGAGGAATGTTTACAATAGTCTGAAGGGGATCGTCAGAATTCGATGATTAATTTCCTTTTGAAAATCCACTCGAATTTTCGAAATTTTCCTTTTGTTTCTTCTGTGCATCTGAAGCCTAACCTGTATGAATAATACGCGATATGAATGATTAAAAGTGCCTTTGTATTTATTGTATTGACCTAATGACCTCGAAAGAATTACTCCTAATTGACCAAATTCGATTATTGTTTATTGACTAATTGTTTATATTTTATTTACAGAGAGTATAAAATCGTCAGTTGGGAATAAGGTGAAAATCTTGTTTAAAAATGTTGTCCGTTTGGAAACAAAAGGTGATAAGACTGAAAATAGAGTGTTGGTGAGTAATAGAACAATTTATTAAAACAATTAAACGTTGGTATATTTGATTAAAATTCGAATTTATGTATGCAGAAACAATTTATTCATCATAAATTTTACAAATATCTTCATATTCAACACCTTTAACAATTCGACCCATTAGTAAACCTGATGCAATTTTAATTTCAGCACAATAATTCTTCTCATCAATTGATAATAATGTTGCAATTTCACCACGATATGCACCATTAACAATTTTTATATTTCTACCAATTGCTGGTAGTACAGTTTCTAAATGTTGTTGATCTAATTTTAACTTTTTACCATTTTCTAATAATTTAATAATAGCACAATATTTATCTTTAACTTCTTTGATAACACCTTTTTGTTTATAATATTCATCACCTAATGTTTTTGTTATAACTTTAACAATAATATTATCAGTTAACCAATAATCTTTCCGATTGATTTTCTCTTTTTCGTTTCTTCAATTTCTTTAATTTCGTCTAATGCTGTTCGCTTTTTGCTTTCAGTTTTTGATTTTTTTGTTATTGCTGTTGGAGCATCAAATTCTGATATTCTTTTAATTGTTGGCTTTAATATTGACGGTTTAATTTCTTTTTCTCTAGTCCTGGTAGTTTTAAATCTAATTTTAATTTCTCTTCATCATTGTCACGTTTTAATTCCGTATATATAGGTTCGTCAATTGGTTTACAATGTTGTTTTGCTAATTGTGCTTGTTTTTCAACAAATTCCAATGTACGTTCTTCATCATCCTTATCCATTTTGATTTTTTTATTTTTCTTCTCTTCACGTTCAATTGTATCCGGATCACGATCAACATATGTAATAAACCAACCTTTTTCTGTTTCATCAACTAAACATTTCCCAGTACGTCCTAACCATTTAACAAAACCAGTTAATGTTACCCATCTTGTTGCATTCATATGTAAATGATTACGATCAGATATATATTCTTGATAAACACGATTTGCATTTACACGTTTCGTACCAAATTGGCGACGTAAAATTTGTAAATATTCTTTTGCAAATTCAAATGAGAAATCATCAATATAACGTTTTGAATTATCAGCAAATAATAATAATTGGCGTTGATGTGATTCAGACATTGTATGACATTTAAAACCATTCTCATCACGGCATTGTTTCTGACACATTTGACAATACCATCGTAATTTTTGTAAGCCTTTTGCCTTCATTTTATTGGCAATGTATTTGGGGGTACCCACTTCGGCACGCGGCATTTTTACTAATATCTATAGAATTAATTAAATCACAAATATATACGATTAACAATTTAAAAATTCAAATTGTAATGAATTTGCCACTAAACTTTAATCAATTTCTTTGAGAAAAAAAAATGATAAAAACTTTGCGTAATTTCAATGTGAATTGATTTGTTGACAACTGTCATATTCTATTGTCTTGGCCAGTTGTAGGAGTGGAGATACAGATGGCGCTGCTGAATTATACACATTCTGGATAGCTGACTAGTATGGGCAATCATGAATCATGGAAAAAGAGAAACTCTGTGTGACCATTCTTTCTTCTTCTCTCTTCTTCGGGATGTTTCTATATGATTGATACTTTCATATAAATACAATTTTTCCAATATCTAACAAAATGCTGTACCGAACCATTCAAATATCTAGGTATATAGGCAAAAGAGAGAGAGTCAGGTATATTTTTGCCTATGGGAGACAGTGGGACTATTGTCTAATAAGGGTGGGTTGTTGTTTCTAGCCAAAATTTCTCACCCTCTGACCACCTATTTTCTCTTTATCTCCTTTTAACTAATTTAAAAGCCGTAAAACTGGGGCGATGCTTGTCTTTTTCCTGTGTACCTAGATCCTTGGACCGTACGGTACATGATCAACGTTGTCGAATTTGCCAGTGTTCAATTGCCTTAAAATTCAATTATCTTCCTTTTTGGTAGTATAAGTGCAACATTAACTCTTATTTTTCATGAAGTCAACAGATAGATAAAGTTGCTCTGTTAGTTTTGTATTTTCTACATTTTTTTTTGTTAAAACTGGCCCTGGAATTGTCTTTCATTGTTAAAATTGGGTGAATTCCTCGCAAATTGGCAACTTTGTAAATAATAAATCAATACTAAACAGATCAACTATTTAGTTATGTTGTACTTTTGTCTGTTTTGTTCCCAACTTGCTCATTTAGGTCAGCATTCCAGTGTGTGTGTAGGGTTTAGTAGGTGGTGCTCTGATTGTTTATTGGCGCTAAATTCAAAATGATTTTTTCCAGGTATTTTCACCATGTCGTATATTGTTGCTCACAGCAAAAGTGCCAACAAAAGTATGTGTTTTTTTTTAACTATTAAGCTGTATATAATTTGTTATATTGTTATATATTTTTTTCAATAATAGATCGACTGTCATTTCCATTATTTGGAAATTCAAGCGTTGGAAAGCAAACGTGGCAATCAATTGAGTTTAACAATAAACGATAAAGTTTATTCATTTTTAACAGGAGACGATTCAACATGCAGTGTTGAAGTTGATAATATGATATCAGCATTAAATAATGCTATCAGAAATATATTTCCAACTGTTCCATTACAACATATTATTAAAAAAGTATTAAAATCTTATACAAATTTAATTTATTACAATACTCTGGTGGAAATATTTTTCTGAAAAAGTCTGAATAACTGAATTATTCGGATTCTTCTGGAAGAGTTATTTAACGTTTTTCGGACTGTTCTTCTTTCCAAAAACTGATAATTTCTAGACGCATTCAGACTTTTCCAAAGAAGTATTTCCAACAGGCTAACTTTTTTTTGTTCTATTTAAATAAATTTCCTGATTATTTAGATTGATGTAATACCAAATACACGTTTACAACAATTACGTGATTTAGAAGCTATAGCTAGTAGTCGTCGTGAAGTAGGACCATGTGGTGGATTTTCAACACAATATGCATGTATGTGTGATTATCATGGTATGACTTATCGTGAAGAAGTTGCATGGGATGTTGATAATATTTACATGACATTAAATACAAGAGAATTATGCCTTAAAGATTTCGATTATTTAGATCAAAAGTTTGTTAATTTAGAGATTAATTAATTAATTTCTAAATTAAATTAATGTTTTTATTATTTTTTTTAGGGATTTAATTCCAATAATTAGCGCATTGGAATATAATACATGGTTTACAAAATTACGTGCAAATCAAGTAAAATTATCACATGATAATATTGAACGTATATTACATGTAATACGTAAATCAATAAATTTAGAAGAGATTTATTTAGATAATTTAGGTTTAAAAGCTGATTTTTTAAATAAATTAACAAATGTATTAAAATTAAATCCATCATCAGCATTACATACAATTGATTTATCATATAATACAATTGAAGATAAAGGTGCTACATATTTATCAAATTCTATACAACGTTTAAATAAAGGATTAGTACATATGAATTTAGCCCATTGTGGTTTAAGTTCAAAAGGTATTAATCATTTATCAACATCATTAAATAATAATCCAAATATGTTGACAACATTAACGTATTTAAATTTATGTGGAAATAATCTTAAAGATGATATTAGTGTAAGTAACTTTTTAACAAAACTATATAGTTTATCAAATGTTAGAAATGCCTTTTTGGTGGAGACAATTTCAATTATTACAACGTATTTCTAACGTTTGTTCGATAATATTCTTCCCATACAACAATAATATATTTATTTGTAGAATTTGCACACGTTCTTATCGCATTCAAATGCCCTACAACATTTAGATATATCATCAACTGATATATTATTGGAGAATTTATTTGGTGCATTAGTACGTGGTTGTACAATAAATTTAGTACATTTGAATATATCAAAAAATCCATTTAGTAGTAAGAAAAGTAAAGAAGCACCAATATCATTTAAACAATTCTTTAGTACAACATTGAATTTAAAATATTTAAATATGTCACATTGTAAATTACCACAAGAAGCATTAAAAAATTTATTATTAGGTTTGGCATGTAATGAATTTACCAAAGATATGAATTTAGATATAAGTAATAATGGTTTAGGCAGTCAAGGTGCACATGTATTAGAATCATGTGTACATGGTGTACGTTGTATATCTAGTCTGGATATATCCGAAAATAGTTCGTATTTATTAAAAATTCTCATTAATAATAATCAAAAAAAATCAATTGTAGATATGGATGGTGATTTAGCGAATGTAGTCTTAGCAATAAGTAAAAATAAATCATTAAGACATTTACATATGGGCCGTAGTATGAAGAAACACATGTCTATAATAATGGATGCTGTTGTACAAATTTTACAAGATGACGAATGCTTATTACAATCATTAATAATACCAGATTGTCGTCTAAGATCAGATTTATATAATTTATTAAATGCATTAGGTGATAATAAATCATTAGAAATGTTAGATATAAGTGGTAATATAATTGGTGATTCTGGTGCACGTTTATTAGCAAAAGCATTACAAATTAATAATAAATTAAAAACAATTATATTAGATCGTAATAATATAACAATACAAGGTTATAATGATGTTGCATATGCATTAGAATGTAATCAAACATTACAATATATACCATTCCCAATATATGATATAATACCATGTATGAAACAATCAAATGAACGTTCAGATTTAGTTATGAAGAAAATACAAGATTTATTAAATCGTAATGTTACATTAAATAAAAATCTATTGAAAATATTACCATTACAACCGGGATTTTTATTAACATCAAAACAACAAGCATTAGAACGTTTAGTTGTACAAACACAAGATGCTATTAAAAATTTAACAAATGAATCATCATCAATAATCACATCAAATAACGATATCAATCATGCTAATGATATAATTAATGATGCTGAAAATACAAAACAATTGTTAATACGTTTACAAGAAGTTGCCCAATATCGGAATGATGGTCATCCAATTGAAGCTAAATTACAACAAGTTGCCTGCGAGATACACAATACAATTACGGATTATTTACAGGTTTGATCCGTTATTTAACTAGTATCCCATCGGATTTTATTGCTTCCTAACACACTAAATTTTGCTTCATTTACATGCACTCAAATCATTTTTTTTTTAATTCTATTGTACAAATTTGGAAAATGTTTCAGTTGTTCCCCTCAAACAGGACTAGGGAGGTGTAACTTTCGGTGGGATACTTGTTACATTTATTCAATATTTACTTTAGTTATCAATAATTGAAATCATTCCAGATGACCACCGATAAAATGATGAAAAATTGTAAAGAACAATGTCCATATGTGTTGCATGATGATCAAACAATACAGGACATTAAAAAGATTTGTAAAAATAAGAAACAAATCCCATTAGATTTTATTACAACATGTATTAAACAACAATCTGGCATTGATATCATGAATCGCGTTAGGTAAGTGTTTGTTTTAGTCTCTTCCGGTGATATAAATTATTGTTGGTTGTTTTTGAACCATTCTTGTATCCATAAACAAATTCGATTGATGTTGTCTTGTAATTGATCTAGTGTTACACTATTTAATTCATGTACAATATTAACATTATAGGAATTCTTTGCTTCATCTAATAGAACTTGGAATATTTCACAATCAATATTATCTTCTAATTTTTTACCATTATAACCACGTTGTATTAAACGATCATATAATGTTGTATTATCTGTACGTAATACAAATACAACATCGAACCAACGTTCTGGGAAAAATTCACAACTATGATAATCAACAATATTACCACCATTCGTCATAACATCTTCTAAACCATCTAATAATTTATCTTCATCTAATATTGGACATTGATAAATCTCATCAAATTCTTCTAAACAATTATGTTCCTTTGATATTTTCGATATTTCTAACCATTGTAAACCGGTGATTTCTGATAATTTCGAACATAATGTTGATTTACCAGTACCGGGTGTGCCAGTTATTAAAATATTTGGTGCTTGTCGGTTCACTTGTGCCTCTGCCATAATTCTAATCTATCGAATTAATTAGAACAATTGTTTTTAATAGTAATAAATACACGTTTTTAATATATTACTTCAATAACAATAGCATAACCTCAAAATAGTGGATAGATGGCGCTAAATTTGATATTAGATAGATGTATTCTTATTAATAGGTTTGTTCCTACATACAATTCTATGTTTATCGGTCTTACGAACAAATCGTAACTTTGTCGTTTTTGTAACGTGTTAAAACAACCGAAATTTAGAAATGTTATTGATTTATTTCTATTTTCTAGGGAATTGAATTTGATTGTTGCATCCCAATTAGCTGAACAAATTACAGATGAAGTTTATGAAGCACTAATGAGAAGTTATAAAATTTTAGTAGGTGATGCAAGTGCAATACGTATCGATTCACCACCAAGACGTTCAAGATTATCAAGTTCAGGTAGTTCAAGACATGGTGCTAGTGATATTTCAATAACAGATAGTAGTCATCAATCTGATCATTCACCATTGGTAACTAATTTTACATTCATTGTTTTCTTCCATAATTAAATAATTAATTGATTAATTTTAAACAAATCTTAATAAATTACATGCAGATGTTGGAATATTTGAATTTAGTAAGTACCTTTTTTTGTTAAAAAAACAAAAAAGGAGTTGTTTCTTAGTCCACTCTATATATAGGAAATGCACTATTTTGTAGTTGATTTTGTTAGTTTTTCTTGTATTCACACCATTATTAATATAAAATAAATATTGTAGGCAACACCACATTTGTCGATTAAACGTAAAAGTCTACACGGACGTAAATTACGACCAAAATCCGTTGTGGATAGTGTTGAAGGTCTTTCAGCTGATGATATTCCTAGTTTACTACCATCAAATAATCGTAATACAGAAGAAGATGATTCTGTTACGGAATTACCTAGTGCTACACATCAATTACAACATCTTGTTAAAGGTTTTGTAGTTTTTTCTTAATTTTTTGACGATTATTGAATATGGTTTTATAGGTCGTCCACGGAGAGCAAAAACACGTGCACCAACACGTCCATTAGTTAAACATCCAGATGTTAGTGATACTATATCACAAGATTTAGTGGAAGGTTTAGATACATTTTTCCGTCCTGGTTCAGTAACACCAACATCAGATGATTGTCATTCATTTCAAGCTGATGGTAGTCCAAATCATGATTATTCATCACCAATATTAAATGATGATCGTAAAACACCAAAATTAAATCGTAATTCACCATTATTACGTAATAGTTTATTAGCGGCAGCTACAACAACAATGCCAACACCACGTTCAAGATCACATGATAATTTGGAAAAATGTTCACCATTATTTATTAGAAGAAATAATCATAATAATAATAATAATGGTAGTGGTGATACAATAACAACATCACCATTAACTAGACGTTTTACAGGTGATAGTTTATTATCACAAGAAAGTAGTGATGGTAGTATAACTGCCGAGATTAACATTCCAACTGAACATTCCTCACCTGGAGATATTGGTAAATTTTCACCCAATCACACACATAAATATATTCATTAATTAATTCAATTAAATTATAGATGAAAATGATACATTTAAACATATAAAAAATAAAACAGCACCAATAATAGCACCAAAACCACGACCATGGTCTATGGTGAATTCAGAAGCGAAATCAGCCGATTTAAGTTTATTAAGTGATGGCACATCACCAAATAATTCAACAAGTAATACACCTGATTCAGCTGAAACTTTAGATAGTTTAGAATCATCAATTGATTGTAAACGAATTGGGAAAGATGTCAAATTAAAAAGAGGTGGTAAGTACCTAATTTCTCTAAAATATCACAATTTTTTAGTTTTAATCTATTTATTTATCTATTTTTAATTTTATTTTAAATAAGGAATTGTTACAAATTCTTTACGTGAACGTGCAGATTTCCGCTTTTTGTCTCGTAAAAAGGTATTTTTCTTTTTTTCTTTTCTTTCGTTATTACAGTATTCGCCGCGTAATGTGATCAGCATCTATATGTGAATAATATTTAATATCTCAAATCACTGATCGAAGAGAACATTAAACGGCGACCACTGTATTTTGATTCTATGCTTGTATAATTGCCTAAATTTTGCCAATTTTTTTCCAGGAGATAATGTCTGATAAAGGTGGCCAGTCAACGTCAAATTTAACAAGAAGAGATAGCAATTATAATTGTAGAGATACAGAAGATGCACACATAAGTAGATGATTTTCTTCTTCCAAATAATTGTATTTGTAGTTTTTAAGATAGACAACGTGTAGTTATTATTCTCTTTACTCTCTCTTTAATAATATATCTATATATATTTTGAAAAAAGACAAAACAATCAGATTTTTGTAAAAATAAAAACAACAACAATGTTCTACTAAAATGTGGTTGTATTTGTTTATATTTCCTTTAATTGGAAAAACAATTGTAGAATTTTAAATATTATATTTCCAAACTACTTAAAAAGGAAAATTGTTGAATTTCCATCTATTTTTGATTTTTAACCATTATGAAAACAAAAATTTTTTTTTGAATTTTTGTGCTTCCAATATTTATAGCTTTCGCCTATTCGATTTTAATTTCTTCAATTGTTTTTTTTTTGTTTTGACACGTGATTTTTGCAATATAGTTTTAAGATTACTATTTTTTTGTTATAATAGCGCTATTGTGATAATTTTCATTTTGTTGTTAGCATTTTTTTTGGTGTGTCTCTCTCATTTGATATTAGGATAATTGTTGCAATATTGAGGGCATTATAAGCATTTTAAATAAATAGGGTGCCATTCAATTATCCTCATATTCTAACACTATAACATGGATAAGCCATAATTTGTGAATTTTTTTTATATATATATTTAACGTAATTAAATCGTCAAGTTCTTTTTTTTTGTTGATATTGTGTTATATATATTTACGAAAAAAGCTTCCATTTCTGTATTAATCTTTTTTATACTCTTAATAAAAAATTCCAGTATGTAATTACATTAACTTATTGATAAACAAAAACAAAAAAAATTAAATTACAAATCAACAATTTAATTCAGACTAAAATTAGGATGGAGTTTTATACAAATTTTTGTCATAATTTATCAGTTTCATAATACAAACCGGAATAAATAATTATCCATGTAACCTAATAAACGTTTTTGACAAAATTATTAACGACAAAATCGATTAAAATCAAATAATAAACATACCAGAAATCCTGCAAATGAAGTCATAAAACCTTCTTTGGTTAATTCCCAAGCACCACCATATTCTTCTTCATCTATACATTGGAAGCTACTAAAGTAGAAGTATATAACGGCAGCATTCACCACAATAAACCTATAATTTTTATTGTTAATCGCAACTAACCGGTAATTAGTGGGAAAATGCGGACTTACAGCACTAAACCTAGGAAGCCCTTTAACGGTATAAAACCCCAAATAATACCCAGTATAATACCAATAGCTTGTCGTGCCCAATAGATAACATCTAGAAATTCATCCTACATATGGAAAGAATTAACGTTTTATTTAATAATTTGAAGGAAAATAAAATAAGATCAATCTAACCTTATCCGGCCATTCAGAATTTGCAGTAATTGCACGATTCCATAACGATTTTAAATTCGTCGTTTTAATACTACCATTTTTTTCAACAATTTTAGTTTTTGTACTCATTTCTTGTTTCACTTAATTACACTTGGATTTTTGTTAATTTTAATTGAATAAAATGATGAATTAAAATACGACAATTCGCTGACATGCACTGTACTTGACAATCATGACTGCCAATTACAGAAATCCCCCAGAAAAATGACAGCGATTGAAATTTACCGCTATTTATTTGGCGTATGATTGGGTGGCGGAATGTCGAACAGCTGCCTTGTGACGGTGGCACATTTTCATATGTTAACTTGATTTGTTGTAGAAAGGGAAAATTGTTGTTATGTAGAGGGAAAAGTAGTTTTCCCCACTTCTCTAGTTTATTGTTTGTAATTTAAATTTGTACAAACTTTACGCAAGGTCTCTTTCCAAAGATCGCCTTTGAATTTGTTTAAAGTCATTATAGTTTTCGTTTAATGTTATTACAAACATTCAAGACCTCTTTTGAGTGAATTCTAAGAAATTTATTTATAATTTTTGTATACGTGTCCTTATCGACAACAATCATTTATAATAAGTGCAACTTTAATTCAAATATTTCAAATTTCCACTCGTACTTTAAGTGAGAAGTCTTTGGTAAAATAAGATGGTTCTTAAGAAGATTTGTTGTCTTGGTGCTGGATATGTTGGTGGACCTACGTGTAGTGTGATTGCATTAAAATGTCCAGAAATTCAAGTTACTGTAGTCGATTTGAGTAAAGAACGTATTGCCCAATGGAATTCTGATAAACTTCCAATTTATGAGGTAATTGTATTCTGGCGAATTTAATTATCTTATTCAATAAAATACAAATGTATTGTTCGTAATTACAGCCTGGATTGGATGATGTTGTCCAAACGTGTCGTGGTAGGAATTTATTTTTTTCCAATGATTACACCACAGCTATTCTAGAAGCTGATTTAATCTTCATATCTGTGAATACACCAACGAAAACTCTTGGAAATGGGAAGGTATTTTTTTTAAGTTATTGTAATTACCTTGACGAATTATTTATCTTGTCTGCAATAATGATGTTTTCTATTTATATTTTATTATGTACTTATTGCAAAATCAACTGTCGTCATTTTACAGGGACGTGCAGCCGATTTAAAATATGTTGAAGGTGCTGCACGTATGATTGCTGATATTGCGAAAAGTGATAAGATTGTTGTTGAAAAAAGTACGGTACCTGTGCGGGCGGCTGAAAGTATTTTAAAAATTTTACGTGCCAATCAAAAACCTGGCATTTCTTATCAAATACTATCGAATCCGGAATTTTTAGCTGAAGGTACAGCTATTAATGATCTTTTAAATGCTGATCGTGTATTGATTGGTGGTGAAGAAACACCAGATGGTCAAGTGGCTATCGAACAATTATGTAGTATTTATGAACATTGGATACCGCGTAAAAAAATTCTAACAACAAATACATGGTCATCAGAATTATCCAAATTAGTATGTTGAATTTCTATATCAAATTTAAACGTAATAATTATTTGTTTATTTTTTTTAATTGTGAATAGGCAGCAAATGCTATGTTAGCGCAAAGGATATCCAGTATTAATTCGTTATCAGCTGTATGTGAAGCTACAGGTGCTGACGTTTCTGAGGTGGCCAGAGCTGTGGGTCTTGACTCTAGGATTGGTTCGAAATTTTTACAAGCCTCTATAGGTATTAAATTCAACTCCTTATCAAAGTTTATATTAATGCTTCATTAAACAATTGATTACGTTTAATGTTTAATTGAATAGTCTATTATCTTTATTGTTTAATTACATATTTGTACATTATTTCGTTTTTGTTTGTTTTAATAATTAATTGATTATTTTTCTTTATGGGTTTCGGTGGGAGCTGTTTCCAAAAGGACATCTTAAATTTGGTTTATATATGTGAATGTTTGAATTTACCAGAAGTAGCAGCATATTGGCAACAAGTAATCGATATGAATGAATATCAAAAATCCCGTTTTATAGCAAAAGTTGTTGAATCATTATTTAATACAGTTAGTGGTAAAACAATATGTATATTAGGATTTGCATTCAAAAAGAATACTGGCGATACAAGGGAAACACCAGCTATTTATGTTGCTAAAACATTATTGAATGAAGGTGCATCATTACGTATTTACGATCCAAAAGTTGAAGAACAACAAATTTTTGATGATTTAACACACCCATCTGTATGTGAATCACCTGAAGATGTACGCCAACGTGTTAGTATTTATCATGACGCTTATACAGCTAGTAATGGTACACATGCTATTGTTTTATGTACTGAATGGGATGAATTTGTGGTATAACAAAAATAGTTTTTTATTTATTTTATAAAACATTTAATTAATTCATAAATTCATTTTAGACTTTAGATTATCATCGAATTTATGATGGTATGATGAAACCAGCTTATATGTTTGATGGTAGAAAAATTCTAGACCATGAAACACTTATTAATATTGGTTTTCATGTACAAACGATTGGGAAACGTTTACAACGACCATTATTGAGATGGTGCGGTACACGTAATTGTAATTGAACAATTATATATAACATATAACAGAGGATACGCTACACGGTTCGCATCATGTCAGGTCTTTTTGTCGTCTAAATTACAAGAAGTTTGTAGGTCATTTCTATCTGAAAGTTTACCAGATGCAAACCTTTAAGTAGTGTTTTGAGTTTCAAAGCGGTCTAACGAAGTGGTGTTGTTGGCTACAATGGTGGATACAGATGTAGAAGGAAACCTGCTTTTGCTTCCAGTAACTAGGTCGGTGGGTCGGAGCGGAGCGGCGCCGACCCAGAGAAGTCTCGATAGATCTCCAGAGCTGTTCTGCTATCTGCACCGGTCTGTCCTACAGATCTAATGGACGCGTCTCCGTTCATTGAAATGTATCCATCTCAGTGGCGCCTTTGCTCCGCACCAATCAACGTTTTTCACACCTATGAGTGTTATAAAATACTATCTAAAACGAGTTGTGCAAACTCCTGGAAAATTTGTTGAAATCAGACATTTACTTCAGTAATGAGTTTGTAAATGATTGGCAATTGCGAAATACTCTGCATTTAATGAACTGTACAGTAACACCGATTTTGGTCATTTTTTGGAGAAAATACCCAATAGAAAGCCTCCCAACATGTTCTGCATTCTATTTTTATCCATTTTATCGCCATTTTTTAATAATATTTACAATATTGATAAAAAAAAAGAATTACCAATACGATGCGGACCGGATAGTGAATCCTCTGTAATTTAACTGTACTTAAATATCTTTCAATGTCTAAGTATTATTTTTATTAATTCCGGTATAATTTGGGAACAATTTATAAGCATGCTTTACTTTTTACCATTATTATTATTATTATTTTAATAAAACAAGTGCAATTGTAATTCGAACAAGAAAAAAGATCGAATAAATTTTATTTAAAATTGGCGCTGTTATTCTTCTTGACATATCATATCATTAGTGTCATCTAGTGTTCAAATTTTTAATTACAATCAGACTGACATGGCTGATATTTTTGTAAAGTCAGTCACTTTAATATTTCGTATGATTTTCGTGCGGTATTTTGTAAAATAATTTTTGTTTTATTAATTTTTTTCCACAAATAACAACAAATAATTCTTATTATCCAAACGAGAAGTGTAGGAATTGTAACGAATTGAAAAAAATCGCATTTATAAATAAGTTGTGGGAAAATTTGGAAAGGCCTTTTTGGTTATAAAATTGGAAAATTTACAACAAAAATGCCAACAACAACAAGTACAAAGTGGAAGTGTAAACAATTATCAAAAATAATTAAAGTGTCCTCCTAAATGGCAGACTACATATTTATAAAAAAACAACAATTTCAACTTATTTTCATTTGATATTGGTTCAAATTTCTTCTCTTCATTATTATTATTGTGTGTGAAATAATGCAAAGGAAAAAGTGTGTATAAAGTAATACAGATGGAGAAGTTTTTCATTTTGAACAATAATTTTTGTTGAACATAAAACAACAACACAACAAATACATAATTATTGTTATTTTTAAAAGACGAAGACGAAGAAGAAAAAGAAAAAACGGAATAATAAATATTCGAACATGTCCCGAACTGGTTTATTTGTATTGTTATGTTACGTGTTTTGGTTTGGACATTTGCTGCATGGTAATTAACTATTAAATTCGATGTATATTTTAATTGTGATTTATTTGTAATCAATTTCA
Source organism: Meloe dianella (assembly GCA_028455855.1). NCBI lineage: Eukaryota > Metazoa > Arthropoda > Insecta > Coleoptera > Meloidae > Meloe > Meloe dianella. The sequence goes on from JAPTHL010000039.1 coordinate 1,413,910, forward strand.
GGTGTACAATCGCTGAAATGTAAATGTGATGTGTGTAGGAGCACCAATTACACTTGCGAAACAGATGGATACTGTTTTACAGCGACTTATGTGCCTAAAGGGGATGGAGGTGTACAGCACAGCTATCGGTATGTTCTCTTTTTTCTTCTCTTACATAAATAAACAAAATAAATCACTTTAATGCATAAATAAATAAATGATAACATTTATTAATTATGAAATAGGTGATGAAATTATTTAGAATAATCTATTCTTAAGAAAATGAGAGAGAATCTGGAAGGGTTACAATTGAAGGTTTTCAAACAAATAATTAGATTTATGTCACAAGTTATATTGCAAAATTCTCATAAGATTAATGATAAAATTCAATTTCTAATAACATATGAGTAGCGAAAGGATTTATATTACAAAGTGAAAGTTGAGTTGGTGTTTGATAAATGAAAAAATCTACGCACACAATATTAGGTCATGCAATTAGGTAGCTTTATTAATTGATTTTTACAGTTAGTTTCGTATAGTTCTAGCTATTAAAAAAAAACAAACGACGATAATTATATCAATCTTCGGAGTCATAACATATTTCGTATTTAATTTTGATAAATGTTTTGGAATCAATGGTGTAATTTCAATGATGTTTTTCTCAATTATCTGTCCTTCATTCCAATTTCAAAAACATTATTTCTATTGTATTTGATTTTATTTCATTCATCTTGCATAATTAATAATCAATAAGCTTTAATTCTGACCTTATTAGCTAATTTTTATGTTTTTGTAAGATTTTGTATAAATTAACGACTAAGTATTTTTTAACTTGATAATAATGTTTATTATTATTTTATTAAATAAAATATTTATGGGGTGTCGCAGTAGATTCATTATTATATCATTGATAATATAAAATAAATAGGTGGCTTGTGGGATTTTTTTTTTAATGTTTTCATAAGTTTATACAAATCTATGTTTGTTTTCTGTTTGAATTTTTATTCAAATATTTGTATAATTGATACTTGGTGTGACATGAAAGGGGGTCAGCATTTATGGGACATCCCAATGTAAATATGATAATACGCAATATAATAAATAAAACAGAAAAAAAAATCGTTCTCATGGTCAGCTATATTGGAATTTATATTTCGATTTTGATTGCTTTTACTTTATAATTTTTGATGATGATGATGATGATGACGATGTTGATTATTGTTATTATTATTGATGATCGCGTAAAAAACTTGTGACAAAAAAGTCTAATTATTATTATTATTTGAGGTTCAGCAATAATTAAGAAAGTAATGTTGCTGGTAGCCAGTCGATTAAATCACATAAATATTCCTTAAAATTTCCTTTTGATCAACCTGTTTTTATTTATTTTCTTATTGTTTTTTTTAATTGTTTGGATAAAATATCTCCAAAATTTCTTTATTTGTTATTATGAGGTATTAAGTTTATTATCCTTGAAATTTTAGAATTTTCTGTTGACAATGACCAAAAACCTTCTCTCATCAATAATGTGTCCAGACGGTTGATTTTAATATTTATTTATTTTGTTTTAAACAAAATATAAATAATACATTGAAGAAGTTGTTGAATTATCTCATTCAAAGATCAATTTCTATTATGATTAGAGTTTTATAACAGTATTGCCTTTTGAATTACCGACATAATTGCTTGAATAAAATTGTTTTAATATTGTTGAATAATTAAATAATTAACAGGAAACAATCCGTTATCTTTCTCTTATTGTTTAATTAATTGAGTTTCTTTCGGAAATTCGTAATTTGATTAAAATAATAATAATAGTGGAAAGGTTAGAATTTCCGAGAGAAATTATTCTCGTTATATAAAACAATAATACTGCTTTTATGTTATTTTATTTATTATTATTATTTTTTTAATTCTCTCAATGACTGTTTGCCAACAAAAAACTTCAACAACAACAGTTGAACGGTGTTCATTATTATGATGATGATAATTTTTAATTTAAAAAAATTGCGCCTTAGCTGTTTAAACCGAAGTGGCTTTTTCCCACCTGAAGCATCAAAATGGTGTCAACAACGTGCGCCAACACATAAATGCTGTGATCATATGGATTTTTGTAATGCCAACTTAGAGGCCCAACTTACTTTGGTGCCTTCGCCAACAAATAATGATGAAAAAAGTACAGGTAACAATAAGAGTGTGCCGACCCCTATTCCAACTACTACTACTACAAAAAAATAAAAAAAGCATACCTTTATACCTTTTTGATAACCTGTTATTTTAAATTATTAATCAAAAAGTTTTCGTATCGAATTTGATTAGAGATGAAACCAAAAAAAAAGTTTTCCTTAACTCAAAGCTAACTGAAGTTATTTGTTTGTTAAAAAGTTGCAAGTTTTTTTTTTGACTAACAAGTTTTTTATTACTACTTTTAATAGATTGCATGTTAATTGCAGAAATTTAACTTGATTGAAGTTGGTGCAGTTAACAAGCAATTTTTTTAGGTTTTATTTTCTATGATTTTAATATGCTAGAGCTGTTTTGTTTTTTTAGAGTTTCCCCATAAGATTTTTTTTTCATCCTTAAATCTTATCCTATTATCCAGACTGGCTATCAATCAAATAATTAATGAAATCAGAACACAGAACTAAAGGGAAAAAAAAACAACTGGAAGAAATGTTGGCACCTTGAAAATTATTTAAAATTGGCGTTCAAAATTCAAATTTATTCCCCTTTAAAATAATCAAAAACAAAAAAAAACCAAACGAATTGAAACAAAATTGATTTAATTGGCCGTATTTTTTTTGTGTAAACGTTAAAATCTCAAAACTGAAATTTAGGTGTCTGGATCGAGTCCTACAAGTTCCTCCAAATAATCCCATGTTCTGCCATCGGCAGAATCCGATCAATCAGACATTTGTAATGGAGTGCTGCAAAGATGAAGATTTCTGCAATGTACGCCTTTCACCCCAACTAATGCCAAAGCCTGAAGGTAAAACAAATAGAAGCAAAAACGAAAAAAAATACTTTTTCCAAAAAAAACACTATTAATTTACACCCAATTTTCTTACTCTATCTCAAACAACGAGAATCACAAACATACACACTCACCTCTTTTTAATTTTTCTTCTTTTGTTTCTTCTTGTACATACAAATTTTCTGTTTCCTTTTGGTAATTTCTTGTAGCATTTTTTCTTTTATCTTTTATTTATTAGCAGGCAAGTTTGCTAACGAGGTTGTAGTATTTTTTTACCACATTTTTAATATGTAGATTTGCATTTGGCTTTGATAGATTTAAAATATTGTATTTAGATATTAGAAAAAAACACACATTTGTTTTTAACAGGTGGCAGTTTTCGCTTGTATAATATTAGCATTTTTTTTGGGCATGGTTTTTCTCTTTTTTTATATTTTTATTTTTTAATTATCATTTTAGTTTATATAACTGAGACTTTGTAAATAACTGTTATTTTTAGATAATCAACTTTTTGTTGTGCGATACTTTACTGTAATTTATTTATTGTTTTTTGTTTTAGATACAGATGTATATATTTTTCTTTAATTTTCTTTTGTTTATAGATGTTTGTTGAAAGAAACTATACCAATTATAGTACGAACAACTGGTATAACGACCAAATATTGTAACGAAAGTTTAACAAACCATCCAGACTATACTGAGGTCGTGATGGCCTGCTGTGATCATTCAGATTTTTGTAATGATGTATTATTGCCTAGAAATTTTAATGAAGGTTAGAATTTTTCATACCGATGAAAAATTATTTCAATAATAAATCAATAAAACTTAATTGGGTCTCATTAATATTACTATTATTATTATCATCATCAAATGAAAGAGAGAAAAAATGAGGAAAATTCGTTTACAATCTTGGTCTGCCAATGTGTCTTGTCTTATAAATGAATTATATTGCAAATATTTAAAAAAAAAATTGAAGGATTATTTTTATTATAAAATTATTAATAGATTTAATATAAACAGTACTTGAAATTGTGAAAAATTAAATAAATAAATTGTAAACTGTGTGATTCAGTTTTCAACTAAAAATCTTAAAAGATTACGATTTTATTACAACGGTCAGTGAACTGTAAAATATCCTTCAATTTTTTTGCCTGTTGTCCTTTTGTCGAAATGTCAATGTTACTATTATTATTATTATTATTACATTTTTTTTGTTTTATTGTTTTTTATTACAGTTACAGGATGCATGATTTAAAAAAGACAACAAAATCTCAGATCACCAATTTTGAAAGTTCTTAGAAATTTGTGTATGTTCGCTATTATTGAATATAAATATATATTTATTTTTTTAATCATTCATTAAATATTTATTCATTTCTTTTGGTAAATGAATCGCACAACTTGTCTTGTACATAAAAAAAAATTAACAAATGTATGTTGCTTTTATATGCTTTTGCTTAGCTTTTAGTTGTATATGGTTGTTGTTTTTTTAATTCAATTTCTTTCATTTTTTTGTCTATCAATAATGAGGTAAGTCTCTTCCTTAATTACGACTAATTTTTTGAATCTATATGATTTTGTGAAATTTCGATTGATTTGCTTACTAATTGTGGATTGTTCTTCTTTCTTTCTTTTTAAAATCTAGGATCAACATCGATGACTTTTACAACATTGGAATTAGCGGCAGCTATAATTCTACCAACATTAGTAATGTGTTTTATTGTTGTTGTTGGTTATTTCTTTTATACATCACATCAGAAACGTAATGGTGCTCTGCATCATCATTTGCGACATGGTGAAGATAGTATTGAAGCACCTGATCATCCAATTTTGAAAGGTGTCAGTTTGAAACATATGATCGAAATGACGACTAGTGGCAGTGGTTCTGGTATAATATATCGTTCCTTTAGATTGAACTTTTTTTTTATTTGAAATTTCATCGTTATTGTTTTTGTCTAATTTTCTTGTTAATTATCATAATTCAGGATTGCCGTTGCTGGTTCAACGCAGCATAGCCCGTCAGATACAATTAGTTGAGATTATTGGACAGGGACGTTTTGGGGAAGTGTGGCGTGGACGTTGGCGTGGTGAAAATGTGGCTGTTAAAATTTTTAGTTCACGTGAGGAGCGTTCATGGTTTCGGGAAGCTGAAATTTATCAAACTGTCATGTTAAGGCATGATAATATTTTAGGTTTTATTGCAGCTGATAATAAAGGTTTTTATATAATTATTCTCTATAATTAATTATTACTGTTTGTTTGTTTGTTTGTTTGTTTTAATTAGATAATGGCACATGGACTCAATTATGGTTGATAACAGATTACCATGAATTCGGTTCGTTATTTGATTTTCTAAGTCGTAATACAGTTGATACAAATGAAATGATAAGGATGGCATTATCAATAGCAACAGGTTTAGCACATTTACATATGGATATAATGGGTACACAAGGTAAACCAGCTATAGCACATCGTGATTTGAAATCAAAAAATATATTGGTAAAATCAAATGGTACATGTGCAATTGGTGATTTAGGTTTAGCTGTACGACATGATGTTACAACAGATACAGTTGATATACCATTAAATAATCGTGTTGGTACTAAACGTTATATGGCGCCAGAGGTGCTTGATGAAACAATGAATCTGAACCATTTTGATTCATTCAAACGTGCTGATGTTTATGCATTAGGCTTAATATTTTGGGAAATTGCACGTAGATGTAATGTTGGTGGTATTTATGATGATTATCAGTTACCATTTTATGATGCTGTACCCTCAGATCCTACTATAGATGAAATGAAACGGTAATCAATTCGCATTACATATAATTTCAACAATATTAATTAGATAATTGTCCTGTAATTATAGGGTTGTTTGTGTGGATAAACAAAGGCCTACTATACCAAACCGTTGGCAAAGTTGTGAAGCATTACGTGTTATGGTTAAACTAATGAAAGAATGTTGGTATCATAATGCAACAGCTAGATTAACGGCTTTACGAATTAAAAAGACACTCTCTAATTTCCGAACTGCAGAAGAATTGAAAATGTGAAATTTAACAGGTAAATGCATTCACCAACAAAAAAAAAACAAAAACAAACAAGCACCTATCTAACAAATTTATTTATTTATTCTATTATAGATTGAGGAAAGACTCAAGTTATAATGTGAAAAATGAACAATTTATAGGAGTGTGTTTTATTTCTCTGTCATTTCGTTTTAACAATGTTTGAGTATTATGTTAAAAAAATAATTAACGTTTTTGTTTCTTTGGTGATTAATTATTATCATGTTGATTGTTGTGAATGATTGTTTTTTTTTCCGGATGAATGTTGTAAGTTTACTGTTTTCTCTGAGATTATAAGCAAACAAAAAAGAAAATCATACTGCCCACCCATTCCATAGTTCTTAAAAAAAATAATTAAACAAGTCAGCTGCTTCCTGTTTTTGTACTAATTTAATTTTTCTCTAATTTATAAATGTACAGAAAACAATAATTGTGATCCCCCTTCCTGTTTCACTCTGCTCACCTAATTGATTTGTTTTAAAAATTGTTTTACAAATGAATAATTATTGTTACACATACACAAGAGTTACACAAACTGCCCATTTGCCAAAGTCATAAATGAACCAAGTCAATTATTTTTTACACTCATAATAAAATAGTTGTTTAACAAAGAAATAAAATAAAAATTAATAATAATAATGGATACAAAAGACAATATATTTATTAATTGTTGATTGGATTAAAAAATTTAGATCTTTGTTTAACAATTTTTAAAACAAATTATCCAGCCATAAGTAGATTTAAACACATTGACATAGTTATTATTATTATTATAAACAATATCTTGTAGATATAGTTGATATTTTGTTTTTGTCCGTTATTATCAGGTAATTTTGCAGCGTGATTATTGTTCTCTGTTTTTTTTCCAATATTCTCTCGGTTTCTTTTTTCTTTTATTGTTGATTAAAAGCTAGTCAGAAACATATAGAATCACACATACAAAGTGATATATTTTTCGGATTGGAATATTTGCAAAAAAAAATCAGCTACAATTCACAGATTTTAATGGTTTTCATTTCAAAAAAAAACAAAACAAATTCAACCAATATCCAATAAGTAAAGCAAAATTGAGCGTGTGTGCGTCGTGAAATTGTAAAAATTTGTTGTAGTTCCTAAAAATTAAGCACATTTGTTTCTCAAAGAGTATTTTGTTCTTCTTCTAATTTATCGTTTTCTAATCGATGCAACCGCTTTGTAATAAATATTATCATACGCTTTTGGTTTATCTCTCCTTTTTTTGGTAGGTGTACGTTTAGAAATTCAAAAAATTAATTAACAACCGTGTACAATGAAGACAAATTAATTGTGCTAACTATATTTTTAAAGGATATTTATGAAGAAAAATATGAAATTAACAAAAAAATTTATTAATGTACTTGTTGTAAAGCCTAACAATATATAGTTTTGCGAAAAAAAAATAATTAAAACGAAAAAACCCTGTGTACCTATATATGAAGCGGCACCTTATTATTATTACTATTATTATTATGATAAAAATTTGAAAAATGGAGAAAACTACCGAAAAAAAACACAATTGATTGATTAAAATATAGTTTGCATAAAGAAGTATTTTTAAGTGGTTACAAGAGAAAACAACAAAACATTGTATAATCACATAGTTATTCTAATCATGTAATATTGTAATTTTAAGTTGTACAGTTTTTTCTAGAAAATAATGGCTAGTTGTGTAAAATTGATCTATTTTTGAAGTTTAGATACATACACATAACTATTAAAACACATGATACAACTGTTTACATTCACAAAAAAACAAACAAACACAAAACAACAACACATATATGCCTTTATTTAATTATGTTTTATTCACTGTTATACCTCATTATTATTTTTTTGTTTTAATTAAGGTGTTTTTTCGATTTCGTGTATATTTTTGTGCATTTTAATTCGGTTCAATTCAAATAATTTGGAGCAATTGATTGGTGCGAAATTAAGACTGATTTGGGATAGGTTCGTGTTTTTTATTATTTTATTTTTGTTTTTGTTCTTTTAATTGGCCAACTTTTATATATTTAGAATTAGTAATTTGATGATGGGAAATAGAAATTTTTGCACAGTTTTCGAGAAAAATTCAAAAAATTTAAACAAAAAAAAATAGTATATTACCCTATACATACCATTATACAGTAATTATTATTAAGTGTTATTAATTATTATTATTATTAATTATTGGTTTTCCTGTAGATGGTTGAAACTAATTACCAATTGCGGTTCTTGTCTTTTTGTCAATATTGTAAATACAGATGTAGCTATCCTCATGGAGAATTTTTTGAAGAAAATACTAACAAAAATTAAACCATTTATATAATATATATATATGAAAAAAAAATGGTTGAAAATATTTTTTAAAATAACAATAGTGCTGTTTGCAAGGTACAAATTCATGTCAGAGTTTTATACTTAAACTACTTACATTTAAAAGAAAATAATAATAATAATAAGATGAAGAAGAAAAAAAAACGAAAATTAAATTTGTTGTCAAGTTTTTTGCCAAATAAAACGTTGAATTGTACGCGACCATATTTATTTCAATATAATACGAACTGTGATCCATTGCTACCTAATCTTCTATATAATCATAATGATTTGCAAAACTTTCTCTCCTCAACCAACTCAGTCTGATTTACAATTTTCCTTTCACATTTCTTTTGTTGTTGTTGTTGTTGATATAATGGTAACTATTTTTGAAAAAGACATAATCTTGAAATAAATAAGGTTGCGTATGAGATTATTGAGAAAATTTTTTTTTTGTAGAAAATATAGAGATTAAGGTATATTTGAGACGAGAACCCCTGAAATTTTGAAAAATTGCAAACAAAATTATACTGAAAAAAAACAATATTTTGGCGTAATATTTTGGATTTAAACGTAAACATAAAGCAAGTACTGTAATCTCTATTGTTAGATTTAAAAATTCCTCAGGATAAATGTACACACAAATGCAATAGTTAACCTTTTACTCAATATTTCATAGATTTTTAGAAAGTTTTTTTTTGTTTGTTTGATTGTTGAACTGATGCTGATGATGATGATGCAAATGCGTTATTTATTTATATATATTATACGTAAAAAAAAATGAATTGTTTTAAGTGTTGAATTTTTCTTTGTGATTTTTCATGTAAAACCTTTTTTCCCAGTTAGAGATGAAAGCATTTGCCCTTTCTGTTTTTCCTTGGAAAAGATGATTATTTTATGTACAGAGATGTTTTGTGGCTTAGATGCGAGTATATACCATTTGTAAACGTATTTGAAAATATATTACTACTCAACAAAAATTGTTTTTTATTTAATATTCGAAAAAAACAACCCAATTATATGTAAAATCTTTATTAATCATGATATTTGTAAAGATACAATACCATCATAAAACAATTCTTACGTAGCTATAGAAATATATAGGTTGAATGGTGGATTTCTTAAAAATATTATCTGGTTTACATTAAAAATAAAAATTATAATAATAACCCTATTCATTCTTAGGTGGTGGCCTGTATATGCCAACAACAACAGCATGATCTCTTTCATACGGTTCCAATGTTATCTGTTCTTGTGGTTTCAATTTGTCTGCTTGCAATTTTTTAACTTCAGCTGCAAACACAGCCTCCGGTTGTGCTGTTGAATCAATACATGATGCTTTTATTGATATAACAAAATGTCCACCATTTTTTAAGAAATTTTGTGCATTAATAGAAACAATTCTAGCTTGATCTGGTTGGGCAACATCAGCAAATATCACATCGACCATACCAACTAGCATACGATATTTATGTGGATGTCGTGCATCTTCAATTATTGGTATAATATTTGTACGTTTTTTGGCTACATTTAATAAATCACGACCAGATCTATGTGAGAATTCAACAGCATAAACTAAACCTTCTGGTCCAACAATGTCAGATACATGTGAAACTGTTGTGCCTGATGCAGCACCTAAATATAACACTTTACTGCCAGGTCCCATATAAATTTTATCAACACCACCCAAAATAGCTGCAGCTAATTTACTACGGAATGGATTCCATACTCTGTATTCTATTTTTTCACCACCATTCTATTATAAAATAACAATAATTAAATTTTGTACACATTTCAATTCAATTCATTCAATTACCTCTACGGATATTCGTTTCTCTCCATAAACCTCTGAACCAGGTACTAAATTTAATGTTACCAATGCGTCTTCTTTGCCACGAGCAATAAAAACACCTTCATGACGATGTGGTTCAACAACAACAGTTCTACCACCTTTAAAGCCACCACCACCACCTCCTCGGCCTCCGCCACCACGACCCCCACCACCACCACGACCTCCTCTGCCTCCACGACCACCTCCACCTCCTCTACTGTCTCTTCTGCCAAAACTACCACCGCCACTTCGTCGATCACCAAAACCACCACGACCGCCGCCACTACTTCGGTCACCAAAACCACCACGACCCCCGCCACTACTTCGGTCACCCCCACCACGACCGCCGCCGCCTCCACGACCGCCGCCGCCTCCACGGCCACCACCGCGGCCACGACCGCCTCCTGAGAAACCTGAAATATTCGACAATTAATTTTCAACGTATGAACAGCATATTAAAAAAACACGTGTTGCACTGGTAATATTATTGATTTAATTAAATTAGTTAAAACGACTTACCTGGTCTACCCATTACTTTTATTTACAATTGAAGAACAATTAATGAGCGGATTTGGGCAGTAACGATATTTGTAAACACAAAATTTGTAGAATAAAACAAAATTCTACTCTTGCTGAAAGCACGTTTTAATTTCACCGTAACCTCAAAGTGATCTCACACATTTCACGCTACAAACATAGCATAATAAATAGGTGGCGCTGCTCTACTTTCAAAACATTCACAAGAATTAAGGTGTAAACAGCACTACCAACATATAAACAAAATAGAATCCACTAATTCTTTCTCAAAGGAAATCGTTTGGGAATTAAATGAAACTTTGAAAAACATGAAAAACCAACATGACTCTATAGTATCTCAAATACGTTGAAGTACTTGTATGTTCTTGAAAATTTTATTCTTGTAAGCCAAATTTGAAAACTACAAGTCCAACAACGTTCTAGTTATAACAAAAAAATCCCCTAGATTGTCAATAATTTACAAATTTTCATTGACATCAGTGTGTTTAATTTTTTTCTAATAATTTGTTTATTTAATTAACAACAAATAGAAACTTATAAGTAATCTGTCGAAAAATATGTCGATTTGTATACACGCAGGAAAAGAGAATTCAGCTTTAAAGCAAGCACAAAGTAAGATACAAAGTTTACCATGTAAAATCTATGCAGATGAAGATGCAAAAATTTCAAATTATTTCGAACCATACGTACGAAACAATGATGATAAAAGTACGTACATTTAAATAGCAAAAATTATAATCAAACTAACAGAAATTTGTTCCTTTCATTCAGCATTAACAGCAACATTTAGAGGTTATCCTCTGAAAGGCCAACATATCAATTTACCAGAAAACTACATAGGTATTGTTGTTGAAGAGAAAACTAGACCGCAAACAGATAAGGAAAATCGTAAATTTTATATAACAAACAATTTCAAATCGATAATTCATTGGAATTGGGATAAAATGCCGAGTAAAAATGATAAAATCATACAAGCTTTAGATTGGATCGACATTGCAGAGGCTGTAAATCCTTAATTTCTTTTTTTTGTAAATATATCTTTAATAAAATTGATATTTTTTTCAGCTACACAGTCCAATAGTGGAAGAATAGATAAATATTTAAAACAGAGAAAATGTGCCTTCACTATTACATTAACAAATAAATTCCAAATCGTATACATTGAAAAACAAATATCAATACATAAAAAAAATTACTATAAAAAAACACTTATCATCATTCTATGGCTATTTGAATTGGTCTCTGTAGTTTTATCGCTAAATTAAACAATAATAATTGGCAGGTTTATTTGTGTTATTTGTTATTTTGGCATCATATTTTCAATATTATCCTACATAAATAATAGAGATCGTGGTATACAGTTACTAAACCCAATAAATATAGCGATTAAAATTAAATTAAATACATAAACATATAGATAGAGGGGTAATATGTTTGCAGCAATAAAAATTTCACAAACAAAAAGTACAAACATTGGTACATTATATTGTGAAATTTCCATTATCACACTTAAAAATACAATAATGGATAGTTATTAAAATTAAATGACTAGATTAAGATAGATTAGTATCATCACATGGTGGTTGTTGTTGTTGTTGATGTTGTTGTTGCATCATCTCAACATGCCTTAAACGTTTCTGATTCTCTTGATGTTTAATAAATTTACTCAGTCTTTCTAACAGAAATTGTTTATCATGTCCTTCTAAAACTAATTGATTTTTTAATACATTTACCATATGTCTATTAGCTGAATTTATAGCTTTATAATAGTATAAAAACAATATTAATAAAATAATAACAGGTATAGCAAATCCGGGTGTAGATAAAAAGAATATAAATTCTTGTAGCCACATTGGTGTTTTATAAAATAAATTCACAATATACGACCATATTGTAGCCAAATTACGAAATGGACCACAATTTATTGATGGTTGTATTTCTGTTAATGTATATGTTATCGGCAATAATGCAAATATAAATGATATCAATAAAATGATCATAAACATTGATTTTGAACGTGACACACGATAAATGATAATGCTCGGTTTACTATTTATTAAACATTGAAAACGTTTCATTGGAAATATTAAAAAGAATATTATCAAAAATATTAATGATAATAATGGTGAGAAGAAACAGCCCAACCAACATAATGTTTGTAAATAAATGACATCTAATACATGTTTTGGTAAATCAAATGTTTGTTCACCGATCAATCGCATGAATTTTATATTATTCAAATATTTATTCAATAATGATCTTGGGAAATTAATGAAAAATATCAAAAATATATGAACAAAGAAATCAGTCAAGACCAATTTGTAAATCTGTTGGCCAACATACGTTTCCCAACAATTTATATTGTTATTACATTGATATAAATTCTTATTATTTCTAATAATTTGATTTAATGTTGCATATAACACAAATAATGATGATAAACGTAATAAAACCGTACGGAATAATGTTAAACGTACGCCATATAATGGATTATAATTTTCCAATTTTATCAAATAACGAAATATTAACGGTACGATAATATTAAAACAAACAATAATGATTGATGGTAAATATTGGTAAAATAATTGTTCGAAATCTTGTCGACATTCACCATTATTATTATCATTATTTTGTTGTAATTGATTTGTACTAAAAACAAATATAAAATAAATAGCACAACCACATAAAATTAATATAATTATAATCAATAAATTGATAATGAAACGTTTTAAAAATAATTTGATACGTTCATTTTTTGTACGATTCTGTCGTAATTCTTCTAAACGTTCAGTTTCTAAATTTGCTTTAATCTCATTGTAAATTGCTTTCTGTTTAATTCTTGCAGTTTTCCCATTATGTATACAAAAATCCCAACTGCCAAATATTAAATTGCAATATTGATAAAATTGCCCTTCACCCTCAATTAAACGTTCTTTAAAGCCATGTACAGCCGATTTTATTATTGCAATCAATGATATAATCAAATATATTAACGTTATCAATACATATGCTAATGGAAGATTATAATAATATTCATCATTATCGGTATTTGTATATATTAACGTTTTATTTGTATAATAACCATAAAATAATATGCTGCACTCCATAAAGCCAGTACCTTGCATTAAATTCAATAAAATTGTTCCAATATCCGTATCATAAACATTATTCGTTTCTAAACAATACGTATTGTTCAAATTATTATTAATATCATTGTTTAATATTGTTGGCAGTGTTATAAATAAGAAAATTATCGAAAATATAAATAAATTCAAATGAAATAGCCATTTTAAGAATAAAAAATATGAAACTACACCTGTACCATAATGGCCTTCAATTTGCTTCAAATCATTCTTCCACAATTCCAATTTCAATACAAATTCTCTTAAACGTATTTGCAGTTGTTGCCAGATTTTTCTACGTTTCCATTTGAATTGGTCATAGCCTTGCAAACGTAGATTTGGTTCATTCTATCAAAATAATAATAATTTTTTAAATTGTTTAAATTATCCAAAGAAGAATAACACTAACCAAGATTTTTGCTTTCATCTCCTTTTTCTCTGCCATCGGTATTGGCATTGCTTTAATTAACATGATCTCTTCCCATGTTGTTTCTTCAGTTGATAGATTTCCAGACAAATCAGGTAACATTGATACTTGTACATCAACACCACCACCACCAATTGTTGATGTACGACGATGTAATGTTGATTCACGCCTCGAACGTGATGATGTTTGTCGACGTATTGTCCGGCTATCATTTGTACGAAACCGCATAGTTGTCGCAGCTGCTTGTTTTTTTTTTAATAATACACACCCAAAACAAAAGATTAATTTTATATGATTTTTGGGTAATTAAATGATACAAAAAAAACAACAACAAATACCTGCTCTTGTTTGTTTGCTTGGTAGTAAAGTTGCTAGATGTTTGGCATCTTTTTGTAATACATCGAATTCAGTATCTGTAGGATAACTTTCTTGATAAAATTCAGAACCTGCCTCTTCCCAACCTTGTGTTTTGGTGATTTTCTTCTTATTACCACCACCAGACATATTTTGTTTGTTTTTGTTTTACTCAAACGCAAATATCAATCACAAAATAGAACTAATCCATTCCGTATTTTTTAAGTAACTATAAAAAAAAACGATAACAATAAGTTATTAATCATTGAGATCCGTTATAGATTAGATAAAATTAGTAACAATTACCTGGAATTTTTAACAAATTTTGTTTTATATAAGTACAATTAAGTTCTATCTGTGCGGAAATGTGTAATTTGGGATAATTTTAATTGATAATTTTATAAATAATAAGATACATTCTATCCCAAATTAGACAGCTGACATGACGCTTCCGCTCTGCCGTCAACTAACAACTAGGGGATTTTTACATCATTTCTCCAATGTTGGCAACGTTAATCAATCATGACCTTATTAATTACTTAAAATTAATAATAATTAAATTAATCGATTGGTTGTCATTGAGATTCTCTATTTTTATTACTTTGCTACAATAAATTATTATTATCCAAGTGTTTCTCAAGTGAATGTTTAAAATGATAAATTATTAAAAGTTAAGTGGACCAAATTAAAATAGACGAAGTATATTACTTGAAGGTTAAAGAATATTATACTTACGGAGTACATGATACGCTGTCGTTTAGTGTGTTGCCTATAATACCAAAGGGAGCAGAGTTACAATGTTCTTTATGAATTTTATATCAATATTGATCTCTATTTCAATAGCAATACAGTCAAGCAGTTGAGATTCTATGATAAAGGCGATCTGAACAATCGTTTGACTTAAAGTTTCACAGATAAAAGAAAATTCAAAATGTTCAAATGTGGCAATGGCGCATTAAAGTGAAAGTCCCTAGATATGTGAGGTTTACAGTGGAATTGTCATCGACTTGTCAACTTTTGTGATCAAATTTGGTACGTTTTTTCTATTAATATTTCTTTTTCCTAACATATGTTTCCATTTAAAATCAATTAATTTTTACGAAATTTAGCGAAATGGATGAACAAAACATTCCCATCGATATAAATAACAGTAAATTATTAGATTGGTTAATAAGCCGTCGGCATGTATCAAAAGATTGGCAAAATAACATTTTGAAAATACGTGAAAAAATCAACAATGCCATCCAAGATATGCCGCGACATGATGGTATCATTAAATTATTAACTGGACAACATATTAATTATTTTCATTGTTTGAAAATAATTGAGATTTTAAAAGAAACAGAAGCTGATACAAAAAATCTATTTGGTCGTTATGGTTCGCAACGTATGAAAGATTGGCAAGAGATTCTATCATTATATCAAAAAGATAATATTTATTTAGCTGAAACAGCACAAATTTTAATACGTAATGTTAGCTATGAAATACCAAGTTTACGTAAACAAATTACTAAATTAGAACAACAACAATTAGATGCTGAAAAGAAAATAAAAGATTATACAAAGAATGAACAATTGGCTAACAAAGAATTTCAGCAATTGTGCGATGATTTAGGTATAGAAGGCAACAATATTAAAACAGAATTGTTTGGATTAATTAACGAATTACCTAAAATTTATGAGACTACAGCAGAGAAAATGAAAATTGTTAAAGGTGCCATTGAATTGTATACAGAATTCAACAAATTTCTATTGGGTAAAGATACAGATATTACTGTGCTGATTTTATTGCAATTTATAATTGATAATGGCAATACTACAACTTACCAATACACTTACGGTGTGAAACCATTAAAAATTGAAGAAGATCCCACATTAGAAATTGTTGAAGATTTACAAGATTCAAATAATGACATTATAGATTTTGGTGATGGTGGTGGTGATCATGACATTGATTTTGGTGATCTATCTACAACAAATGGTAATAATGATTATGATCTTGGTGAAGCACAAATTGATTGGGGCACATCATCCAGTACAGATACAGAAAATGGTTTTGAAATTGTTGAACATAAAGATTTCGATCTAGAAGAATCTGGTATTGTTGTTGAACAATCTGGTATGGATGGTGGTATTGCTAAAGGTTATGAAGCATTAACAATATTAGATAATCCAAAATTACGTGATCAAATTATTAATGAATTAATCGAATTAAATGAATTTTTAAAAATGCGTTTATATGAATTATCAAATGATACAACAAATTTATTAAATATGTCACAATTACAAGACAGTTCGAGTATATTACAAATGCAAACAATTGAAACATTAGCAACAATGAATGATTGTGTCAATGTTCTATTAAATGAATTAACAAATAAACGCATTATGCATTTACATAATATTAAACATTCATCGAAATATTTAGATACATTAACAAATACATTGAAACAAAAATTGAATTTAAGTGAACGTATGAAACGAAATAAACTCATTTTAGATGGACAGATTAAATCGTACGGTAATGAAATTAAATCAATCGAACCAATAATTAAATTATTAATCGAGAAAACGAAACAATTACAAAAAAATATTGAAAATGATATTTCAAAACGATATAAAGGAAGAGTTGTCAGAATTGTTGGTGGTGTTAATTTACTATAAATTGATTTTATTATTGTTACTTTCTAACAAAACAACTATAATATATTGTAATAACATTTAAAATATATATATGTATATTATGTGATTATAAAATTTAATTTTCTAGATTTGTAAATTTAAAAATCCTGGAAGCTAGACAATTCATCATATACGCTGTGATCATATGTAAAGTTTCTAAGAGGAGGAATTTAATCTCAACGTTGCCATAACGTGTTTTTCTTAGAAATTCGAACGATTATTGATCTAATTGTTACATAACTATTCAATTTTATTAGATTAATATTGCTGTCTATATATTAATCAACCCGATAATTCTTCTACATACATTCCATTAATTTATTAGAGGCCGATTTACTGCTTTCTAGCTTAGATTAAAGTAAGACTTATCACATTGTCTCTACTAAAACGTGGCATGCTTTTCAAGTCGACATCACGTGATAGTTTACAATAATTCAAAAGCTGTTCTTCAGTATACGTAGTAAAAATCATTCACTGTTGATATCAAAAACGAATCGTCATCGCTGAATGTTATAAAATTGAACTTGTTCATTTGCAGATGAATTTTACTAAATTTACGCATGATTTTTCGTATAAAATTATGTCACCATCCATATTCTACAATTTCTATATGAACGAAGATCGGAATTTGACACAAGTAGTTCATATGTGTAACTGTTAATCTGGCAACGTTGCGATTTCATTCCTGTATTTAGCTATTGACCATCGTTTTTCTGTCAATTTGTCAAATTTTTGGTAACGTAGTTTACTATGATTTTTTTCTTAAACATTCGACAATTCGATTATTGTTTAGTGTGTATCAACTAGAAGTATAAATTCATTATCATAAATTAATTAGTTAATTAGTCAATAGTTAAATCAAAAATAAACTCGTTTATTTTGGAACAATAGCCTAACCTAAGTGTTGTGTTAACATTCTTTTTGGTTCAACATAGAATGGATGATTAAATCGAGGTAGATAAATATATTCATTGTATATTTTTCTAGTAAACAATTTATATAATGACTAAATTGTTGTATTTATAAATAGCTGTTCAAATATAATATCTGCACAATATGTACAGTTTTATAAATGTCAAATGTCAATTAACAATTATCAATTGCTAAACAAGATTGTCTTGTATAAATTTGTCGATATCAAGAAATAAATAAAGAAGAATTGTAAATTTCAAAGAAAAAATGACAACCATATCGATGGAAGAATATGAATTAATGAAAGATTCAAAATATCGCATGTATGTGGCTGCAATTGATAAAGCATTAAAGAATTTCGATTATACATCAGAATGGGCTGATTTAATATCAGCATTAGGTAAATTAAATAAGGTAATAGATTAATTAATATAAACTATAATTAAAGTAATTCCTTAATTGTTAAAAATCGTATTGTTTTCTAGGTATTGACAAGTTATCAAAAATTTCGTGTTATACCAAGACGTATTAAAATAAGTAAACGTTTAGCACAATGTATGCATCCAGCATTACCATCTGGTGTACATTTAAAAGCATTAGAAACCTACGATATAATCTTTCGTACAATTGGTACAACTAGATTATCACAAGAACTATTCATTTATAGTTCAGGTAAATATCAATTTTATTATATTTAAAATGATAACATTATCAGTAAACATATATTTACGAATAAATAAAGGTACAAAATAATAAATTAAGAGCATTTCATGTGTAGTTTTGCAAATTATTAAAGAGTTTCATGATGTCATTTAGAGGGTTAAAATAGATTAAACCAATTTTTATTTTTCAATTGTTAAAATTAAATTTACAATCGAATAATGTTAAGAATTGATCATTAATGTAATTCGTCATTGTTAGGTTTATTTCCATTATTGGGCCATGCTGCTATGAACATACGTCCAGCATTATTATCAATGTACGAAACACATTTTGTACCATTACATGAACGTTTACGACCAGCATTAATTGGGTTTTTAAGTGGTGTTTTACCAGGTTTAGAATCGGGATCTGATCATTTTGAAAGGTTTGTAATGACAAATTGGCAATTTTGTTTGAATTTAATTTATTATTATAATTATTATTTGATAATTAGGACAAATCAATTACTTGAAAATGTATGTGATGGTGTTGGTCCTAAATATTTTTATACATGTATATGGCATTGTGTTACAAATAATAGTCCGGTACGTTTACCAGCTGTTACATATGTATTATCACATTATAAAAGAAAATTACCAATGGAAGATCAATTATATTTGATGGGACATGATATTGATTTAATGGTTAGTGGTTTATGTGCAGCTGTACAAGATACAAATATTTTAGTACAACGATCAGCATTAGATTTATTAATGGTTTGTTTTCCGATGCATAATAAACAATTATTATATGCTGATATGGTACGTTTAGTAACAGCAGCATTAACAACAATTTTAAGACGTGACATGTCATTAAATCGGTAACATTTATTATCAATTAATATATCATAATAGACGTTTCAAATAATCAAATTTAGTACAGTTCCTTAGGGATTATGTAAACATTTAGAAATATTGCTTTACAGTCGACTTAATTGAGCGTTACGACCTTTTCACTAGTAGTTATTAAAAGCATAACTCACTGAACGGATATTTTTAGAATTGATTGAATAGTGTGAACGGCGTGCAGGTGAACTATTGTGTTTTGTTTCTATCAATAAATTTATTTGGAAATTTTCCAATTTATTTCCTGATTTAATAAATTCAACTAAAAGCTTGAGCTAGACATGTCAAGTAATTTTTTAAGTTGTGCAATAGACAGAATGTGCCACTATTTCATTTCCTCTCAAAGATCGACTCCACTTTTTCTAAGCAACTTAATTAAGTTTATCACTGTTTAGACGGTGATTAAATTGCTAAATGTTTACTTGATCACTAAAAATGCTCATAAAGTTTGTATTATTTGATACATCTTAAACCGACATTAAAAACAATAATGACATTATCAATTTATTTATTGTTTTCTCTAAAATTTCAGTCGTTTATATTCCTGGCTTTTAGAAAAAGAAGGAACAAGTCCAATTGTCCATATAGAAGATGAAATAGATGATGATATTAAGCATGTACATACAACAATAGCCTATGATTTATTAAATGATGCAATACGTATAATTTTAAAAAATTGCAGTATGGAAATAACGTTAGATATAAAACCATATCGTTTATTAACATCATTATTTGATAAACCACAAATAGGTCCTATAATATTAGATAATATATTATATGATGTATTTCGTGCTTTATATTTATCATGTTTACAACAACAAAAACATAAATTATTGAATAATAATTACAATTCAAATAATTGTAATACATCAAATAATACAAGTACAGTACGTTGTGTATCATTTAATGGTGATTTAACAAGTTTAAAAAATCATGATGATATCATTGTTAATAAACAATTTATTATGAAAAATTGTCAAGAATTAATCAAGAATGCAAATTTATTATTTAATACATTACATAGTTTTTATATATGGTCATATATAGAAAAATTATATGCTGAATCTGTTTTAAATATAAAAAATTATAAAACAAGAGATAGTTGGCAAGTTAATGATATTGGTTCTGGTTTACCAAATATTTTAGAAATTTGCTTATTAACTGATTTTTTATTAGATATAATACCAATTGAATCATTAGCTGAAAATACATCAAATATTTTACCGAATTTATTTAATAAAATTATAATGATAATGAAATTAAATATGCAAATTATAAATCATTTAGAAATTGAGAAAAGTTTAGAATTATGCACGAAAATTCTAACAAAAATACAACCATTAACACTAGCAACAACAACAACAACAGCAGCAACAACGACAACAACTACAGCTCCAACAACACAATTGGTAAAGAATGATATTGAAGTTGATACAACAACAAATATATCGGATGATAAAACTGTTACGATTAGTTTATCAAATATTAATGATAATAACAATAATAATGAGGATCATAACGGATTGAAAACTTCATTAGAGAAGAGTAAATCTGATTCAAAGCTGAATGAAAATTTTGATAAAAACGAATTAACCATTGATGATGATAATAGCCGTGAAAGATCTTATAGTAATCAAATGTTAAAGAAGAAAGATAAATCAAGTCCTAAAATTGATAAAAAATCAAAGAATAAAAAATCCAAATCTAGTTCGAAACTGTATGATTTGAAAAAAGAAGAAAATGAAATTGATGAATTATTAATAGAAAATGAAATAGCAGTTAAAACAATAACAAATCTCGCTACAACAATTACAACAACAACAACAACAACAAATACTAGTAATAAACCACAAACTGAGAATAAATACTTTTTAAAATGTTTAGAAGAATATAAAGATTTTTATGTTGTTTTTATTAAAATGAAAATTTTACCAAATGTCAGTATAAAAAAATTCTTATCAACTTTAATTATCGACAAACATGAACGTACTAATAATTTATATAAAATGTTAGAAGAATCCTTAGAAAAGAAAGATGATTTCATACAAATCGATTATAGAAAAGTTCTAATGGAAACTAATAAAATATCGATAGATGATACATCCCCTGCTACCACAAGTAGTGATGATGATGATGATGATGATAATCATGTTAAAAAATATAGATCGGCAATGAAAGTTGCATCAAACATTTTATTAGAATTTTCAGCATTTCCAAATATTATCTCGAATAATAATGTTAATATTGATAAAAAAATTAAATTACCAAAATGGTTACAAGTACTATTAGCAACAGCATGTTGTAAACAATCAACACGTGACATACAAATAATAGCAATGAATACGTTATTAGAAATATTTAGTTTATCGAAAAATCAGAATTTCCTAAAAAATGACGATGATGACAGTACGAATGTTTTCATTACTGGTATATTAGAGAATGTTTATGTTAATTTCATTGAAGAAAATACAATAGTCTTAGAGGTATATTAATTATAATTAATTGAGTTTTTAATTGGATCAAATTATTTTTTATTTATAGCAAATATCACAGATTTTATGGAATACTTTAAGAATTACAATAACACAAAAACAATTATTACAATGTGTTACATTATTGTATCAAATCCATAATATATTCGATAATAGAATAATTGTTGAAGAAGTGATTGGGAGATATTTAGCAATTGAAAATATTACAGTTGAATATATGAAAGAATTCTTTTTATTATGGCATCTTGGTAGAGATTTAAATATTAAATTGCCACCAAATAGGACAAGTATACGCAGCTTCGACAGGTAAATAATGATAATAATAATAAGACATGTTTATATTAGAAAATTATCACCAAATATGTGTCGATTTTATCCTCATCAGTTTGTTAAATAATAATGTTAACAGTTATAACGATTTGAAATTAAATCGACTTAATTTATTTGTCAAGTGGGCTTGAATTAAAAAAAAACACAAAAACTATAAAGTAGAACAACTTTTAGTCTGTCGGTCCACCGTTGATTTGTTTTTTTTTTGTGGTGGCTAGATTGATCTGTTTTTCTTAACCCTTCATCTATTGATATCCCAGAAAACATATCTTTTTTATGAAATTGATCGTCTTTCGGAGAGATTGCCCATTTTGATTAGTCTTATGCGAATCAGAGCATTTCCATAATATGTGTTCGAAGGTTTCATCGCCCAATCCACTATCTGATTTGCCCAGTTTTTTTGAGATGGTATCTAAATGTTAAAAGTCCTGTTATGAGTCTTAATTCGTTCCTACTTAGGTCGAGAGGTTTTCTAGCATTCTTAGGCAAATAATCAATAAACTTCTTTGCCTGTCTCCAATAGAGCATATTTGTACTTCATTCCCACCCATTAATTTCCTGGCTTCTGTGGGTCTTTGTTAGTCCACAGAATGGCCCCGGATCTATCGGTACGGCCATCATAACACCTGTTCTAGCAAGGTCATCGGCTATTTCATTTCCAGCAAATCCCTGATGCCCCGGCACTCATGTGAGGGTGTTTATTGTCCTCTGCAAGTTGTTTCAGGAATTGACGGCATTCCCAGATGGTTTTCGACTTAGTTGGTGATACTTCAAGATGTTTTTTTTTGTGATCTAGTCCCATGTAAAACGTTCTCACTGGTGTACATACGGTCTTAAAATGTAAAAAGTGGGGCACGTGATTCTGAACATGTTACTATTCATAAAACCGTTTACATTCCATAAAGCCATTCACTACATAAAGACTTTAGTTTCAGCTTTTTGTTTGTTCTATTAATTGCTTCAAAATTCCAGGTCGTTGTTGAAAATATTGGATAATCTACAAACTCAAGATGAGCCAAATTTACAATTATTAGCTGAAACATTTTTAAATCACAGTCTATTACATAATGATACACCACGAGTAATAAATCCAATATTAATAAAATTATTAACACCAAGTACAGCACGTGTATCAATCCGTCATATAAATATCAATGATAATGATATACAAAATGAAATAATTGATAATGACAATCGTAATAAAATTGATGAGAATCAATCAACCAAAATTTATGCAATTAGTAATGAAAATGGTAATATAATGTATCATTTAACAAATGATAAATCAATAGATTTAATAAAACAACAATCATCATCATCAACATTAATATCATCAAATAGTGGAAATAGTAATAATAGTATTAATAGTAGTGGTTCAAAACGTAAATGGTTTACATTTTCAAAAACTGGTAAAAAATATTCACCAACAATTGTTAATGTTACAACAAGTATTGATGATTTTAATAATGTTATAACACGTAAAAATCGTAATGATTATAAAAATTATAAAATAACACCACCACCATCAATTAATAATCGTATTATAAATAATAATAAAAATAATGTTAAAGTCATTATAAATCCATTAAGTGCAAAAGAAATCTATTCGGATGGTGTTGATGGTTCATATTCAAAAATTGATTCACAACAATCATCTACAGAAAGTTTAAATTCCAATATTAATAATGGCAATGATAAAAATATTATCAATAATAATAATAGTAATAATAATGATCGTGATTCAAATTATGAATCGTCAATATTGTTGAAAAGTAAATTATTAGAAAGTATTGAACCAATATCAGATGGTTATAAAGATCATAAACAAATCAATAATAATATACCGAAATCGCATAGTTTTGATGAGAAATGTGTTAATCAAAATGTAAATGGTTTAGAAAATTCATCATTAGTACATAGTTGGTCGTATTGTATATCTGATTCTGATAATTTAAATGCTGAATTAGAAATTAGTACAACAGCTGAAGATTTCTTCAAAAACTCCGACATCATCGTTATCAATGAAATATTGAATGAAATTATCGATGAAGTTTGTAATGCAATCAATGATAATGATAAGGATATCACCAATATCAGTGATAGTAATAATAGTATTAATAATAGTAAAAGACCGACTGATTTGGATTTGAAGACAAAGTCAAAGAATTTCGTTCTATATCCAATACATTCGCATATATGTTTATATTACGAGATATTCGATTCTGAACAAATTCTATATGCATTGCAAACATTAAACAATTGTTTAAATGCAAATCCGAAATTATTTATAAAATGTTTAGCAACAAGTGGCATAAAAGATTTGAAAAACAATGAAATTTTATATTTATTAGCAAAACATCGTAAATCATTGCTTGGTTATAATTTTATTGGTGAATTAAATCATGAATATATAAATTTCTATCGTGGCTATATGTTTTTAGATCTAATTATATTAATATGTTTGAATTATACACGAACATTTTTCCCACCATATTTAGATGATTTAAATATAAACAAATATGATATAAATAATAATCATAAAATACAATTAGAAAGTTTAAATATATTAAATGTAATTATTAAATATCTGATTGAAATGGTTAAAGAGAATACAAAAGGTTTTGCAATTTATATTGCCGATATGTTAGTTAAATGTAAATTACAAAAGATCATTTTACATTGTTTGTTAACATCAGTTAGGAATTTTGATGATGATGATATGACATTTGCTGAACAAGTTTTATTATTTAATAATTTCCAATTATATGATAGACATATGAAAGTTTTTGAATATGTTGAAGCATTCCAAATACGAATTTTAAGGTAATTATAATTATTGAATGAAATACAGTGGTTCATCGTTTTCATTTAATTACCGTTTGTCGGTTATTATTTGTGTGCAGATAAAATGTACACTTACCGATTAATTTATGTTTTTGTAATTATGACATTGGGTAACGGCATGCCCACCGATGGTTATTTCTGTGTTTATTTGTTGTACCAATAAGTTGTGCCGTTACTATTGGGCGTGTTTATGGTGGTAAAACGTAGAAATTTGTTAATGACACCCCATCGGTGGAGTACCGTTTCGCTCAACGTGTTTTTTTTAAATAATGGCTGATATAACGTACGATTTGTTCTGTTTTAGATTGGTACATTCGTTGATAATATTGGAATATTACGTGTATCCACAAACGAAATCATTAAATAATGCTAATCAAGAAACGAATCACACATTAACAAATGTCGATTTAAATTATACACCAACAATATTAATACCACAACAAAATATCTTTTTATCAGCAGTAATGTCAGCATTACGCCACGAAAATATGAAAAATTTACATAGTAAATGGTTAACAATGATAACATCATGTTTACCATATTTCGGTGATAATATAAAACAAATAACAATAAGTGTTATACATCAAATATGTAATATAATTGAAAATATATCGATAAAATATAATTATGATAAATTAGATGATAATGAATTATGTACAGATTATGGTGTAACATTATTAGAATCATTAACAATATTATGTCATTATTGTTTATTAGATCCATCACAAACTGTTAATCAAACAAATATACCAATATTAAATGCTACAACACAATCATCAACAACACCAACAACAAATCCTGGTGAAATATTTAATAATTTAGTTAGTGCATTCTTTTCACCTGATCTATTATCAACAACATCAACAACAACAACAACATCATCATCAGCGACATCCGCATCGACAACAACAACACAAACAATAACAACATTATTGATAAAACAGAATAATGAACATTATCAAAATGCACGAAAAACAATATTAAGTCATATGCCTAGAATTATATCGAGTATTGCAAAATTATGGCAAACAATTGTAACATTAGAAAATGATAATAATAGTATTTATGGTAATACGAAAATTGTTAAACAACAATTATTAGAATTTTTAAGTCCAATATCGGTACATCATGGCAATAGTTTTTTGGCTGCTATTGCTGTTGCTTGGTACGAACGTAGAAATCTCTTTGCTAATATTAAAACGGTAAAAATCACCATTAATTCATGAATAAATTTGATATTAATTAAACGGATTATTTTACAGATATTACCAGAACCTAATGTTGGTCAAAACAATTTAGTTTATCTTATATCAGCGATAAGAGTCATTCCATTAGATAATTTAGTACAAACTGTAACAGCTGTGATAAAGAATCCACCACCTATTGAAGGTTTAAATGCGGATATTTGTTTGGATGTTTCAGTTTTAGAGTTATTCTATTGGTAATTCAGCTTAATGTTTAAACAAAATTGTTACGTAAATTTATTTGTATATTTTTTTGTTATTTAACAGTTATATGCGTAATGCTTCAGCAACACAATTATCGGAAGCGTGGAGTTCATTGCTAGCATTAATTAGAGAAGGTAGTTCATTAAGTCCACCAGCACAATTTCTATTAGCTGCATTATTACATGAATTAATGATAAAATGTTGTCCATTAGAAGAACGTAAAGATCAAAAGGATTTACAAGATGTTACAGCAAAATTAATTGAATCTGTATCACAAGTTTGTGGTTCATGTTTAGAACAAACAACATGGCTACGTCGCAATTTGGCTGTTAAAGAATCAGATGAAACAATAATAAATGATACAAATAATTTGATTGGTACAAATTCAGATATAATTGGTAATAGTTATAGTGTACAAGCACAATTGGTATTAGCTGAAATTTTAGCACCAATATTAGATATATGTTTTGGTTCATCTGAAAAAGATAAAGTTATAACAATTTTAACATCATTAATGTATAATATTGTACCATATTTGAAAACACATACAACAAAGAATATGTCAAGTTTTTTAGCATGCTCCAAATTATTAGCTAGCTTAAGTAGTTATCAATATACAAGGAAAGCATGGAAGAAAGATGTGTTCGATCTATTATTAGATAATACATTATTTCAAATGGATTATAATTGTTTGAAATATTGGCGTATTATTGTTGATAATTTGATGACGCACGATAATACAACATTTAGAGATTTAATGAGTAAGTTTACAAAAGAAAAATTCCTATAATTCAGAAACAAAACAAAAATTAGTAATTTCCTAGGTCGTGTATCATTAACACAAAGTGGTAGCTTAAATCTATTCTCATCACGTGAACAAGAATACGAATTAAGGGCACAATTATTAAAACGTTTAGCTTATGTTATTTTTTGTAGTGAAATGGATCAATATGCTAAATATATGCCTGATATTCAAGGTAATTATCGAATAACAATTTACATTTTATAATGATGAATAATTATATTTGTTAATAGAACAATTAACTGCCAGTTTACGATTAAATGTACCTGGTGTTCAAGCACAAGTCTTCTTATGTTTTCGTGCTATATTAATACGTATGAGTCCAATACAAGTGACATCATTGTGGCCTATTATTATTAGTGAAATGTTACAAGTTTTCTTACAAATCGAACAAGAACTATCCACAGACACAGAAGAATTCAGGTAAATTCATTGTAATTTTATTATAATCAAATGGTTTTGGCATATATATTCGTGGTGTTTTTTTTTAACTAATTAAATAAAGGATTCAGTAGTATTGTTTGTCTACAATATGTTTCTAACAAATTGTATTTTTGTTTTGTTTTTGCATCTTGCGGGGATCATCACTGTAAAAATATATAAAGGACAAACAACAGGTAATACTAATTTGTTTATATTTGATTATAGTGTAGAATTAACCAGATGCTTCTGTTCTTTCTGTTTTTAAATGCATGTGCTTTCTGTTCATATAATTGTAGATTGTTGTTTTTGTTGTTGTTGTTGTTGCTGCTGTAATTGTTGCTTTAGTACAGAAATTTTGTGATTTGTTGTAGTTCTCATATAAAATTATTATCATCACTGGATGCAAGTTGGTCAACAAATAGCAATAATGGTTTGCATGCATTAGGCCATCCACATTGGTTGAAATTACAATTGTCAACAGCGAAATTGTTAGATTTAGTCTTATTATTGCCATCAGTCACATTACCACAATTTCAAATGTAAGTATTTGTTATTATTATCAAATAATTATTAAATTATTTGCTTTATTAATATTTGTAAATATTTAGGTATAGATGGGCATTTGTTGGTGATGATTTAGAACGTTTAGATACATTAGAAGGTGCACCATTTCTACCGCATGTTGTACGTATAGCCGAATTAATGGATAAAAAATTCACCGATACACAAATTGAAACATTACCAATGAAACGTAATGAATTATTATTAACAATGAATCATATTGATCAATTAAAAGATTTACATAGTTTCTTTAAAACATTAAGTTTATGTTCAAATAAACATAGAACTGAATATTGTAAAAATGGTAATATTGATTATACAACAACATTCGGTGA
The DNA here is from genome assembly GCA_028455855.1 of Meloe dianella. Lineage (NCBI taxonomy): Eukaryota > Metazoa > Arthropoda > Insecta > Coleoptera > Meloidae > Meloe > Meloe dianella. The sequence goes on from JAPTHL010000039.1 coordinate 1,442,893, forward strand.
TAGGCAATCTGATAAAAAATTGAATGCAATTTTAGAAAAAATTGATAAAATCGTTGAAATGGATTTTCTTGATAAAATACCAAGATAAATGATGCATTTGTTTCTCACCACACTCATGTTTACTATAATTTATCCAAAGAATTCAGTATTGTGTTTTTTTGGTCTCGTCTTTTAAAGAAAACTTATAGGTTGTTGTAATAGTTGTGTTTGTATTTGTATATTTATATATTATTAACAAACAGAAAAATGAATGAAAACTGTTGTTTGGGTGCAATTTTATTGTAAATATTTGTAATATCATATACATACAAATTGTGATTTTATATTGTGATGTAACTAAGAGATAAAAATGTGGCGGTAATAAATCTATAATTATTTTAATTATTTTCAAATTAATAATTTGTATCAATATATGTTTTGCTATAAAATTAAAATAAACACAGCCTAAATGGAAATTCTGTGAATTAATCTGTATTTTGACAGTTTGGCAACGTTGGAATTGATTCCTTGATTTAGTCGCTTTTTGCAATGTCTCAATTGTCAGTTGGAAAAGTAGGGTTAAAATTGAATCGACGTTTGTCACATAATGCAATTGCGAAGAAATTACGAGTTTTGTTAATTTTTTGTTATATTTTAAAGGAAATAGACAACAGTTAAAATGGTTTTAGCAGATTTAGGTCGTAAAATAACGACCGCCCTTCAATCATTGAGTAAAGCAACAATAATTAATGAAGAGGTGAATTTGTAAATTATGAACAGCTGTTTTAAAGGTTATGTTCGTAAAAATGTTCGTTAATTAATTTTTTTAAGGTCCTCAATGGAATGCTTAAAGAGATTTGTGCTGCCTTACTTGAAGCCGATGTTAATATACGTTTAGTTAAGAAATTACGCGAAAATGTACGTACAGTTATCGATTTTGATGAGATGGCTGGTGGTTTAAATAAACGACGTATGATACAGAGTGCTGTCTTTAAAGAACTTGTTCGCGTATGTTTCTTAAATATTTCTACCATAAATAGTAATAATAATAATTGAAACTTTAGTTGGTAGATCCAGGTGTTAAACCATTTCAACCTATTAAAGGTCGGCCTAATGTTATTATGTTTGTTGGTTTACAAGGTTCTGGTAAAACAACAACATGCACAAAATTGGCATATCATTATCAGAAGAAGAATTGGAAATCTTGTTTAGTATGTGCTGATACTTTCCGAGCTGGTGCTTATGATCAAGTTAAACAAAATTGTACAAAAGCACGGATACCGTTCTACGGAAGGTGAATTATCGCTCAAAACTGCTATGATATTTATTTTTAACGAAAAATGTCAACATTTTAGCTATACTGAAGTTGATCCTGTTGTTATTGCACAAGATGGTGTTGAAATGTTCAAAAAAGAAGGCTTTGAAGTGATTATCGTTGATACAAGTGGTAGACATAAACAGGAAGAATCATTATTTGAAGAGATGTTGGCTGTATCAAATGCTGTTGTATGTATTATTTATAGTTAATACTAGAATTTTTGGTGCATTATTTATTTTTTAAGCAACCTGATAATATAATTTTCGTGATGGATGCAACAATCGGTCAAGCTTGTGAAGCACAAGCGAAAGCTTTTAAAGAAAAAGTCGATGTTGGATCTGTTATTATAACAAAATTGGATGGTCATGCGAAAGGTGGTGGTGCTCTTAGTGCGTACGTTATGCAATTTTGATTAAATCTTTTAACAATTTTTTGATTAATTTTCGTTATCAAAATTAGGGTTGCTGCTACAAATAGTCCTATAATTTATATCGGTACAGGTGAACATATCGATGATTTAGAATCATTTAAAACGAAACCTTTTGTTAGTAAATTATTGGGTATGGGAGATATTGAAGGTTTAATCGACAAAGTTAATGAATTAAAATTGGAAGATAATGAGGAATTATTGGAAAAAATCAAGCACGGCCAATTTACATTGAGAGATATGTACGAACAATTTCAAAATATCATGAAAATGGGACCATTTTCACAAATTATGGTAAACATTGATTGTCATTTCCAGCATAATTATTGTATTTGAATCACACACAGGGTATGATTCCCGGATTTAGTCAAGATTTCATGTCGAAAGGTAGCGAACAAGAATCGATGGCCCGTTTAAAGAAACTAATGACAATAATGGATAGTATGAATGATGATGAATTGGACAGCAGAGACGGTGCTAAAACATTCTCAAAACAAAATGGACGAGTTATACGAGTGGCACAGGGTTCAGGAGTTACAGGTATACAACATCCAAATATAATCAAAAGATTTTTACATGGTCCATTCAATTCCAGAACGTGAGGTGAAAGAATTGATAACACAGTACACGAAATTCGCAGCTGTTGTGAAGAAAATGGGCGGTATTAAAGGTTTGTTTAAAGGCGGTGATATGGCTAAGAATGTAAATCCAACACAAATGGCCAAATTAAATCAACAAATGGCTAAAATGATGGATCCTAGAGTATTACATCAAATGGGTGGTATGACTGGTTTACAAAATATGATGAGACAATTACAAGCCGGCGCTGCTGGTAGTTTAGGTGGCTTAGGTAATTTAATGGGTGGCTTTGGTGGTAAATAAATATATTGATATTCAATTTTTTTATATATATATAAAATTGTTCATTTAAGATTGTATTTGTACTTTTTCCTTAAAAATAATGTAAATTAAAATCGATGATAGTTTATTATTTTGTTCACAGTCAACAAACAGTAAATAGATCCTTTTTCAAAACTACGTTAATATAAACACGCCTTTGGATATTTACCGGTCGTAGGTCTATTATTCAATCAGTTACTCGTAAAATGTCGGTGAGTTAGTTTCGAAAATGTAATGAAATCAATGTAAGTCTGTCGTAATTTACCATACATTTATTTCTGAAATAAATATGTTTCAATACAAGAAGCAGCCGTTTCTACAAGACGCAATAAATCTTATTTTAAATAGGTAAGCAATTGTGTAATATAGAATTTCAAATATATTAAATTATCTATATCCATATAATAATAATAATAATCATCATCATCATCATCATCATCATATTAATAAAATCTCCCAAACAATGAACTGTGACGGAGTATAAACTCTATTACGTTTAAAATATATTATTTCTTCATTAAATACAACCTTTTTGTGTGTAAATAAAAAATTTGGAAATATTCAAATGACCCTAGGCACTATCAAAAGGCTACAAACGAAAAACCACAACTATTTGAAACAATGATAATCTTAATTTCTATGCGAAAATTTCCAAAAAACAAACAATTGGTCATTTTAATCCATATAATAATTATTTTAAATATTATAATTATCGATTATATATATATATAATGTATTTCTAGTATTTTTATATATAAAAAGAAGTAAATTGTTTGAAAAAATGCAACGTTTTCCTTGAGAATCCCTATAATAATAGATACCGAAAAATGAAAATATAATAAACTAACCACCGGAAACAACAGTATCATCAACAATAATACTCTTGAGTCACTTTTTTAAAAAGGAAGTACAAATTATTTTATTGAGGATTTCTTTCTTCTGCCATAAATTGATCCAGAACGTTTTGTATTGATTGACGTGTGTCCTCTGCCGGTCTGCCCCCTGGCACAGTATAACTTTGACTAACTGTCCTTACTGTACGTGTTATTCTACAAATCATTATCATTGATTATCTGATTTATCAACAAATGCTGATGAACTCACTTGGCGCCTGTTATTGGATCAATCTCTTCACTTACTGTTTCTGTATAATGTGGCTGATCTTGGTGGCATAAATCCTCTAAAATCACATAAAATCACAATTACTCCCATCAATTACAATCAAACGATAAAATTAAACAATTCATGGATTGAAAATTTATTAAATTTTGTTAAAAATAGTTAATTCCACGACCTATAAATTGCAATATTTATTAATAATTAAACTGTAAAAAAGTTAATTTTTGTTTTGTTTTTATTTATTTATTAATTCATTTATTGTCATGCCAAGTACTAGTTTATCCTTACACTCAATCTCTGTACGAAAAGAACTAAAAAAAGAACAATTAAGATAATAAATAAACATAAAAAGCAAAGAAAATTTGAGGGTGTGAGACATACACACAAGCAAATTCAGCTGTTGCATTTTTGCACAATTCTTGAAGCAGTTCTTTGCATACAGAATTCAATTTGTTATGCAAGCAAGTCTGTAAGTGTTATTGTATTGAAATCTTTCGTCAATCATGCCACATTTTAATACATGAATTTTCAGACTTACCGAAATTTGATTACAAAATGAAAATACTAAAAATTTTGAATAGAATTAATGGAAATTTCGTTAATGTGTGTTTGTTGTTGTTGTACTGATAATAATAATTGTTAAAAAAAATGCAATTTGCATACCGTGAAAATCAATATTGTGCGAGCAGTGCCATTACAATCATGCTCGTTGCCAATGCAACAACCGACCATACTAGAGGAGAAAGAACAACATGCCAGCAGTTGTCTAAAGTACATTTTGATGCTATTTGCAACAATACATAGTTAAAAAAAAATGCAAAAAAATTAATCAAATCAAAAATCAACAACTAGAAACCATTGAAATTAACATTAAACAACAAACACTATAACAAAAACAAATAGCTGGAATTAATTAAAGAAAAAGTGAAAGAAATCGATTAATATGTGTCAGTTTTGTTGGTAAGTTTAGATTAATGTTAATTTTTATGGTTAGATATTTTAGAAAAATTAACAAAATATTGATTAAAATAAATAAATGAACAATTTATAAAATCATGCAGATTTAGAAATTGTTAATTTTAGTTTTGTTTTGTTTGTTTCTTTAATGAAATCTTCATTGATGTGATTGCTGTTAATCAAAGGATAAAAAAAAATGCAACAATTTCAAGCAATATGATCAGCATACACATCAATTACAAAAATATTTGGAAAAATAAACAACAAATATGATCAAATCAAAACAACATTGAAAGCTCTTCTTTATTATTGTTGTTGCCGTTGTTGTTGTTGGCTGTTTTTAATACTTTATTTTATTTTTATTTTTTGTATAATTTCTTTTAGAACATACCTGTTTCACTTTCACTTAATTCAGCACCTTCTTCATGTAATGCAACATCTGAACCACTTGAACTACCAACAGTACGTATTGTTGTCTTTTTTAAAATTCCTTTTAATTGTGGTGGTGTTATTGGATTGCTATCATCAACATCATCTTCTGATTCTGAATCAATTGTACTACTTTTTGTTGGTGATAATGTTGTTGTTTCTACAATTGGAGATGTTTCCGCTGATGTAATGTGATGTGTTTCGGTTTTTAATATTGGTATCCGACTTTTTGTTGTTATTTCATAACGTTCACTTATTTCAGTTGGTGACAATGATTCGGTATGTAATACAGGAATTTTACTTTTATTGATTGGTGATTCATTTGTTGTAATTCGTGTTACTGTTGTTTTAATAATTGGATCAACACTATTATCATTATCACCACTACTATCATTATCATCATCATCATCATCATCGTCCCATTTAACATCTTGTGACAATTTTACAAATTCTTTTAAAGGATCTTTAGAATGTTTTTTGATTGTTTTAACTTTTGTCCCTTTCGTTGACGATATTGGTATACGACTTAATAAATCACTACCATTTGATGATGATATTACAATATCGTCATGATGATCAAATTTTTGATTTGGCTTTATTTTCGATACAGGTATTCCACTTTTATTTGATTTATTTGTTGTATTATCATCATCATCATCAATAACAAAACCAATATCTCGATTAATTTCACTACTTTCGATTTTATTATTATTTGAAAAAATCTTAAATGGTTCCGTAATTGGTACTGTTTTTAAATCATTAACACTACTGTCTGGTATAAAACCAATATCACGTTCAATATGTGGTGTTAGAGGACTACAAGATTCATTTTCTAAAAATCTGAATGCTTCCTCACTTTTTAATTGTGCATTTGATATAGAATCATCTTTTAAACTTTCTAAATTATCTAAAGAATCTTCCGTATTTACATTATCATCAAAATTACTATTATTATTCGATTTGGTATCGTTAACAACATGTTCAGCTTCATTTATCATTTGATTTAATTCATATTCAACAGTTTTTTGTAAATCATCATCATCATCATTATTATTATTACCCAACAGTTTCTTTTGTGCTTTTAAATCAATCGAATCCAGATTAATTTCATTTGATATATGATCGTCTTTACGACTTGGTATAATTATATCTTCTTCTGGTAAGAAATCATTGCGTTCTTGATGTAGGAATGTCAATGTATCGTTAACATGCTTTTTTAATATTGCTATACCATCATTATCATTCTGACAAAAGAATTCTTCTTTTGTTGGTGTAGAAGATACGTCTTCTAAAGATTGGAATTTAATTATACATTAACAAAAAAAACTACTATAAAAAGTTTATCAACAAATATTTATCACAATTAAAGCTAAACAAATGTTTGTGTTAAGATTAAAATGATTAATTAATTTGATGCAAAATGGTGCAACTGTAAAAGCAGAAAGTGCTTCAACTAGAATATGCTTTCAAAAAAAAACACAAAAACAAGAAAAACCAACACCACCAAAACTACTAGCTGAATCTTATTAAAATGGGCATGACTTTTATCAAAAATGATACAATTTTACAAAATAAAATACAAAACTATAAAGTGCCTGTTTTTTTTTCTTTAAATATTGTTAACAACACTTTATAGAGATTAAAACAAAGACATTAACACAATTAAGCACGATTAGTTCTTATTAGATGAAGTTACCTTTAATTGCAGGCGGTTGATGGAATAATTCAGCATCGTCTTCGTATCGTTCGAATTGCGTTGTCGGTGTTGGTGGCGGTGTATTTGTTTTGAATGTTTTAATTGGTGTTGATTGTAATTTCTGCATATGTTGTACAAAGACTTCTTTATTAGCATTTGGTGTTGTTACAGTATTATCATCAATTTGTTGTTGTTGTTGTTGTTTTTTATGTTTTAAATAATCATCTAATGCTTCAGTTATATTCTCATATGTTGTATTATTTTGATTTTGATCCACTAAAATTGTAATTTATAAATAAATAAATTAATTAATAATAGTAATCAATAAAAATAACTTACAATTTTTATCGATTTTATCTAAATCATCATCATATTGTTTATTTGTTGTTATATCACGTCGTAATGATGTGTCTCTTGATGGTCCTAATTCATCTTTGAATGTATCGAAACCGGATTGATCTAAACGTACTTTAGCTAAAGCCTTCTCCATATCATCAGTAACTAATTCAATATTACATATACATTTATCAACAATATCTTGTCGGCCAATTTTCTTTAAAGCCAATTCCAATTGATTACCTGTGGCTTTTGCACCTCTTTGCCGCAACCATAAACGGAACATAATTGATGCCTGTTGTGGATGATTATTTGGATATTCATCTTTAATTAATTGTATATCAGATGGTGGTATATCTAATTCACATGCTAATTTCAACCAATCATCATCTAATAAATTACATATATCTGATAAACGGAAATCAGCACGATGTATTGTATTTGGTTTACTTATACCACCATGTTGTAAATAACTATGATCAATATCTAATGATAATAAATCAGATTGTGAATCACGATCTGGTAATATTTCTTTTGGCAATATTAAATTTAATGTACATAATGGCGTTTGGTTTGGTTCACCTTTGGCCACTTTTATATCATTCATAAATATTATACGTCCAATTGGTTCATCATCTGCATCACGTAAACGTATTATAAATGCACAACGATTCTCACGGAATGCTTTGAAACTTAAATATGGTTGGTCGCCAGTTTGTAAAATTGGTATTAAATTACCACCGAATTCCATAAATATATCTTTATTTTCTAATACTTCAATATCACGACTTTTTGCTATTTCAGTAAAATGCTCTTGATGTTCCAATGTTTTATCTTCTTTATCATCGGTCATACAGAAGACGCGAATCTTCGTTTCTAATTGACTGACACGTTTTGCAAATACAACAAATTTCGCCATAAATGGTACATAAATTGATTGTGTATATAAATCGGTTGACATTTTAGCTGCATCAGCTACATTACGACAATCCATTAACCAGAAACGTGCCGACACTGTTGTTGTAAATGATACACAATCTTTAACGAATGTTAATGGTGTTGAACCGGTTACATCCTCCCAAACGGCCTTATTCTGTCCTCCTATTCGAATACATTCGCAAAAAATAAGAATTGATAACAAAAAGAAAAAAAAACGAAAAATCTAAATAAAAATACAACTGTAAATTATTATTAAAACTTCAATTGCGAAATAATCTGATAATAGCCAATTGGTAAAACAAATAAACATTGTGCACAACAAATTTAAAATAACACTAAAAATTGGAAAAAGCTAGAAACTTATTCAAAAAAATTAATATATTTATATATAGTGGAACTAAATTTACCTGATTTAGTTCCTTATTGAAGCAGGAATGTTAAAATAATAGTTTGCAACAGTAACAGATAACATCGAGATATTATAATCCATTTACAATAAAAAAAACAACAACAACATGCCAAATACCAATTATTACATATATTTCTTTATAGATTTTTAGCCAATTATTTATTGATTTATTTGTGAGACAATTAATAATATTAATAAAATTACCTGTAATTGAACATAATAGACGTAATGTCGGTGCTGATCCTGAATATTGATTGATCATCCCTTGTGAATGTGCTCTAGGTGCTGGCATACTTAATGTTATTGCTTTATGGAATTTACGTCGACGTGGTTCTACTGTCACAATTGGTGAAACAGCAACACCATGTCCCAATAATTTAGCAACCATTTCAGGCTCAATGGCTTGCGCCTAGATAAAACAGAACATTAACAAAAAGTCTAATATAGACAGAAAACAACATACTTGTAAACCAACACGAATCTTCTTTGTTAAAGCATTCGGTGGAAAACAGCTTGTACTAACGGCACGGCAACACTTGATACAGTACCACCATCCGGACCGATAGCATGAATTTCTTGACGTATTCGAGATACAACAGCAAAATAATGTGGGAAATCATTTGTTAGAATTCTTGTTATACGATTTGTATGTAAATCTTCAATTTGACTCAATTCTAATCAATAAAAATGAAACACAATCAATTTTCAAATAATCATAATTATTGTTTAGAATAATTGAAAATACCTTCACCATCAAAGCTATGATTCAAAACATCTTGAATAGCTTCCTCGTTGGCCTCTAAAGTGTGTTCTTTCCACGTCTCACCATTATCAGAACGTAAAACAACAATTTCACGTTGTTTAACACGTAAAGATGCAAAATGTGGCACTTCAATTATGACAGGTCTAAAATTTATTAACAATATAGAATTTCACAATAGGACATCAATGAAATTACCCTAGAAATTTCGCCCAACTGGTCCCAATTCTAATAAGCGACTAGCTAATGCTTCACCTTCCATTAATGGTGGTGGATTTGGGGTGCGTTGTGGACGTACATAACGACATGTGATCCGTGTTGGACTTGATGCACATCTTGGTGGTACAATAACACGAACACCTGAATGACGACAGCCGCGCATTGCACCACCGCGAGCGTCTACCAGGAAAGATACCAAGAAGCTATTCAAACAAAAAAATCAACCACTTATAACAAATACAGAAACGAAATTGTGAAATAATGTTAAATAAATATTGTTTGAAAATAGAATTTCCCAAAAACAAAAAGGTAAAATATATACATGCGACCAATATTGAAAATAATTGAAATTTGATGATAAAGATGTGCAACCAATTATAATTAAGAAACTAAATATTTACAAGAATTATTCAACTTACTTTATCCAATTTGATACACTGCAGACATAACATGTACAACAAATATAAACAAACAGAAAAACAAGGCATAGTTAGTGTTGATTTATACAAAAATATTTTATTGAGGAAATCAGGCAATATGCAGATCATTTTTGTAAACTAAAAAAACCCATCCTCAATAAAATACCAATAATCACCCGATTTCAATCAAAAGCTAGATAAATATTCAATCTTTAAAACACAACCAATAATTTTAAATATGTACAAATTATAACAAAATAAACCCGTTAATAATAATATCCAATTATTTTTCTATTTACATAAAATAATAATAATATTCACACATTTTGTTAATTTTGGTGCTGCATTCTCAATGTGCATTTTTTTTTATTTCTGTTTTGTTTTTAAATCAATTTTACTTTATTTTCTTTGTAAATTTGCCCTGGTACATGGTTAGTACCATTAAAAAGGTACCTTTCTCTGCATAGACCCGATCCTCGATATTTCGGTCCCAGTAGATTCAATGAGTACTCTAGATTGGACCATTCTTGTCTGCATAAGCTTTAAATACATACATACATACACTAAACTACTAGGCTTATCACACTAATTAAAATGCATATAGAAAACAAATATTTATAACAAGTGGAACGGATAAACAGTCGTATCAAGACAGTTTGGCACGAACAATATTTGGAAAGTACCAATTCCAGCGTTAAATTATCTTCATTTTCCAAATAGCCTTCGTACTGTATAGAAAGCAGGAGTCTATAGACGTCAATTATTAGTGTTACACATCGTTGAAGACATCAAATTTCAATTAGAGGATGACAAATAGAAAATACTAAGGAACTGTACAAACTCAAACTGTCTTGACTTTAGAGATAATTTGTGTGATGTTGTGAAATATCTAAAGAAAATCAAATAAAGACAAATAATTACCCAGCAGTTATTGGTTGTCTGTTAATATCAACATTATCCGGTGTAGCATAATATTCTTTAACATGTGTTGGATTTATTATAAATTCATTACTAATTTGAGAATGAGCTGAAAATATTCCAATTTTTTTTTTTAATTCGTATTAGCTAAAAGTATTACGTTATTTATTATTAAACTTACCGGTAGAATTCCTATAATCATGTTTTTCATCTCTCGTCACATCCATACGCATTGAGTCATCCCCTAATGATTTCATATCATCAACTGTCATATATTTGTATTGTTGTTGATCACCCAAAAGAGGATCATCGCCTAAATGCATTTTAAAAACAAAATTATTCAACATCAACACAATAAAACAAAATAATATAGTTTTTTTTTACTACCACCACACTATAATTAACAAAGAAAAAGCTTTAAAAAAGCTTGTTAGTAGTATACGATAGGATTTGTTTATGGGGAAACTTACGTGTGTAATTCATATTTCCCTGGTAGAAAGGTAGATAGACATGTTGAGCATGCGTTGGTCGACCATAAGTCACGGGCGGTTCGTCCACTCCACCGCCTGCATGCAACAACAACAACAACCACCACCAACCCTTAGCAGCCCGATTTACAATAATCACAACAACAATATGCCCACCACCCACCCCCCCCAACAAATTCGACAAATAATTTGATTTAAATATAGGTACAACAATTTAAGTACTACTAAATATATAGCAAAATAAAAATTGTAGAAAACGTAAATAATTATTAGCGTTTTCTTTTATTGTATAATAATGTCTACTGTATTACTATCAACTCAGCTTTTGTGTTAATTTGAACAATAATTAAATAAAAGACACTTACCACCTTCATCTTCCGAATCAGACATGAACGTTTCTTGCATAGCTTCTGGTGCAACGACTTTATATTTTTCTTCAATATTCACAGTTGTCGTTGTTGTAATATTGGTTTCTGTTACAACTTTTAATTCTTCAACAACACTAATGTAGCCCAATTTATTCGCAATTCCTAATGCTGTTTGTCCATTCTTTTAATATTATAAACAATTATCGATTAAATTCATAAATTATTCGTAAAATGAGAAGAGTTGCCTTACATTTGTGAGAACATTTGGATCAGCTTTATTCTTCAATAATAAATTAATAACAACAACATGTCCTTGTTGTGCAGCTTGATGTAATGGTGTATAACCAGCACTAGTAATTGGATTAATTTCGGCACCGTGTTCAATTAATAAACGTACCATATTAATATGTCCATGATGGCAAGCTATGTGTAATGGTGTATAACCAGATTTTGTTTTAACTTCTTTTTGAGCACCGGCTCTTAATAATAATTGTGCAACAGGTGCACGATCTTCTTGTGCACATAAGTGTAATGGTGTCAAACCATTTTTTGCTATATGATTCGGATCAGCTTGATGTTCTAATAATAATGATGACATATCACTATGACCTTCTTGTGAACTGAGATGTAACGGTGTAAAACCGGCTTTACTTTCAGCATCTGCTTGAGCACCATATTCTAATAAAGTTGTAGCAATATCCATCTAAAAATTGAATAATATGTTTGTTTGTATTTTCGAACAAATTTTTAATAAAATTCAATTACTTGATTTTTCCGTGCTGCTATATGAAGTGGTGTATGTCCATTTTTGGCAATAGCATGCGGTGAAGCACCTTTATCTAACAATAATAATGCAACAGGTTGATGGTCGTAATGTGCAGCGACATGTAATGGTGTTACACCATTTTTGCCTTGTGCATCAGCTGGTGCATCACGTTGTAATAATAATCTAGCAACATTCAAATGGCCATATTTTGCTGCTAAATGTAATGGTGTAAAGCCTTTTTTTGTTGTTGCTGTTAAATCAGCACCATTATCCAATAATACACTTGCTACTTCTTCTTGTCCTTCTTTAGCTGCTATATGTAATGGTGTATATAAATCTTTTGTTGTTGCATGCGGTTGAGCACCATGTTGTAATAATAACATAACAATATCAACATTTCCTAAACGTGATGCTACATGTAATGGTGTTTGTTCTTCACGTGCACGAGCATCAACAGCAGCACCATTTCTCAACAATATCCGTATAATATCAGTCTACAAATGTTTAATTTGATTACTACAATAATAAATAAATAAATCAAATGAACCTGATTAGCTCTAGCAGCCAAATGTAGTGGTGTTTCACCACGTACTGTTGGTATATCAGGACTAGCATCATGTTGTAATAAATAAATAACAATATTCATACAGCCCATAAAACTAGCAACATGTAATGGTGTTAAACCACTTTCTGTTGTTGCACTGATACTAGCACCATGTTTTAATAATAATTCAACCATTTTGATACGATTCTTTTTACATGCAATATGTAATGGTGTGAAACCATTTAATGCTCTAGCATTAGGATCAGCACCACGGTCAAGTAATAATTTTGCAACACGTACATGTCCACAATGGGCAGCTACATGTAATGCTGTTAAATAATCAACAGTCACCTCATCAACTGGAGCACCATGATATAATAGAATTCTAGCTGCATCAACGTGTTCGCCTTGAGCTGCCATATGAAGCGGTGCCAAGCCATTCTAACAACAAAAATCGATTTAATTCAATAATAATACTAATAGAGAGAAACAAATCAATATTTACTTTAGTTTTAGCATGCATGGGTGCGCCATTTTCTAATAGCATATCAACAACTTGATCATGTCCACTACGTCCAGCACAATGTAACGGTGTTAAACCATCACGTGTTTTCGCTTGTATATCAGCACCTTTTGCTACTAATAATGTTACCATATTAATTTTACCCCATTTACTTGCAACATGCAATGGTGTTATATTATGTTTTGCTGTATAATTAACATCAGCACCACGATCATACAATAATGATGCGACTTTATCATTGCCATAATGTGCGGCAATATGTAATGGTGTAAAGCCACTCTTCGATGTAACATCTGGATTATGTTCATTCTAACAAAACACACACAGAATAAACAAACGAAAACAAAACAAAATTAATAAAATTATTCAAATACTTGTAATAATAAGGCTGCAGCTTTAACATCATCCTTTTTAGCAGCTATATGTAAAGCTGGCAAACGAACTTTACCACGCGTATCATTTTCTAATAGAACAGCCACAACTTTATCATGGCCTTGTTGCATTGCTACTGCTAATGGTGTAAAACCATCCTGGCAAAAAATAAACAAATAAAAAAAAAATGTCCAATTTATTTATCAATACAATAAATAAAAGCTACGGAAATTGACACAATTATTGATAACAATAAGATCTAATAGAGGAGAGTATTTTTAATTAATTAACAATGCACAACGGAAATCAGCAGTTTCTGCACATTATTATTTAGATTGATAATGCCGATGATGTATGTATGAATGCAAATAATTTTCACAAGTGAATCTCATAATATTTCACAAAGATGCAAATTCAACAATAATTCTTTGTTGTTGGTTTTTTTATTTACTTAAAATGCAATAATCCTAATTCTCATAAAAATTGAATATAATCGCCAATTAGATAAGAGAGATTAACCAATTTTATGAGAAAATTTCGCAATGATTCATTAACGATCATCATTATTATACATTTATTTTACTACAGTAAATATTTATTTCAAATCCAATGATTCTTTACAAAACAACTGTAATAGAAAGTTTAAACAAGCCGATTGTATACAAAAAATGCTGTAACAACAATAATAATAATAATAAATATCGCACCTCTGTTGCCAATGTCTGATTAGCACCTTTTGATAACAGATATCGAACAACACCATCGTGATTCTCTTGAGCAGCCATGTAAAGTGGTGTGAAACCATTCTGTGATTGTACATTGATTGAAGCACCATGTTGTACTAATAATCGAACAATTTCTTCTTGTCCAGCTACAATCAATTTGCGATTATTAACAAATAATATTGACAATAACAAATAGAATCATCTCACCTAGAGATGCTATATGTAGGGCTGTATTGCCTTTCTTTGTAGCTGCATCAACAACAGCACCTCTTTTTAATAATTCACGTGCAATATCAACATGGCCATCTTTTGCTGCCAAATGTAGAGCATTTAAACCATTCTAAAATCATCATTTTAACAATTCATTAATTAAATGGAAAAAAAAGACGATAACTTACAGCATTTGATGTGTTAATATCGCGAACTGTACCAGAATCTAAATATTCTTCAATTTTATCTAATTGGCCCGCTCTAGCTGCTCTTAAGAAAGCCGTATTTGGATCAGTCTAAAACATAAATAATAAAACTATAGCAAATGTGTTTAACATATTGTGCACATACAATAATTGTTTTTTTAAGGACAACACTCAATATGAATGATTAACTAATTCTACTGTAATTTAATGATTATTTTATCTAATGGTTAATTTTTTTTTGTTTAAAATAGAACGACGTTTTCATAATAAATCATAAATGCGCGAGAAAAAAGTGAATTAAATAAACGACGACACACCTATTATTCAGGTCGATGTTGAAGCTACCATTTTTTTTTGCACCTATAAATAATAAACCAAGGGGGTGGTTTGCATGAAAATTATAACTATTTAGCATTGAGAAAAAAAATGGGGAGGAGCGACCATACGTTCATATAGAAAAGATAAGTTTACAACAGCTGCATTTATTAAAAATGTGGACTCGAAGGGAAAAGAATCTGGCAAGCATTCATTCATTCGTTGGCTGGTTTCTAATAAGAAATGCTTTTAGAATTTTTTGTTTCAATTGACGCATAAATGGAGTTGTTGTTGTGTTTTCCTCTTCTGTTTTTTTTCTTTTAATATTCATCATGCAGTTTAATTGGAAATATTTGGGAAATTTTACAGTTAGATGATTGTTTGTTTACCATATTTGGAATTACAGTGTTGATTCTAAAATGTTGTCGAATGGAATGTGTGTACTATTTTTGATTCATCATCATCATCATTTAAATGGTCAAATTAATTAATTTAGAACAAGTTTGGTTTTGTTTATAACTTTTAGAATTGTTGGTAATTTATTTATTACAAAACAGTTGGTTTATTATATAGAAAGTAGAAGATGGCCATATGGTTTTTCATTAGATTTTTCGTTCATTACGAATGACACTATTTAATAAGTTTTATAAAATTGAGTGGATGACAGGACCGGCCTCAATATTATAAACGATAGAACATTATATACGAATGTTGTTACATAAGAATTTCCAACAGTTCCAACTGAAGCAAAAACACAATGAAACTGTTGAAAACTGCCAATGGTTTGTTTGTTTTCTTCGTCAAATAATTTCTCCATGCTTATTGGGAAATTACTGCTCGTACTACAATAAAATAAAACTCAAAAGATACCGAGACATTTCTACAGTTCATTTGCTACATAAAATCTCTACTGATTTTGCTATTATCTTCATTAACTGATCTTTTAAGTATTCATTTGAGCATCAAAGGCAACAAAAATATTTTCAAGAGTAATCAAAATAAGCCGAGACAACTTGCAACTCGAGTCACTTCAACGCGGTCAAGGCAAGAGAAATTAACTCTTATTGTTAGCAATGTAAAGCTAACTGCCACAACTTCAACAATGAAAACACACACACACACAGTGAAACTCGGTTATAACGAACCCCAACAATGCGAATTGATTGAAAATGGTTGTAGATAGAAAAGTTATTGTTAGGTTCGTCTCCACCATCAGTTGAAAATGTTCCAACGTAATCAAGAAACACAATTTGGAAAATCTGAAATTAATTGCAAACAAACATCGTTAAATTGTTGAGACAATTGATCACCTGATTGGCTTACTATAGCTATAAAGGGGTCACAGACAATACAACTTTGCAATTATAGAGGCTAGCAACATCAGTGAGCAAGAGACATTGTTGTAGGTAGTTTCTTATGCCTACAATTACGACATTGATATAATTTGAAATTTCCACACTATTCGTGTTTGAAAATGAGCAAAAAACGTTCTATACTATTATGTATTATTGTTGATGAGCTGTGTAATGATGAGATGCAGGTCAAAGAAAAACAAAAAAATCTAGGCAAAGGATTAGCATCAAAACCGTTCGAATGTATTAAAAGAACTCCGAATAAGTGCACCAAGCGATTTTGACAACCTTTTACGAATGGACAGCGTAACCCATGACGAATCACTGGAAAAACTACGGCGGTTAATTTAAAAAAAAAGGACACCATAATGCCTCATGCTATGTCTGCGAATCAACGGCTCTCTACAACTCTCCATGTGGACAGACATTCAAAGACTTAAAAATTCTTATAGCGATAGCACCTCAAAACCTAGAAATGCAATAATACAAGTGAAGTTATGTAGAGTACTGTTGCCGCGGATAGGGAATACAACTGCGGGGCGGGGGAGAGTAGCGCTAGAACGAATCCAGCAGTGAAGTGAGACTTCATAGAGTGAGACGGAAAAACAACATTCAGTGGCGACTCGCTTAGAAAAAGATTTGCATGAATTTTAAAATTAAATTAATTCAAATATTAATGTTTCTAATAATATCTGAAAATTATAATAACAATTATGAAATAAGTAAATGGGAAGATCTTCCAAGAAATATTTGTATTAACGTTGAGACTAGTTTTGGCTCAAACTTCTCAGAGCCGTCATCATTCAATAGCTAAATACAAATGAAGTTAAAATTATAAATTTAATACGAGAGTACATGTATGTGAAATAAAAATAGATATTTATAAAACAAAATTAACATAATGAAGCGAATATAAATAAAAACAACCACTTTTAAATGTAAAAGAATTAATGACAATTAATAATTGAAAATTGTAACACTTCTGAATTCTGTAAGAAATAAAATTAAAAACAATAAAAATGGGCAGAAGAACAGCGTCTTCCTAATCTTCCACCCCGATCTGTTTTGGTAATTGATAATGCTGCATATCATAATATAAAAATACGAGCATGACCAAGCCAGAGTTATATAATTTAATCAAACTTCATAAATCCCAACATGATTTGTACAAACTGGATGCATTAGTGGAACAGCATGGTCACAGTGTATTACGGTTACCACCTTATCAGCCGGATTTAAATCCAATTGAAAAGATATGGGCAATTGTTAAAAATTGGGTGGCCCAAAGGAATGTTACTTTTAAATTCAAAGATGTTGAACAACAATTAGCTAGGGAGAAATTCAATTCCGTTACAACAGATGAATGGATTAATGTCTGTAACCATATAAAAAAAGTCGAAGATGAATATATAATAAAAGAGGGTATTTTGGACCACGCAATGGATGCACTACGTATTGTTGTAACTGGTGAAACCTCGGATGAAGACGACGAAATTGAACTTTTGTTTGGTTCTGCAAATCCTGAGGATTTTGAAATGCAAGAATCGGAGACTGCCGAAGCAGTTCAAGATTATTCACTTTAATGTACTACAGAAAAATCGATATACAATAATGCTTGATTGATTTTTTTTTGCTTTCACAATAAACTAGATAGTTAAAAAAATGAATTATTATTTTCGTCATATTTTTCCACTTCATTATCCTCTTTGATTTTACAGTCAATAAGTTGTGAAGAATGACAAAATAACCAAATTATTTCAAATTGTTTTGCACCTTTTGTATAATTACGAACGCCACTGAAATCCTAGACACAAGATAGGTTGTAGATTAGGACGTAAGTAAAACAATTGTATGTTTTAGACCTGCATCATAGTAAAGATGGAAGCGGCGCCCCACCTCTAAAGTACCTACTTTCTTTTGTCAGATCTATACTGATGTTGCCAACCTTGCAACAATGTTGCAAACATTAGGCTCCTTCCACATAATATCTAAACTTTTTTATTGTACGGCAACCGTAGCTGCAACCTAAAATTGCAACTCCAAACATCCCACAGACCTCCTTCAACACTGCCTACAACATGACAAATTGGCAACCAAGTTGCAGGTCTATAGATTCCTTAAGCGAGGTGCTGGTTGGAACATACTTATTATTAGAAATATTGTTATGATCAAACTAAAGAGCTTCACCAGTCTCTTTTGTTCTTTACATTGTAAAACAACGATCCTGATAAATTCTAACAATTTTAAATGTCTGTACATTTGAAAAGAGAGAAAGGATGTCGACAATGAAACAAAAATGTCGCGGGCAACAAGTGGAACCAATTATTTCTTTTTTTAATAGTTGTTCGGTAGTATATACCGTCACAACAACCACATCTAAAAAAAAATAAAAAAAAATAACCAAACTACCATGAAACTCAACACAGTTAAATCTCAAATATTATACTTTAAATGATATGCTTTGTGCACATTTCTATTCGTTAGAAAAACAATAGAAATCCACAAAAAAACAAATTCTGTTTTTATAGAAAAATCTCTAATAAATCAACAACGAATTTCATGGGAAATTATTTGAATTCTATAATCAAATCCAAACAAAACAAATAAAAAAACACGGTAAATATTCAAAATGCATAATTTAATTATAAATAGACACTTTTAAATGGAAAAACTAAGACATTCCAACAGTGCCGTAGTCAAGGTGGGGCTAAAGGAGGCATTGCCCACCCTATAGCTGAGAGAATCAATCAACCTATCAGTTAATTAATTAATTATTTGAATCAATAATTATAAAAATATTGAAAGAATGCTTCCATTAGACTTCATGGCTCTAATGGTACGATTACACTATCAAATAATAATTGTTTTCACTTTCTGGCCTTTTTGCACTAATTGAAAACACGCCAAGAACAACTTTATAGTAGGTAATAAATCTTATTTTATTGGAATTCATATTTAAAAAACCTCAAATTTTCTAGTTACACCTCATGCAATTTGTAGAGGTCGTTTTTTTAACTTTTAGTGGGGATTTGAAAAGAGACTCTTTGTCTTCCCAAAATTTTCATTTGCCCCCCCTGGTACTTCGGCTTAGCTACGGCGCTGCATTCCAAGCCAGTCCATTCTATTCTCAATCAATAATAGATTATAGATAACCTTGCCCCTTTTTGGTAATAATTATTTTTAAAATTAACACACTTATCATATTTGCAATCAAATTAATTAAAAACTATGCCATTATCATGAATATATGACCTATCAGTGTGTGTGTGTGTATAAGCTTAATTTGATGATGTCAGATTCCGAAAAATACCATTGAAATATGGGTAAGACCTTGAAACCGAATCAGCAATGTTATTGTTGATTATGCAACATATGACTATAGTCGTGTTAGTTTTATTCAAATTTAGAAAATTGTTTATAACAAATTCTTTAAGTAGATAGTAAATCATTTTTGAAATAGGTCACAAAAGTGGGTTGGAGATAGTCAGGTCAGGACAGAATGTGTATCACAAAAGGACTCCAGAATGGATCGATTAAAACAATCAACTCTAAACACACACACGAGAATATCCAATTATTTGTTCGAACAATTCATATTTCTACATCAAATTAATTTCAATTCTACAACCATATTAAAATTAATTAGACTTAATGACGTGAATTTATAAAATTCAAATTACGCAACATTATAATTGAGTAATAAAAATGGATGCACATTTATCGTTTACCAAATGAAGAAGAAAACGATAGTAGTGAAAGTTGAATATTACAAACAAACAAAAAATGATAAATAGAACATTGCCCTCATCAAATTCTAATTATCTAATCAATCAATACCTTTTTATTTTAAACCAAAATAAAAAAAAAGAATTATTTAATAATCAAAAATAATAATAGAAGCTGGATAAATTTATGAAGCGGAAAATTAAAACGTAAAATAATTTCTACCTCTACCACTACATTACATATTATAAAATCCAAATTTATTCGAAAGATGTTTCAAAATAGAACTGTATATTGAATTTCTAATTAATTATACTCGACATAATAATTCACATTCGTATGAAATGTTTTAGCTTTCGTATTTCCAAACATATTCTCTCAACAGAAAATCTAAATTACGTGTAAATACGGTTTTCTGTTACTTTTACTTCCCTAAAGTTCGTATTATGTTTTTGTTTTTGCATTCCCTAGTGATTCAATGTAACTGTAAAAGAACTTTTTAATTTAAAAACGAGAAAAAATGTCGCCTAATTCTGCATTCTAACAGTACAAAGAGTTACGTGTTTCTATGCTAACAATTTAATAGTTGAAAAATAAAAATTCCACAGTTATAATAAAATTAATGCTGTTCCTGTTGTATAACAAAAATTATAAACAAATTGATGATAGAAAGTTAAGGGGGTTTCCTTGAAACAACAAAAACAGTGCGATTAATCAGACATTTTCTGACTCGATTCATGTCAATTCGAATCGCAATAAACAAAAAATGTTGTAATTTCTATTTTAATAATTTAAACAATGTTCACCCTGATTCAATTGTCACAGTTGAATCGACATTTTGATTCACAATGGAGCTCGATTTTAATCACTTTATTCATTCATTTTTTTCTGTTAAATCGATGACTCGATTCACTCAACGAATCGATTCATCGTTTTCTTCGACAGACCTACTTCCTTCACGGAGCCGGTACGTCAGCACAACGTACAATTGTACGAAACATACAAGATACAAACAAGTGTTGTGTATTTATCGATGAACTTACACAAAATTTTGTTGCAATAGTGGTAATATATGGTCAGTCAGAAGTACCGTCAATATAACCACACGGACACGTAACGAAAAGGTGTGCGGTCCACTACGGTTAAAATTTTTCAACCCCCACGTCGAACTACGCCAATGGCCAATCCTTGACGCGCGACAATCGTACGCCATCCGCACGCCAAGTAAATGCGGATTTCTATGTCCGATCTCTACTAATAACAGAAATATTTCCATTTTTTTTTGTGTGTATTGAAGACACTGTTGACACTTATTTATCACTGTATTTACAATTAGGTACATTTTAAACAGTATTAATTATTAAATAGCTTTGATAAACTAAAAATGTAGGTTATCAAATGAGTGTTATCTTGTTAGACTAAAACAGACTGGGCCGCCGGTGCCATTATGTTTTTTGTCATGCATTTATGTTAGATAGAATGTGTATTCTGTAATCACACATCATTTATCGTTTCTCTAGATCTTTTCTATTGTTTTGTTGACGGTTTATAGCTATCACTGAAGGCCGCTTTTATACCAATTGTCCGTACCGAAAGAGTTTGAAAGTACGCCACTGAGCTAAATGGATAAAAATCAGGTAGAGAAAAAAAATCCAGACAGTACTTACTCACAAAATTCAATACACATGTATTTTAAACAAGCCAGAAGCCTTAAAAATATAGATATTTATGTTTTAATTGGCAAATAATGCGAACGAAATTTAACATGAAACTAGTATGCAGACATCAATATGATCTTATTTATTTTTCAAGTTTAAGGCTTCTAGGTGGTAAATTTCACCCTTTTTAATCATAGTTTGTCTAATTTGGCTTTGATCAACTCTGAAATAGTTTACCGAAAAACACAAAATATTGCTTTTGTAACTATGCAACTGAAAGTTTACGAAGAAGCATAAAATTATGTATAGGTAGTTGTTGTGTGTAATGGTTGAGATACACTAGACGAGCCGATTCTGTAAGATCCGTGTAGTTGGGAAGGATTTGCGAACACAATACGAATGGTTTGCGAGTGGCTCACCACTCACGAAACTGATCTTCATGTCAATATGTACGTTTAATTTAGCTTGTTGTTGTCTCGCTCCAATACGGATCAATCATCAGATGAATACTTGACGAGCATTATATTCACAGGCTCCAGGCTCGCTAATGTATCACCACCTTAAGATCGTTTCATCCAGGACTTTTATTTTTACATTTAAACAGACGCTCTGAGAACCCGACTGATAAGATATGGGCAACTTATTCATATCTAATAAGTTATTTTACAGTTTATCACTTATGTGGGGAAAAAAGTGTTTTTATCTACTGATTATAAGTTTATTAATTTTTTTTTTTGATTTACGATTAATCATAACAATTAATTAAAATTCTGCACTTTAGAATCAATTATAAATATTTTTTCATGCCTTATTTATTTATTGTAAACAAATTAAACTACCGCATAACTTGCTCGTTAATAAATAGAAGAAAAAAATAAGTTGAAAAGGTCTTCAATATGTAATGTGAATGATGACATCATCATTAAGAATACATTTGCATATTTTTACACAAAACAACTATTAAAAAAAACATAATATTGTGTATGTATTGTTATTTGTGGTAATTTTAAGAAAGTAGTGGACGTTATGTGAGATATCAAACGTACTTTTTATTAGTAACACACACACACACACACACATATTTTAATTTTCTCTATCTACTTCAAGAATAATAATTGCAACAATTATCCATCAAAACAAATCAAAGTTTTTTTTATAGTATTTGAATAATAGCAAAGTTCAAATAAATTATAAACAATAATATACACCTACGTCAATTTAACAATTACAGAAATATGACTGGTATTTTTAAATATAAACCAGTGATTGTAAAACAAATTATTATTATTATTATTTTGATGCTTTTGTTACGTTCAATGTTGAGATGAATTTCAAGATCAAACGTGACTCCTCATTGTTGTCTAGAATGTCTAGATAATACTTATTATATGTAGATAGATAGATAGTATGTGTACGTTATATTCTGAATTTCTATACAGAACGTCCCAGTGAATATAAATTTTACAACACAATTGACCCACTTGTCTTAATTAATTTAATTTTCTTTTCCACCGACTATCATTATTTTTTTTTTATTATTAGTATTATTATAGGTCAAAAGGAGAATTGTAGAATAGGAATTATAATCATTTATTCTATCACGATTCGTGTTTTTTAATCAAATTTTGTACATCAAAAAGATTTCTCTTTAAATTCAACGCATTAGAAATCGAAGAAGCTTTCAAAATAATTCATTGAAGTTTATAAAACTAATCGAAGATTGCTGAAAATCAGTCTATTTATACAGAGTAGCTTAAGCTCGACCTTAAAACACGATTATGTTATATTATTATGTAGGCTGACTTAAGATAAGGCCGATTTTAAGTGGAGAATAAGCCCCCTGACAAGCTTGCGACAGAGCCGTCACGACAAAGTCGCAAAGTGGTGAACACATTTGTAGGTGCCAAGCTAGAGCGACACGACAGCCGGCGACAGAATGAATCATGCAATTTAACATCTCAAACAGTTTAAAATTCTCATCGTTTTACCAACAATCGATACATAAAAACGTCGCGACCGTGTTGATTGTTGACATTCGCGAGTTGTTGGTGGTCAAATATTAAAATTGGGGCACAATGTTCTTACATCTACTTAGACGGTAATTGACTACCTGTTTTTGAAGTATTTTTCATAACGGCCAATGTACCTCCACCTCGACAATGGCCTGTCGGTACTTTGTCCATTACTAGTTTTATGATGCCCCTACAATCGAACATCTCAAACAGTTTCCAATTCTTATCTTTTTCCAAGAATTCAAAATATAAACAACTTGTCCATAAAAACGCCGCGACACTGTCGCAAGCTTGGCATGGTCCTGTCGCCGGTTTCGAAAAACGCCGAGCTCGACGTATTTTCTGTCGCCTGTCGCAAGCTTGGCACCCTACATAAGAATCTGTGTTATACACTATTAGGACTCTGTCGCGACGACTCTGTCGCAAACTTGTCAGGGGCTAAGGGAGTACCTATGTTCAGAGACCTTTAAGCTAAGTTTGACGAAACACTGAGGGGTACTAACTGCAGATTAAAGTTTAATAAATGACTGACTCTTAGATAAAAATCAAATTACAAATCACAAAATATCGTCAATTAATCAAATTTAAATAGCCA
Organism: Meloe dianella; assembly: GCA_028455855.1. NCBI lineage: Eukaryota > Metazoa > Arthropoda > Insecta > Coleoptera > Meloidae > Meloe > Meloe dianella. The sequence goes on from JAPTHL010000039.1 coordinate 1,467,575, forward strand.
ATAAAACTGTCAAACAATCAATTTCATATCGAAATAACAAATGTGGATGGTTATGTCCACAGAATTAATTAAAAATGTAATTAATTTTAACCAGAAAACAGAAGAAAAATGAAAACTACTATCGCGTGCAGATATATGGTGCACAATTACACATAATTGTTAACAATTTGTGTCCGGCTTAAAAATAAAAAACACCAACGTTTCCGACATTTTGAAATCGTTGAAACAAATAAAAAAATAATGGAAAAGTCAGAGACAAATATATATATACCATCTATGTACATAAAAAAATACTTTAAATCAATAAGAAAATAGAGATATTTGAAAAAAGTAAACTAAGCCATATTAAGTCTTATCTCAAAAAATAACAAAGTGGTTGTTTATCAGGAAAAACTGCTAAACAAATTGGTGTTATTGAAGTTATGCGTTATCTGTAATTTTACCATCATAGCCAATGTTAATTGATATTTAGAAAAGTTATTTTGAAAAGCCACGATATGGAGACAATATAAAAATAGGCAGATCCACTACACCTACGCCAAAAATAAGCGGTCAAACAACTCGAAGGGCTTTGTTGATGGCTGTAGAATTAAAAATCGGAACCAGTTTTAGATTGTAGTTATATCCTGAATAAAACCAGCATAATATCGAAGACTAGATAACTTTATATTGGGTGTATTATTAATAGTATGATAGATCTAGTCAGCATCAATTTTTCAAAAGTACAGGTGGAAATTGGCAAAAATTTCGTATCTAAATCCTAAAATGTAGGGCAAGCCAAAGGATAAGTTGTTCTATCATTATCTACTGGACACTGAATTCCATAAAAGATGCAATATTCCTAATGAAAAAAAAAACCCGGAGATCCTCGAGTACGAATGCGAATACAACACAAAAGAACAATACAAAGTAGTTTTGAAAGTCTGACGATGATTGACAAATTGTCGTTTCGATTTTTTATATACCCTAGTTTGAATTTGTGGATCTCTTAAGGGGCGTCCACATCGAACGAATATACCAACAAACAAATGTAAACGAACATGCGCAAACAGAAGCAAATGAATGTCCTTATGTTTGCTTGTATTCGGCTAGTTTCCAGCGTTCATCAGATGTGGAGATGGCTTTAGAAATCGTAATTGAACTCTAGATTACACGTAAACGACAATACTTGAATTGTTTAAGATGTTTCAAATTCTCCAATAGATTGATTACAATAATTTGTAATTCTTTTTTATGATAAACTGTAACAGAACTAGAAACAGAAACTTCTAGTTTCTATAAACTTATTACTAACTAGTTGATTACAGATCCTGCTCGAAGATTTACTATTCTATTCAAGACACTAAAGAATATGAAAGCCTATACAATCATGATATGTATTTATAAAGAGCACTTTTACATCATTAAAAAACTAGTCAAGAAATCAAAATAATGAGTTCCAAGTGATACACAGGCACTTCCCAAACAACACTCCTACTACATTTCTATAACGGTTACAACGAATTTCACTGATTTCCACACAAAATAGCCTGAAAACTACTCGAGTTAAAATTATAATAATTCCATTTAACCGTTAGAACATAAAATAAAATAAGTCTCTCTCTCTCTTTCACTCTAATACTTATTTATTTTTACATTAATCTTGGTATAAGAAGAAGAATGTAGACGGTGAATCAATCGAACAAACTGAATTTGTTTTTTTTTTTAATTTTAAATGTAGCTAGGTATATTCTACCTGTACAATCTAAATTTACATAAAAACAACAACGCTAATTTATGATTATTTTGCAAAAGTTTTGAAAAACAATACCACTTATGTATAAGTTTATTTATATCTTTAATTATTCAATATGACACCACAAATATCAACAAACTAATGAATGTTTTTGCAAAAACTGTGTTATTGTTGTTGTTATTTTTTATATATTTTGTACAATAGAAATTTTTTAGAAATTTTAATGGCTTTACAGTAGTTTAGATGATGTTAATTAATTATAAGCGTAGATGGTGTATCTTGAAACAAGATCTCGAAATTAATCCACCTTAATCCTACAGGCCCTCAAGGTATCAATCAATAAAGCAACAATAACTTTTCAAACGCACATAAATTAGACTCTAAACAACATTTATTCCTACTGTTTTTCTATATAACAGTTATTGTTTATATTTTTTACTACGCAACAATAGCAATTAACTTCATATTTTTACCCATTGGTACTCTTATTCAATGGCAACTTCCTGTTGCAAACGGAAATCGAGTTGGAACCATTTAAAATTTTGACGAAATCATTTTTTTTTGTTGTTGTCGTCAATTTTTAATTGTAAGATTATTTAAATAATCTGAAAGCGTATTGAATTCAATTTGCAAAGACTTTTAAACTCTATTGATGTTCTCACCCTTACCTACCCCTATAGAATTCAACATGCCTTTATATACAAACGATATTGAATGGAAATATAAACCCACCCTTGGGCATTATTTAACGTTTATTTAGAATCATGGAAAGAAGGACAATTGATTAATTTCCATTAAAATATAAATGTACCCATCTCGGTCAATACACCATAAATACGATCTATAAATGAATTTGTCTTTAATTACATATTTACTATTAATATTACTACATATACTATATATGTTAAAAAGAGATAGATATGGTATATTTCAATGACCTTCTCCTATAGTTACCGGTAGATACAATTTTATTTTATTTATTATTATGACCATTATTATTATCTTTTATAACGCAATATCATTGATGTAATATGTTTTTGTCCGGTATGTACCGGAAAAAATCCAGAAAACATCCAATCAAACAACATCTGTGTGTGTGTATATGTAAATTCATTTATTTACCTGTTTCCCAGTTCTTGGTAACGTTTCCATATTGGTACCATTGACCATCGGGGCCTTCTCTTGGGTAACACCCCCATTCGGGGTGCTCCCATTGCCTAAAGCCATCACAAAATCAAACTAATCTTTTGTTGTTTTAATATCAGTTATTGGAATTTTGCCGGAGATAATTAAATGGCTTTCTGTTATATTAATCAAATTTTCACAATTACACTTGAAATTATCTGTTAGAACACCACAAATCTCATAATAAATACACAATTTTCAACATTTTCTCTTCCAAAAATTACTTAATTACAAATTGTAATTAATTAAAGCACCACTATTTCGGTGAATTAGCACCACAACACCTACACACACAAACACAAAAACAACAATACCACAACAACGGACAATTTCGTTCTGATTCTTGTTGTGTGAGTTGTGTGTTTTTTTTAATGATCACTGCTCAAACTCCCACTCTGCAACGTCAAATATTCATCGAATAAATCAATGACACGATAATATTCATTTTATCTTTGTTATTCCAATTGGATTAACGGTTATAAAACGTAAGTCGGTGATAGTATGTTCGTGTTGCGCAAGCGTTAACCAGTGACACTCAACAATTACAATATGGCTCTATATTGAGTAATTTTTATTTATTTAAAATTTAAAATAATCGTCTATCACAATTAACCGAAATAGTATTTTCCTTGTTTTTCTATAATTTATAAATAAATATTATTTAATTTGTGATTTAATACATTTAAATAGTAAATAATTAAATTGATAAAGTTGCTTATTTAAAAGATAAAGGCCTGTTTACACTAGTTATATCCCATCAATTTTCCACAGGCATGTTGATTAATTAACTAATTATTATATAATCAATCAATAAGGGCCGGATTTCTTCTAAAATTTCGATTATTCGAAACAAGTTACAATTCAATCGATCAAACAATCAATCAATGAGGCGTTGTGATTGTCTTAAGAAGCAATTAAATTAATTATTTCCGAATAGTTAATATGTTTTGATTTGTAAAAATTTAACATCTTCCGGCTGTCTGACCAGTCTGTCCAATAAGGGTATCGTTTTTAATAAAGATAAAGTAGATAAATGGTCAATTAAATTTGTATTTTATATGGGGTATGAAGTCACACAACATACACACACACACATATTACCATTAAATAAATGCCAAAAATAATAAAAACAAAATGATGAAATCATCATGAATGGTAATTACCTATTAAATGATTTATAATTAAAAATACTAATTTTGACTGATACGCTAATGAATTTGAATTTGGATTGTATTAATTGTTCGATAAGGGTGGGTTTTTGATTTAATAATTCGTGTTTTTTTTTTGGTGTTGGTAGTGATTCGTTACACTTAATTCAATTTAATTTCAATACGTATATCTCAGAAAACATTTAAAGGGGTTGTTGGTATTCCGTGGGAACCGTTCTCTGCTTCTATTTTCTTGCATTCCTATAGTTGATCAGGAGTGATTTGATCGACTTGACTTCTGGTTAGTAAACAAAATAGCCGTATGGGAAATTTTGTACAAAAATCCAAACAGTTCACTTTTTTATTGGTGAAAAAAATTAGAGGCGGCCTTAGCCTGCCTCTTTTACTCTATTGTTGTTGTTATTATACACGTCGAGTTGATCATATGCAAATAGACGAAGTATACTCTAGCTATTTCATTTCCATTCTCTTGGATACACAACAAATTGTCGTTGTTTGCGACTTCAAACTCAACCGACACTCATTCAGCCATCCAGTCTATTGCGAAGAGACGCATCGGGTGCGCCAGCGACGTTTTGTCTGTTCTAAACAACCCCTCGTCGGCGTCATCGCTTACATTCCCTCTACTCCATGGAACAAAGTGTTTTGTAACAGTCGAATGCCGTAACGCTTCACCAAACTTATCGCCATAAAAGTCAAATTTCCTCCAATCACACTGCTGCAACTTGCGTTGGACGATCGCCGGGATACAATTTGGTAGAGCGACTTCATCCGCAACAGTCAGCAATCTCTCCAACACCATGGGACATCAATGAACATGTTTGTGAACCTTTGAACCTTCAGCTTTTCGGGACCGAGATAACATACGACATGATGCTAATGTTCCAATTGTAAACGCGTTCAACCCTGGGCACAGCTCCTAAGTTCCACTACGTAAACCTATCTTGACTTGAAGCATACAATGGTCCAACACACGCAAATCCGAACACAAATCGTTGTTTGCAGTATATGACAAATTGCTAAATTTGCAGCCTTTTCGCCTTAATTTTCAGTAATTTCTCGAAATTTGAGTTATGCCCGATGACTAATTATCGTTGTTAATTGTAACATTTTCAATGACCATACAGTTGTGGAATGGACACGAATTCTAAAAATAAGCGCGAATTCTTAGTCATCATGATGATTATATATTTAATTAGATCGAATAATGCAAACAATTCCATTACGAATTTTGTAGTTTAATTGTAGTTATGATAAATAAATATTTGGTTGGTTGGTTGGTACTTGTTTCACAAGTAATTTTCAAATTTTCGAGACGTCTTTAAAAGAAGAACAATCTTCAAAAACTATAATTTCTCGATTCTAATCTAATAAAATTCCTTTGTTTTCTTTTTATCCATTTCCATAATTATAATGATTCAATGTGAAATTATACGAGATTAATTTTCGTGATTAAATTATAATTTCTTTATTATTCAATTAGAAGAGAAAAAATGGATAAATAACCATTAATCGATTGCTATTGTTAAAACGTATTGATTTGGTTAAAATGCCTATAAATTATGAAACTAATTATTATTAACTATATGATTTTAATAGAAAAATCATTATTTCCGCTATAATTTTATTTTCTTTTTTTAAACTAAAATAATAGCAATTCTAAGTATTGTGTCAATTTGAAAAAATTATTTAAAAACAAGATAATATTGTGGATTGTCTGAATCAAATAACGCAATGATGTACCGTGTAATCAAAAAAAAAAGCAGAAATATAATCAAAATCTTCGTATTGAATAGGATTACACCCTCAGAAGATCTTTTAGCACCGCAATGAAGTCTCCATATTTGATTTTTGGCCCTAGGGAGCTCCATTTATCACAATTCAAGTTAATTGAGCAAGTTTTTTTGATTTTACAGTATGTACCCAAATCCAACGTAATCATTTTTGTTATATCCAGTTAATTAAATGTAGATGAAAGGATTTTAGTAAATTATTAGGAATGTGTGTATGTGGGTCCTTGAATTTATTAACACAAACCCTAATTTTGTAACAGCTTGTTATCGTTTATTTAAACCTATTAACAACTGATTTTCAATGTCAATTTGTGAAAAAAACAAACAAAATTAATAATACACCGGAAGAATGGACATTTATTTCCACGTATCCAATAATAAAAACATGTGATTTACATGATTATATAAAAACCTCATGGTCATGGTTGATGGTATACGATAAAAGTGGTGAGTTTTGTGCATATCAACATATAATTTTTGTTAAAAAACTACCAGAGATGAATATAAAACTTATCGTTGTTTCATTGTTGGTAATTTTTCTAATCGGTGCTGCAACGAGCGTAAGTCTTTCCATTGTAATTTCTAACAAGATTTTTAATATAATTTTATATCGTTTAATATGAAAACTAGACACCTATTCAATCGAAAAATGGACCGGATTTAACACAACAATTTGTTGAATTTCTCAGACAAGATAAAGAATTTTCGTCAATATTAAAAGATGGCAATTTTGTTGATAATAGCGGTTTAATGGCACGTACAAAACGTCAAAGTGGTGATAATGAGTTTCCAACAGATGATAATGTCGATAGTGATGTAGAAGGAGGGAAAAACGATGGGTTTTTCGACAGGGCTGCTAAATTTGTAATGGAAGTATTACAGCGATTTCTCAAATGGATTAATACAGACGATTAAACAAGGTGCTGTACAAGCTGTAAAAACATGGGTTTTATCAACTATTTTGGGTTGAAATCTATGTCAATTGAATAAAATTAGTTTTTTGAAATTACAATTTGTTTTTGGATTCCTTACGCAATGATTTTTTGATTATCAATAAAATTTGATTTGCGAAGGTAGCAATTTTCTTTTGTCTCTCCCACCTACTCTACGGAACTAACTGATAATTCAACAATTAGAATACAAAAAATATTGCTATAACCAGTAGAAAGATCAATCTAAGACCTGGAAATTCTTGAAAAATACACCACTTTTATCAAGGGAAACCATAACATTCCTTTGTTACAAATTTAGTGAAGATCACAAGTTTAACGGTGCCAAGAATTACTAGAAACGTAACATCAAGAGGTATAAATTGCCTCAAAGCACTTATCAGAAGTTAATAGTAATAAAACAATAGAATTTTGAAAAAATTAATCCTGTTCTCTCCCCGTATTTGATGGCTAAATGAAAAATCCTTTATACTGTTCAAACTGGCCATAAATACGTTTTTATGCAAGTGAATTTTGTTCGTCAAAAGTAAATATCATTATAAGTTGGCCCCGCAAGCTTTTCAATTACTAATTAAAGTTTGCCAACGATATGAAAAGCTATAATTAAAATCTACAATTTCCGAAATTTATTTGTATCACATCAAAGTTCATGGTGAAAAAAATGATTCAATAGGACAATATGCGATAATTTAAATAACAAATAAAAAATTTACAGGAAATCAATAAAGCAACAACAATAAAAATTGTCAATTTTTAAGCAATATAATCAAACCGAAATTATATAGAATTAAAACCATGGAAGGACAACAATAAATATGTACTAATATAGAAAATTTTCCTACAGTTAGCAAATGACTTTAATACAAAATAATTCAATTACACAAAACAAATGAAATTACTCTTGATATATGTGTTATGCGTCTTAGGAATTAGACGTGTGGTCAGAAATTAACATAACACTGACACTAATCAGAATTTATTAATTTTATTATTATTTAGACATGTGATGGAGAATGTGACAAACCTATTGATCTAAAGTCAAAAGAAGAATTTTGTTGGTCAACAGAAGTGGAAATTGTTGAACGTGTCGTACAAAGATCACGGAGTTTTCTAAATTTTGTTAAAGAAAAAATTGGAGTTGGTGAAGTTGAAGACAATCATGAACCACAAAATGTAAATATCCTATCACAAAGAGTTTCATTAATTTAATTCAAATATTATTTTACAGTGTAAATATTATTTATGTATCTTACATGAACTCCATATGGTGAGAAATTAAAAAAAAGAAGTATCATTTTGTGTGGTAATTTTTTTAAATTTCAGTTGAATGCTAACTCATATCCAGCATATAAAAATATAAAAGATTGGACCGAGGTACATGTAACTTATAAACAAACCCTCGAATTTATAAAACAATTAGATAAATGTAACGATGCATTAACGAATAGTAAATGTAAGTTTCATAAAAAAATTAATGATAAAACTGCAAAACAAAACAATCATTGTTCCAGTAACGGAAACCTACTTTGATATTGACCTTATTGACAACGCAACTGAACCACCACCAATCGATAAAAATGTTAAGCAAAGTACGTGCGAAATCGCCAGCGAATTTATCAAGTGTTTAGCAAAAAACCAAGAGGTATATTTATAACAACAATAATTGAGATTACCTATAGTTTTTTCCTTAATTTTTAGTGTCCAGTTTTTACGTTTCCATAAATTTCGTTGAATATTTTTCATTTAGAAAGGATTAAATAAAGTTTCTCTTTCATTTTGAATTTTACGTTAATTTATTTAAAAATAGTATGTAATAATATGGAGATGGTATTTCCATAACGTAGTTTTTGCACAACATCCAATTGAGAGGAATGGTGATATCATCCATTACTGCAAAATTAAAAAAAAATGTATTAAAACAAATATTCAAATCACAATAAAATATAAAAATGAACAACACTAGAACAAGGCAGTTATTTCAAACTGTTAGTAATGGATATTCCACTATGCACTCTTAGATTATATTTATTTATTTTTAATTCTAGAAAATAATGAAATCATTTGAACAAAACAATATTAAATTATCGTCAAATGTCTCTATATTCAAAACGCATTTATTATTATCATGCGTCGAATTAGACAGCACAATTCTATTCTAATAAATATTAGCTTTACAAATATATAAACTACTAGTTTAACAAAAGTTAAAGCAAGCTAAAAATTCAACGTTGCCAATAAACCAATAATATACCTATAAAGGGTATATTATAGATGATTATTTCTTTCCACCCTGAAAATATAAATTATTTTTTATAATGATATACAATCAATTATAAAATTCTCCTTATTTTAAACATAATTTTATGATAATAACGGTTTTTAAATCAACGTAACTATATAAAACACATCATCATACCTTTTTAGAGGCAGCACCCACTTTGGTCTTCTTCGTACCCCTAACTTTCTTCATCCTATTCTTGCGTTCTTTACGTTGTTTACGTGTTTGTTGTTTCTTTTCGTATAATCCATGTCGGGCTAATCTATGTTTTGGTTCGAATTTTTTAGCAAAATCTAATGTATCATAGATTAATCCAAAGCCTGTTGATTTACCACCACCGAAATTTGTACGAAAACCAAATACAAACACTACATCTGGAGTAACCTGAAAGATTAACGAAATTTTACAGATAATCAAAAGAATAACAAATCCCATAAAAAAATTACTTACTTTGTACATTTTAGCTAATTTCTCTCTTATATCCGTCTTCTTAACAGATGGTTGGCCTGGATGTAGGACATCAACAACCATTTGTTTACGACACATCAATCTGTTGGTCATAAATTTACGAGTACGAATCGTTGCTGTTCCTTCCGTCTGTAAACAAAAGTGTGGTTATGTCACGTTTTATCATTAAAACAAAACAAATCAAACAACAAATTACAGTCATTACTGATTCTAATCGACACTTTTTATTAAATCTTTCGTTATAATTGTAATTTGTGTTCAAGTTTTCAATTAAAACACAGTAATTACCATTATAACTGGATCGTATAAAAATTGAGTAAAACTTCGAATATATTTGAAAATAACCAAATATATTCACTTGCAAATAAAGAAAATAGTGTAATGATGCAAATTAATGATAGATTTTCGTGAAATATCAAAGGATGATTTAATAAAAATTGGATTTATTTACATACCATTTTGATCACACAATTTACAAAGCGAAAAAGACCGGTAGACCAAATCTCCTAACCGAATTGACAGTGCAACGACAATACACCTACTGAACGTTTGAACTATTTAAAAGCGGGTAATTTAAACATTTGAATACATCAAAATTGCTTTATTATTATTAATCAGATATATATAATGAATACATAATGGCTTTAAAAATATAATCGATAGATTTTTAATAATTGTCATGTTACAAATAAATTGCAATTCATCTTAACTGCAATTCAACAATTTAATGTGAAAGACAATGGCACCTTAGTATAAAATTGTAAAATTGCTTTAAAAAATTGTATAAAAATTATCTACGAAAATAGCATAGAATTTATTTACGTTTACTAAAAAAGCCACGTTTTGAATTCGTTGATTTTTCTTGATTTAAATGTATCGCACCATTGTCTGAGCTAGAAAATAACATTTCATATAATAAAAACAATGATGGACACAACAAGAACGGGCAGTATTTATATGTTTACAATTTCAATTTGATTCGTAAAATAGATAAAAGAAAATTAAAAAAAAAGCAAACTAAATAGGAAAAAGATTTCCTACCCAACGTTTGTAAATTGTATTAGCCGTGTTAATCGGCTCATAACACATGGCACCTGTTTCTGTTGATGCATTGTTGGCGAATCTGGTACATTACTCTCGTAGTCTAAAGCAACACGTTGTGTTACAAATGTTAAAATTGTAACTAAATCCATATCGAATGCACGTCGACGTAATTCCTCACATAATGCTTGAATAAACCATGAGCCACGAGTTGTGTTACGCCATGAATAGTAGCCTTAAATTGAACATAATTTTGATATTTTTCAATAATTATTGTGTAGTTATTTGTTAATACCTAACACAGTGGAATAAACAATCAGAAAATCAGCCTGTGATGGGATGCGATAAGAATGAAGGGACTGTCCATCAGTCTCTGTCTTTGATAAGATCACACCACCATCCAATTTATCACCTTGGCAAGCTTGCAAAAAGAAAATCTTTGGTTTACCTTTAAAAAAAAACAAACAAACAACATAAACATTAAATCAGTAAAAATTGATGATAACTCAAATTAAACTACCAGCAAGACTTAAGCATCGATCAGCAGAAAATCGATTAAATAAATATTCAGGTGAATATGGCTTATCGCGTGCATATAAAGCTCCTGTATCGCCATGTGTTAAAACAGCTACAATTAAACAGTCATGCTCATCATGATCCATATTAGAAACTAAAAATGAAATATATTCGAAAATTAGTTTGTTAATAGGAAAATTAATTTGTTATCATTACAATGATTGATATGTTCATCAATTTCATGGAAACGTAAATCTTGGAATTCATGCACTTCAAAACCTAATAAATTCAATACTTGTTGTAAATTATGACGGTCTTGTTCAGTGCCAGCACGTCGTTTTAAACTGTGTATTTCAAAGATTTCATGATTGAAAATTAATGCAACACCACGATGTCTATGATTCATATTATAATGTGTTGCGAATTTCTCTGTTGGCATACGTGCAATTAACTGACCATAAGTAGCACTATATAAACAATCAAAAAACAACAATAATAATAATTAATAAATATTATAATTTAGTATTATTGAAATTTAATTACCCTTTATTACCGAATGCATCACGTTCATCATTTTTTCCATGATTGTTTGTTTTACCTACACAATTTCCATCACTGGTATCACCGTTAGATTTCGCCAAATTATGTGATAAAACCGCATCACCAACTGAATCCATGTTGATATATTGTTGATTTAATTATAATTATAATTAATTAGGATTAATATATAATTGTTTGATTCAGAATATTGTAAAAATTCAACGTAGAAAGATAAAACATTAACGATAAAATACAAACAAAGGAAACAAAGCAACAAGCTAAAGTAGTTCTGGTCGCCCAGCAGGTAGCGCTGTTGTCGCGTATTTAAACTATCACTTTTTTGAACTATTGACAACATATATGGTGTCCCATTATAATGTCCCATACAGCCTTGTTATTATTTTCATTACAAAATGCACTTAAAAATGGATAAACGCAAAGGGAGATTTGCCCAATATTCACCAAAATAATCGCAATTTTTTCAGATTATCTCCCTGACTCTGAGCAATAATTAGATCTTCATGTTCTGATGCTTTGAAATAGATTATAAAACGTATTGATCTGTTGTTTATAAGAACAAACCGACGAATATAGGGCACCACTTATGGATGTCAAGGCGTTAATGTGTTATCTAAAGCATTGAAAATCAATCAAAGTAAACGTACTATCGGGGGTATAAAATAGGAAAATATAGGAAAATAATGGAATTAAATGGAATTTGAAGGTTTTGCAGTTTCTTCGAAATTTTTAGTTTCATCTAAACAAAAAAATATGAAAAGTTCCTAGATTTTAAGCTAATTTTTATTGAATTGGACTTTTTCAATTAAAAAATGTATTGTTTGCTACACAATTTAAAGAGAGAAAAATATGAGTTTTCCACAGTGATTTTGCCAGCTGTTTCAAAATTTTTCAACAAGAATTCTTCAAGAACTATTTAAATAGTGAAAAATGGATGTTAGTTTGAACGGTTTTCAATAGCAATAAATTACTGTATGACACATCAACATTTGTAATTAATTAGAACGTGTACTTACCCTAATATTAAAATAATATAAAAAATAGTAACTATTTGTGTTTAATATTTGTTTGTAGCCACAGATCTAAAGAACTAAGCTATTATTCTTGCAATAATTATGGAATTATCACTCTGTTTGATAGGTTTATCGAATACACAAACATATCATAATATCACCTTCCCAGTGTTGCAGTAATGTTTTTAATTGAAGACAACCGAGAAAGATTCTAGAGGATTCTGTATGCTCCTACAGAAGTAGCACTGAAGTGATTTAGAAGTCCTTGCTGCCTGTATAACTGCCTTACTATAGTGATTGAATACTTAATATCATTTGTCATCATAGAATATTATTTAACAGTATCACTGTTTTTAATGCGCTGGTATAAGCGTTTGTTTCCACTTCCGAGTTTCTTGTCAAAACTTTTCTAACGTAGTTTCGGCGAGTTTTGATCGTGCAAGCCGTTCCGCTAGAGAAACTCGCAATGGTGTTTGCACTGATAGTTTAGAATTCCAAACTAAAGAGTTACATTCAATTAATACAATCCGCGAGAAATTTTTTTTTTAAACTAACGAGCAAGTTTGTAAGTTACCAACAATTTTTTGCCAAGATTGTTTACACTAGGAACTACACGGATAAACTTGCGAAAGAAACTGACGGCATAAACACACGAAAATAACTGTTGTGTAAGTTTCTATCTGCGAGAAAACTCGAGCGAGTTCTCGCATAGTGGAATCGAGCTCTAAAGCACAAACATTAAGTTGCTCGTAGTAAACTCCTGCACTTGTTTTTGAGTTGGTACCCTACTCATCATCTTTAACATATGGGAAAGGAACACTAACAGCTATTATTCTTATGATCCCGTTTACTGAGAGCCCCATAAAACCTTTTCGAATTAAAAGTACGTAGAAATGAATAAAAACATCTTGAAGAAATAGTTAAATACGTGTAAAAAATGAAAACTTGCACAAAACCTGGTCAATACTCGATTCGAATAAAGCGGCAAGCGTACACTGCTGGGACATTCTATGCAACAAACAAAATACAAAACAAACAAAACTATAAAGAAACAGTTAAGGCAACGAATCTATTCTCCCAATTAAATACACATAAAATCTTATTAATTAGAGCTGGGAAACAAAACAACAAAAAAAAAACACGCGGCACTAGAAAAACAACCAATATTTGGACCCCTTCCAGGGATATATTCGAATAAATTAACAACGTTTTAGAAAAACACAAAACAAACAAAAGAGTTCAAAACAAATACGCTTTTTATATTGATAAATATGCAATAATTAGCAAACGATTGTTATAATTGTAAACATTAACAATAATTTTGTAAATAAAAACACGAATATTTCCATTTTAAATAAATATTGAAATGTAAATTGGTTTTAAATAAAATTTAAGTGTTTTTTTAAATATTTCTGTAATATTATGCGATAGCTGTTACATAATTATCAGAAGGATTTGTAAACAATCTTGTTTATCTATAAGTCCATCTACTTCTAATAACTTATCTTTGAAATATGATCAATAAAAATTTTTTTTGTATGTTAAGAATAATTTATTAATCATAATACGATCCGGTGCTGTTTAAACAGTTTAATGTTTAAATAATAAAAAATTTATGATAAAAGCAAATGATAAGTACAATAATTGTTAGATATTTAAAGTTAACGAGTGCCACAGTTGCTACCAAAAGTTAAGTTTCCATTTCTGAATGTCTTGCTAATGAATATAAGTGAAGAGATAATTGAGGAGACGACAAAATGAAATTTGCCGAACATCTAACCGCACATATAACACCAGAATGGAGGAAACAATACATCAATTATGAGGTAATTTGCAAAGTAATTCAATTAATTAAACAAGACAATAATAATAATAATTAAAAATAACTGCGAAACAATGATGAAACAAATAACTTTCCGAACAATACAAAGGAATTTATTAATTGCGCAATTATAGATAGTGTAATTAATTTTAAAAAAATATAGATAAAATTCGGACAATTTTAATGATTGATAATAATCGGAAAATGGTAAATTTTGAAATTTTTTCATCAAAATAACGAAATTAAAAAATTAAAGGTTAGAAACGTCCATCTTTGGGCGTACATTTGAACTACTTGTTGGTGAAAAGGCGCTAATTTCAAATTCTAATTTGTATTTTGTATTTCCATAGGAAATGAAAGCAATGTTGTATATGGCTGTAGAGGAGGCCCCATCAGCTGAAAGTGTTGAACCGGAGATCCTAACACGGCATTTCGCCAATTTCGATGAGCAATTCTTCCACTATATCGATAAAGAATTGAAGAAGATCAATACGTTTTATTCAGAGAAATTAGCGGAGGCTACACGGAAATTTGCTAATTTAAACAGTGAATTAACAATTGCTTTAGATCATATAAGGCATGTAAAACATAAAAATTTCGAACAACGCAGCAATAATAAACATATACCTGCCCGAAAATTGCAAGAATTAAAACTGGCATTTAGTGAATTTTATTTAAGTTTGATATTATTACAAAATTATCAAACACTCAATCACACCGGATTCCGGAAGATACTCAAAAAACATGATAAGGTTCCTGCCTATTTCTATCAATTTTACCAAATTTATTAACAAAACATTTTCTTGTTTAGTTATTGGCGAATGATGTTGGGGCAAAATGGCGTGAAGAACACGTCGATACATCACATTTCTACACAAATAAAGATATTGATAAACTTATCCAAGATACAGAGAGTTGTGTAACAAATGATTTAGAAGGTGGTGATCGCCAGAAAGCAATGAAACGTTTACGTGTACCACCATTAGGTGAACAACAATCACCATGGACCACATTTAAAGTTGGCCTATTTTCTGGTTCATTTATTGTATTATTGATTGCTGTCATTTTATCAGCAATCTTCCATGATAATATTGGTGATAATTTAAAGATTGCCTTTCGCTTATATCGCGGTCCATTATTGATTATTGAATTTTTATTTTTAATGGGTGTTAATGTGTATGGTTGGCGGTCATCTGGTGTTAATCATGTGTTAATCTTTGAATTGGATCCACGTAATCATTTATCTGAACAACATTTGATGGAATTAGCAGCTATATTTGGTGTTATATGGACATTAAGTATTTTAAGTTTTTTATATAGTGCCAGTTTAAGTATACCACCATATGTAAATCCATTGGCATTGAGTGTAATTATGATTTTATTTGTTATCAATCCTTTTAAAGTTTTTAGGCACGATGCTAGATTCTGGTTTTTGCGAATTTGTGTAAGGATTCAATCACTTTAGTTTTGTTTTTGTTTGTAATAAGAGAAAAAATAACCGGGTTGATTGTAGGGAAGAATGTTTGCTGCTCCCTTCTTCCATGTTGGTTTCGCTGATTTCTGGCTAGCTGATCAATTAAACAGTTTAGCGAATGCTCTATTGGATTTCGAATTTTTAATTTGTTTCTACTGTACAAATGGTAATTGGCTTGAAAGTGGTAATGCATCAAAATGTATGGAACAAGATTTCATTATACGACCAATTGTTAATTGTATACCAGCATGGATACGTTTTGCACAATGTTTACGGCGTTATCGTGATACGAAAGAAGCATTTCCACATCTTGTCAATGCTGGCAAATATTCAACAACATTCTTCGTTGTATTATTCTCAACATTACGATCTGTATATAAAAGTAAATATATCAAAACATATTAAATTGTATAGAATTTAACGAAATTTGTTGCAGATGAATATCAGAATCAATCAGACAATCCATTTTTATTTCTATTTATAATAGCATCAATTATAAGTTCATGTTACGCTTATACATGGGATATCAAAATGGATTGGGGATTATTTGATAAATCTGCTGGTGAGAATCGTTTCTTACGAGAAGAAGTCGTCTATTCATCTACGGTAACACATAAACATTTTTTCTAATTTCTACTACAAATTAACAAGCCCCATTTTCTATTGTTTATTAGTTCTTCTATTATTTTGCAATTGTTGAAGATTTTCTATTGCGTTTCGCATGGGCAATATCGTTCTATTTCACTGAAATGGATTATATATCAAGTGATTTAATGACATCTATCGTAGCACCATTGGAGGTATTCCGTAGATTCGTATGGAATTTTTTCCGTTTAGAAAATGAACATTTGAATAATTGTGGTAAATTTCGTGCTGTACGCGATATATCAATAGCACCAGTTGATTCATCTGATCAAATACAAATTTTACGTATGATGGATGAAGATGATGGTGTTATAAATCGTGGCCGGAAGAAATTCAATAAAAAGAAAGATGATAAACGACCATTATTACAGAATGATAATGATGATAATAATACAATCATTAATTTTAAGACAATACCAATATCAACAATACAAGTATGATATTTGGGCAATTTTTATAAAGAAACTATTTACAACGATGTACTTAGATGTAGAATTCGATTTTTAGGGATTATATATTAATTGAAATAGCAGTATTATTAAACAATCCTTAGTAAATGAAGGCTATTGCCAAATTTCGTAAAAAAAAATTCATTCCTTAATTAACGAGTTTTTGAAGTACTTATTTGTATATGTACATAAAGAAACAGGGTTTTTATACTTAAATGCCTTCATGTTTACCATGTATTTGTAGTGAAATTCAATTTTAAATAAATTCTTTTGTTAAATTTTCCCATGTATTTTTCTCAATTGATTAAAATGCTAAATGTATATCAAGAGGAAATTCTAAAAATAACACACTTTCAGATTTTGATTGGATGTATCTGAAATCTAGGTATAAACTAGTTGGAAGTTTTCAGGGTGGAAAACATGGAATGTATTGTTAATAATTATGCATTAAAATTAACTGATTATAATTTTCCGGATGGATCATCGACGATTTTCTATGGATTTACGTTACATGAAGATTATTTCTATCAATTCTATTGCGGTAAGTTAAAGCGACTATCCGACGGATTTTCCGTTATTTGTTTATTTATTCATTTTTCAACAACATCCCTAAATGTTTATAAATTCCACTATTTGTATGCGTTAAGTTGTATTTGCAGTGTAGAGTTTAGAGCATCACTCATTGTTAGTGTACGTTTGAAAAAGTGGCATAACGTGTAAATAAATGCAACAAACAATTAAAATAGCGAATGACATTCTCTTATCTTATGGCTGAATGGCTAATATAATAACTAACAATATGAAATAATTGCCATGTTTGTAATCCTAGTGAGCAGTTATGTAAATGTTTCAATAATTAAATTAGTGTGATATACCAAACAAGTCTTGTTCCTGCATTCAATCTTAATTAATTGCTTTCATATCAAAAACAGAGATGATAATGGAGATTTGTCAAAATTCGAATGTCTCTTCGTTTTGAATTCCCAAGAAATCCCTGTCTGCATCTTCATCTTCACAATAAACTAACAGAGATTCTCGTTAATATATGTTCATCCAGACCGTACGAAATGTGACAGTTTTGCAGTTTTATCAACCAAATGTATCAAAACTAATAGGAAAATTAACGGCCCTAATTTTTACTATTAAAGCTCAATTACTCGGCGGCGAATAAAGTCTGGAGCGTTCTGCAATTAGTTTAGCTAGTGTTGATTATACACAGCTAGTAAAACTCGCCGACTCGTCGAGCAAGTTGCATGTACCGAGCAAAGTGGTCCGATCTTCAACTCAACTCGCACTGAGCAACTATCGTAGTAGCGACTAAAAACTGTAATAGAGCCTTAATGAGGTAGTAATTCTTATCAAGCATCATCTATTTTGATGACTGTCGAGTCGAATGTCTGGCATCATTATTAACACAAAAAAAAACATTCTTCCACCACATGGCTGATCAACTGTACCAAAATCAATCTTCCATATAAAAACGTAGCGATTATTTGAAAATCGTTTGAAGTAACGGCACTACATTGAATAATAAACATTCTTGTGATGATGTCGACGATTAGTAATGAAGAGAACACATACTAGAGATGGAAATGGTGATATTTTGTTGTTGTTTTTTTAACTCAATCAATAGACAACTGTAAATCAATTTATTATTCCATAATAATAAAGTTTACAAATGTATTTTAATCACGTTTACAGTTGAATTATAATTTTGCATTTCAATTAATTGAACTCAACTAGAGAGGAGAGACAACAAAATATTGTACCAACAATTTGATCATTAATCCACTATTATTTAGCAATTATTAGATTGGATTTGTTAGAAAATGAATTAAAACAAAAATCGGACTCAACATCTGTATATTTAACCCATCAAAAAGATTGTTTGAACGTCACTGGAATTACCATTAATTTCGAAAAAGGTGGGCAATAGTAGTCAAGGTGGAGGTCGTCGAATATTGTACACTCAACAACAAACACACACACACATATGGAAATCTCAAATCGTATACACAACTATTAGTGTGTTGTTGGTGTTGTTGATGCATTTCATTTATTTGAATGAATTCAATTTATTCATTTTTTTTTTGTAATCATTAAATCAAATTGAAATTAATTCTAAACATATATAACTCCCCACTCATCGGAAAAAATACGCTACAACAAGAAAAACAACAACAACAACAACAACAACATTCATTCATTATTTGTAGATAAACTTGTAAAAACGAAATGAAAAGTTGCGCTCTTTCTAACAACAAACATGCAACCGAATAGAATCAATTGAAAATACATATCGAAACGAAAAAGTGTAAACAGTGTAAAAGTGCCCAATTTTGCTCACACTAATTTGAACAAATCTATAAATCAATGGTAAGTATAGATATACAAACAATTATTGTTATGCGAGAAAAACAAAAATAAAGCAATTATTATTAATTATTATGTGCAACAGGTGAGTCAATAACACATGACGTAGTACTAACAATGATAATTACCTATAAAATAATTTCCAACAATACCTGTGCTAATGATCGTAAATTTAACAACAGTGACTAGATAAGAATTTTCGAATGTTGAATTTTGTAATTGTTTCGAAATCATTTACAAAATTTCAGAGTTAATAGAATTGGGCAAGAAATGTTTGAAAACGCATTAGAAATTTACGAAAATATTACAAATTCTCATTTTGATTGGTAGAAAAATCAAACGATAACAAATCAATTTTTGTTCTGATCTCTTTAATTCCCGGAATAATTCTAGAATTCTGATTTATCAGGCGTGAAAGCTATTTCCAATTTTCTGGTCGACTAATTTCCCGATAATTTTCTATTTGGAAAGAAAACCAACTTTCGTGGTATTAGAGACAACAACAAAAAATGGTAGAATTTTTGGTGGATCTGGTTTTATTTTCGATTCTAAATATATCTGATGCTTGTTTGATTCTAACACTTGATTGAAATGTAAATTTATATACATTCGATTGAAATTTCCAAATACAAACATAAAAAAAAACGAGAATTTAAATTAATGTGAAATTGGAATTCTTTGAAGGCATGCTGATTATAAATGTTGATATGTTAAATGAAAACCGACTTAACTTATTGTTCATAATAATTAACAATAATTATGAATGGAGGTATTAAAGGAATTTTGTAGAAAGCATATAAAGAGATCCGTTTCGTTTTAATTTGTTTGGACATTTTTATTTTCAATCATTGTTTTCTTGTTGCTGTTGTTTATGTTTCCGTTTTTGTTTGTATTTATTTATTTCAACAAATAAAAGCGAATTTTGTGAAAATGTCATAGAAAGTAGGACAAAAATGATTTAGCAGGATGTGAATAAACATCTATTACGTTATTTGTTGAAATGCATCAATTTAAAATGTTGTTCTACCGTGCAATGATGAACAAAAAAACAACAACCACAACAACAATGTTTTGGATACAGTATCGTAAGAGCAACGAAACATTTTATAGTTCTTCAAAATATCTAGAGCAAGTCTAAGTATTGTTAATCGGACTTCTTTTATTACTGAAAATCACAAATTGGACGTATTTTAATGATAAAATGTTCGTTCATCACATTTTTTATCCATTGTTATCGACTTCCTTGCTAACGACTATTCTTGTTTCGCTTTATCGATCATGTGCACTATGGTAACGTTACTTTATTCTGGATGAGGAATCGTGTACCAAAACAATATGTACGGCACTTGTGACTTAAGCCCGGTTCATCTTGCTTCCCCAAATCTGGACTTAAATCGACCTTAGATTGGTTCATCTTAAAATAAAGCTAATTTAAAACAAGGTCAACATTAAGTCGAGATATAGAAAGTCGAAGATGAATAGATTGACTTAAGTCGTCACATGATTTCATAGTAAACTTTATAGAGACGGTGAAGAAATATTCGAACTACTTTAAATGCCGAAAATCTTTATCGAAACTGGCTGTACTACGGCAAAACCCGATGTTTTTTTACAGCAATATTTAATTACTCATAGAAATGATGAAAGAGACAATTTCAACTTAAGTCAGTTTCTTAAATTATGTCTGAAAACTATTACGTGTTACGAAAAAAATCTTCAAACGTTATCCCCGTTTAAGCTACGTGAATTACAAATTTTCGTAGACCGTTCACTCTACATCTAATTACTCAATCATATAAAAGCGACTTATATCTTGATATTTAGCAATTGGTATGACTCAACTAAAGTGCTGAAAGGATTGACTCAACTAGACTGTTTTTTTAATCTTGACCCAATTACTTCATATAAGCATATAATAAAATTATTTGTTTATTTATCGATGACAGAGGAGTTTTTACAGTACCTTCATTTTAACTAATTTGATAATTTGATACTGGATGAAGTCAACTGTGACCGCTTTCACCGTCTCAGTTAAGTTGTCCCAATGAATGTAGAAGAAGTATATGTTCGGCAATGTTTTTATCTACCATCTATTATCACGATAAATAGACACAACCAGGGATGTCCTTAGCCAGTGCGTGGCCCGGGGCAAAATGATTTTCGGGGCCCTATCAATTTGCTTTATTCACATTTGTAAATAAAATAAACGACGTTGCACTCTAAGGCGACCCTGAACACAACGCCTTATTATAGACAAGCATATTGAAATGCATCTCTTACAAGGGCAACATTTAAAAAAATAATCAAAGAAACAAAATCGCGCAGTTAACCATGACTAGATTTATTGTGGCATTGTTAATTTAATGCAAACTGACTCTGTTGCACAAACAAATGAATAATTGACACATTTAATTCTTGTTGTTGTTGTTGGTTTCTTTCAGTAATGTCATTGGAAGATAGAAATCAACCACAACTACCTCATTCAACAAATAAACCAAATCCAGATGGATCTGTAACGAATCAAAGACCGAAAAGTCGACCGGTTAGTTTTTATGACAATTGTATAGAGAATGGTAATGGTAATAATACATCATTATTATCAACAAATAACTATGATACATCGACAAGAAATTTAAATGATAACAACAATAGTCCAACACAAGCATATTTATTGTTGACAACAGTACCGCAAAATATTGCCGCACAAAATATTGCAAATAAACATACACCAACTAGAAATAGTCTTCGGCATAGTCGAATGATTGCTATGAATAAAAATGGAAGAGGTATTAAACAATTACAAAAAAAAAACACCAAAAACAAAGAAAGAATAAAGATGACTTACAGTATTACGAAATAAAAAAACAGGAAGTTCAATGTATTTTTCTATATCCAAAAATATCCTACAATACATAAAAAACAAACCTTTCCTCTACCATCATCCGTTACTATCTATTATTGTCATGATGTGTACAAGAGAACCTTATCCGGTACAATTTCCGCATATTTACATTGTACAAACAAATTAAACGAGACTGTTTTATTTATTTTTAATTATTTTTTTGTTTTGTCTATTTCTTCCAGTACCAAGAAAATATTTACCTGCAATTATACGTTATCATAAATTAGCAAAATCAATACTTGGATTAATTATACTACTTGGTGGTGCCTTATGTTTTTTGTCGTTATGGTTGTTATTATGGGCACCAAATATACGACATCGTGACAATCCACATTGGAGTGCAATACCAGTTCTATTATCGGGTATTATTGGTATGATACTTTTATGTTGTTTTCGTAAAGAATATCCGGGAATGAAACGAAGTTATTTTGTTTATTCGTTTAAAGTAAGTAGAATTGAATGTATTTGGGAATGTTGCCAATAAAACAATAAATGAAAATGTAGCCGGGCACATTTAGAAATTGCTCGTTTATATGTGGTCAATTCTTCATCTCTATCATTGAACGTTCATTTAACGATTCGCTTCGATGTTATTTTGGCTTTTAACCAAAGTAATGTAAAGTATACTTTAATGGTAATTGTAAAACGTTTCTACAGATAGAGATGAAGAATTAAAAAAAACAAGCGTGTGAAGAACTGCCACAATTATTTCCTCATTAACTGCTGTTTAAGCAATATGTTCGTTCCTCTGCACTATTGCTCCTAAAATGATAATTTTTTTAATTTTGTAGGTCTTGAGTATTTCCCTAAGTACAATTGGTGCAGTTACATCATTTATAGCATTCGCATTTGCTATAATCCACTTAGTATCATTATATACAATGGCGTGTGCACCACCAGATAATCTTAATAATACATGTATTTGTTTTACACCATCAACTAATGAAACAATAACAACAACAACAATAATCCACAGTTTCCATTATGTTGATTTAAGTTGTACAGAAGTTGATAATATTTTAACAATCTTAATTATATTCTCTTGTGGTACAAATCTATTTGCTGGTATATTAGAGATATGGTATTTATATCTACATTGGGCTAGTAGATATATTTACACATATTCAAAAGTTCGATGTGATGAGAAACAACAACCTACAGTATTCACTAATGATACAATCACATAACTATCCAAAGATGTAATTATCTCATTATTATTATCATTTTTTTGTCATTTTTATTGTTTAAATAATTTATTGCACGTTTGTAATATTACTACCTTTTTTTCTATTGTTTTGTGTATATGTTGAGTGTAGTTTTTGAATCCAAATTAAAAATTATAAATAATTTTACTGTAACTTAAAAGGTATATAGTAGTAGTTTCAACAAAATATTGTAATTATTGTAAAATTATTATTAAAAATAAAAATAATAAAACATACGGTGTTTATATATATCTACATGAATCCTTAATAAAAAATCACAACTTTTGTTTAAAATTATAAATTAGATACATAGAAATGGCGTTTTAATAGAATGTTGATAAAACACGGCAAGACAGCCAGGAACTATTGGTTAAAAACAATAAATCATCTTCTGTAAAATTACCGCAACTAACACCGAGTACAAACGTATTGCTTTTGTAGTTTACTAATGGAAATTTTTTAAGTAAATCGAATGATTTATAAGTAAATTGCACTGCAAAACTTTCTATTTAGATTGATGAAGCGCTTGGTAACTATTATCACGAAATCAGTCGGAATTTTTGAATAAAAACTGTTATAGAACATCGATTTTAACTGCCTAATAAATTCACATGCATAGCCGGTGTTTGTAAACTTTCCTGATAACGAGCTTTTAACATTGCCGCCAACCAATTGGCACGTATTACAGCATCATTAAATACTAAAACATTACCAAAATAATTGATTGTTTTTGTACGTTTCGGTGGTGATTTTGTTTCAATAAATGTAATCGTCCAACGTGTTTGTGGATTACGTTTATTTTCATATCCTAAATATAAAACAATATCTTCAATATTCCAACAATATAATTTCACTTCACACTAGAAATAAACGAATTTAAACAATTTAATAAATCATTAATTTGTATAGATACCGTTTTATCTTTGTAACAAGTTAATTTCGCTTGAGAAAATTCAAGCATAAAATATTTGAATGTTCTTGTTTTATTATCAGCAAATTTCAATTCATTTGATACAACTGGTGGTTGTTTCTCTTGGACAAAATCTAAATATTTCGTCATATGGGTGAGAATCAAATGATTATCTTTACGATCGGATTCATCCCAATAGCCCCATTGTAAAACAATATTCAAAACCTGTTCAAAAAAAAAACAACAATTAGTCATTAATTCGTAATTATACTAGAATAGAACTTTTTCAGTATGATGAATTGGTCGTGTTAGTTGATCATTCAATACAACTTCCTCTAATATTAACTCATGTACGGCAACTTTAACTTTAGAACTTAATTCAGCACAAATTTCAAATGCTGATTTATTCGGACCAACCTAAATCAATTTTATTATAAATTTTGAAAAAAAAATAATTATTAAACAATTTTACAGCAACATTAAATGTAGCACCATCTTTATTTTTATAATAAATCCAAACACGTAAATCACCAGCAGCTTTACGATTATTATTAATTGCATTTTGTGGTGATTTTGTGTAACGTTCTAACACTTGCAACATCAATTTCTCTTGTTCAATCTCATTCGGATCTTCAGGGAATATATCTTTATACATATCGATTAATTGAGCAACGACAGTAACATCTTGTTGATGATTACGATTACAAGATGCATTACCTTTATCCTGTAATTGATTATTGATTAATAAAATAATCATTATTGAAATTTTGTTCAATTGTCACTTCATAATGCATTAATGTTGGTCCCCAAATTGATGCTAAATTCGTTAAAGTCATACGATTTTTTGTACATTGCGATGCAATAAAATGTAAATGTCCCAATAATTTCTTTGCAGTTTTTATCGATATTGATGGTAGATTATCTAGGGCAGCTTTATACATTCGAATACGTTCATTCTTATCTTTCACCACTGAAATTAATTCGAATTTACTAACGAATATTAATATTAAATAATTATAATTACATGATACTTGATAAAAGTATTGACGTTGTTTGTTTGACAATAACGGTTCAGGTAAATCACGAAAGAAACGTTTTAAGGCACCGGCAACATCATGTTCGGTATATTTATCAGTTAATTGTACAGCCCATGCATCTTTACGGAATTTGATTAAAATCTCTGAAATTACTGAATTCGATCCTGATTTACGATAAATACCTTCAGTCATACTACCTACAAATTATAAAAATATTAATTAATAATAATCGCAGAATTATGAAGGTGTTTTGTTTATTAACCGTGAGCATAAATGAAATTGATGCATTTCTCAACAATTACCGGTATATCGGATTTTGTTAATTGTTGTTGATCCAAATTTGCACCGTTATTATGAGCTGCTAATTTAACAATATGACACCAGACCTGTTGATCGATTCGGATTTATAAAAATAGATAAATTTCAAATTTTTACATATATAAATATACTTTAGTTTCTCTAGATGTCCACATTCTTAAATATAATGTCACATTAGTACTATCTACAACCATATTAGGTCCTTTATCATTTGTTTTTGGATTATTATCACTATCTTGATGAATTTGTAATAGAATACAACGTGCTTTACGTAAATCCATTAATTTAACTAATTGATTATCGATGATATAATAAAAATTTCTATGACTTAATATTATCCATGAACCAATCCATTTGCCACTAACACCTTCACGTAAATATGCCCAACCCATTCGTGTATAATCTGTTGTTATTTTTGTACCAAAACGTTTTGTTAAACATTCAGCAATACATTGCATCCATATACGACGTTCTGATATATCACGTGTACCATATATATGACCACCACGACTTTTACCAGTTGTATTCAATTCGAAACAGTGGAGATCCTCATTGTCATACCTAAAAAATAGACATTGTCTTTATGATTGTTACAAATAGAAGATGATAGAATCAATAGTGGAACAAATACGGATATATTTCCAGTTACACAACAGAGAAGTCTACTTATAACCAGAGACTTTTGTTACAATTTTGATTCCAACATCTATTAATTTTTTGTTTGGTTTCAGTCTAAAGGTACCAAAAATAATGGAAATGTAATTTGTTTGTTTTTCCTATCTCTAGAAATTGCTTACATCTAACAGTCATTCTAAAGACGATTCCTGCATATTTCTTATCATTGGATATTAAAAAATATATAAACAATTGAAGCGACTTGAGTGTAAAAAACTTAAATTATAAAATATCTCTCATTATTATCCCGTTATTGTTTTTAATAGAATGAAACTGCAAATATTTTGTTGATAGTAACATTGAAAACTATGTTTAATCTACATTCATTCATTAATTAGTGCAACTAACATATCCCATTCAATAGAATGTTCTTGGAAACAAACATCAAAGCAAAACTGAATCAACTATTTAATTCATATTAATCCAATGTAATTATAGTCCATTATCGTTTGATATTCAAACATCTGGAAATGAACTAACAATAACGACAGCAAAAAAAAAACCGTTTAGTTTTAGATAGAAACTTGCGAAAGACATATAGAGATAGTGTTATAACTATTTGTTATAATAATTAATTAGGATGTACTCGTCAAACTAGTATAAACCGTTAATAATCAAAATATTGAAATCGTTATTTTTGACAACAAAGATCTATTATTTCAGTGATTTGAATTAAAAATAATCATCATTATAATAATTGAAAATTATCACGGGTCATTGAGTTTTTCAACAAAACAATGAACTTTTGCAAAAGCAAATTCTAACACGTTATCATCATCATATTTCTTTCTAATCAAACTATTTACATTGAGAATTATCTAACAACCTCGAAGCGGTTTTTTTTAAACGTCTAAAGCCCCGTCTCCACATCTATCGAACGATCACAACGGAATGGATACAAACGGAAATGTAAACAACAAGCAATTCGTTCGCGTTTGGAATCGTTTATTCGTTCCCATTCGTAACCATACCTTCGTGATCGTTTGATAGATGTGAAATGGGGCTTAAGGCAATCCGTTCAGTTATTATATTAGAAAATACTTGTAAAGCATCAAAGTAGCATTTTTCTAAGATACTTTTTGAATAAATTCACTACTCTTCAGTGTTTGTTATTTGTGATTTTGTTGAGTTTCTAGTTACGCCACTGTGTGTATGATTAATTAGACCACAATTATATTAAAAAAAGTAATAAATAAATTGATAAATATACTTTGATATATTTATCAGGATATGAATCATATTATTTTTCTTATTTTCTTGTTGTTGTTGTTAGTTAGTTAAACTTACTTGTATTTAAATTTGGGATCTTGTAAAATTTGTATACTGAGTATTGCATCAGCTGGAAAATGTTCTCTAATTGAATCTTCACTATTATCGTTATAACAAATAAGATTTGAATTTTCTAATACACACCATCTACCACTATATTCACCAAATAAATCTTCAACAGGACCACCTTGTACTTTATATAACATACCTTTTTTATAAACGAAATTCTTAATTTGTAATTCCGGTCTTTGAACCATCGCATCTTTATTTTTATTATTATTGTTATTAACATTATTATTATTATCATTATTATTACTACTAGTAGTAGCATTCCGTACAGCATCCGGTGCTTTTTCTAATACACCTTTAAACTGTTTTAACCAATGAGATTTCCGTGATTCTTGATTTGAATTTTGCCTAATTAATTCATTTAGATTAAACCAACTGGTTCTAGTTGTATTACGTTCTTTTGTTATTGATGATTGTGGTGGTTTTGGTGTTAATGGTGGTTGTTGTTTTTGTGGTGGTGGTGAAGGTTGTTCTTCTTCTGGTAATGAATCATAACGAACAGGTGGCGGTGGTGGTGGTGGTGTTAAGAAATCATCAGATTCTGAATCATTTGATATACTCCAATTGTCGATTGTATTACTTATTGATAAATTCCCATAAAGATCACCTTGTAGGAATTCTTCTAACATTCGTAAATCATGCGAACTTGAAGTTGGATTTACTAAACTTTCTACAATTGAAACAAAAACAATCAATAAAGATAAATCAACAATTTATACGAAAATATTAAATTTAATTTACAATTAGATTGATCAACAAAACTAAATAACAGAGAGATAATTGTTTCGTAATTTATAATTATCTTTAAGCCATTTAAAAGTTTTATTATCAAACTATGGTATTGATGTTTATTAAAGGAATATTATGCATTAATTGCAATAATAAAGAAGACATTTTGTTGTATATCAAATTACGAAATATTAATAAACAATAAATATTGTTATTAGACTTATGCGAAATAAAATATCAAATGGAAATCAGTGGAATAAAACAATGTTGATTCAATTAGAATAGAAAGGCTGCTATAAGATAGTCGTTTGAACTAACCACAAAAAAAATAAAACCACTGTGATTAATCAAGTTATTTAAATTACAATTAAATGACTCAACATGATTATTGTTGTTATTGTATAAAATTTCCGTCTGTTGATATTTCTTGTGATTTAACAAAATTCGTTTTTAAGTGGAAAATTGCGCAAAAACTTTTGTTTTAAATCCAAATTAAATTTTATTCTACTCTTCAATTATTGTGAACCGATTTTGGTTACTTTATCGATGATGATGATGGTATATACTAGGCCGAAATCGATTCACCATAGAATCGTAGGAATAAAACTTACGCATTTTTCATGATTAAACAATCAAGGATGGACGGTATTCTTTCGTGATTACAAAAAGAAAAAAATTCGAATCAAACAATGGGACATGAGCCCGGAACTTCATGCTTGCCGGACAAATAAAGTACAAAACGATTAACATTTATTTACAATATTGAAATGAATTTATTGTAATATTATCGAAAAAAAAATGCATACAATTATTCATAACTGTGATAAAATACCAATAATTTAGTTTATGATAATAGTACCTATCTAAATATGCCCATACTTGAATGTTATATGAAATTTCCCCATAGTAAATTGGTGATTAGTTTGCTAATTTAACTAAAAATAAAAGATGAAAATTGACAAACCTACATTGTAATTCATGTAATAATTATAATTATAGAGGAAATCGTAAGATGAGTCGTTTATTTAAACTGAAGGTGACCTTAAGTGTGAAAATTAAAACAAAAGAAATTGTTATAAACAAATAGTCGTTAAACAGGTTGGTTATTTTTCTATAAATTGATAATTAACCACAACCAGGAATGTAGAAATATTGGAACTTAATATATAGAAATGGTAAACCCAGTATAAAATCGATTATAAACAATTCCAGGCGAGACTAGAACAATTGTTGAGGAGTGTCGAGGTTCTGGGAGGCACCAAAACATATTGACATCAATAAAATTAATTGTCTGGTCATAAACAAATCTTTGTTTCTGTGGCTAACGAGTCAACATAATAGCCAATCTATTAACGTTAAATAAAATAAATTTACTAAGACGTAATCTAAAGAGGTACGATTTTCCATCAATATCTCTTGACTATTTACACAAATAACCACACAGGAACCTTACTCCTGTTGATTTGATTCTTAACCGTTCATTAAGCATCTTTGTTATAGCCGTTCTAACTGTCTTTTTTATAATTTCAAGGTAAAAATGTAAAAACACGTTAAATAAATGGGGAAAAAAAATAGAAATATGTATAAATTTGCCACAAAATTTTATTTAATTTTGAGCATTTGAATTACCGTTTGTTATTATTTTTTACTAATATGAAATAGAAACAATAACAAATTAAACAAAGCTGTAACGGAAAAACTGCATTGGCATTCAAGCGACATGTAAAAAAAATTCCTGCTCGTCCATGACTGTAATCAATACAATATAATGATTAAATATTCCATGCCAGTTAATTATCTCGATCTCAATGTCAATTTCAATTGCCCAAAACACTAATTTCCGTATTTATCGATTTTAAATATTATCTATGGAAAATTTATCAACAAGTAGTCGTCCTGGTAAATACTTTTTGTTTTTTCATTATAGTTATTCAAACGATAAGGATAATGAACTGAAAGATAACGAAGGAGCACTATTTTTGTAGACAAGACTTTCTCTAAAATGGACCAACAAACAAGTGCGATACAATAGGTTGGAGAGCGGGTAAATTCTTATGTTCTCCACAGAAAATATTCCTGGCGAGAGGGATGTGAGCAAGCTTGGGAAAAAAAGACTGTTCAATAGCACATATTTGATATACAATCCCTGTTTGGTCCCCATCTGCATAAGTGTATAAAGGAGCCTGCGAACAGGGGCCCACCGACTCTCTCGGCGGCCCTGCCAACAAATTACGACTTGGATAAAAGATTATAATATAAAAAATATATATATAAACGATGAATCACACTTTAATATCCATTAAAAATGTTTTTATTCTATATACTTTAGTACCATCATAATGAAAATAGAACGAGAATATATCCGGTTGATATGTCATCAAAAATGCTCCATCAACATAAATATTTATATTTCTAATTAAACAAATAAATGCGTATAAATACTACAGGAATTTTCAATTTCCAATATTTTTATAATTGTCGCTTCGTAATAAATGCAAAAACGTACGAGATTCCAATCCTGTTATCAACAAGGAATGGGACAGTGGAAACTTTCAAATTACAGCCGCACTAAGGATAATAAATGATTAAAAAACAACAAAATACTAGATTGTATAACGAGTAGGAAAAGTAGTGTGTATCAGTATTAACAAAGCATGTGACAGAAATTCGACATGGTTATCATATTTCATATTTAGTACCAAATATCAAATGAACAAAACTAAATACCAACGTGAATATGAAAGAATTAGAGAATTGCTATCTGTGTGTGTTCAAATCATTAATAATATTACTCACCTTGAGAAGCAGCTTTATTCCCCAATGGATCAAACTGTAATATAACACTCTGACTAGGACGATTTCTATTTTTCTCACTATTCAAATTCTCACCAATTATACAATGGTTCTCATATAATGAATTTCTAATATTAACAGATGATAATATTGAATTGTTATCAATATCATCTTTATTATCAATATTACTACTACTATTTGTAGTACTACTACTAGCACCTGTACCATCATTATTATCAACATCATTATAAATATGTTCTTCTGTTTTTGTTACCGTATCATAAAATTTCCATGAATCTGATCTAGGTAAATTTCTATCATTACTATCTGTATCACTATTATTAGAATAACTTGGAAAAATACTTTCATAATTCTCTTGTTTTATTATCGAATTATTATGGTCAGAATTACTAGTTGTACTACCACTAGCTAATGATGATGGTGCATCATAAATACCATCATCTGATAATGGTAAAGGTGGTGGTGGATGATCTGGTGGTGGTGAACTAATAAAATCATCAGATGAATTTGAATGATTATGGTATTCATCATTATCTGCATCAATATTGTTATAAATACATTGATTACGTGCAATTGGTGATTGAAAACTAATTGAATTGAACATATCAAATGTATTCTCATCATTATTTCCACTATTATCATCACCATCATCATCATATTCAACATCATTAAATTCATTACCATCATGATGGAATGAATTAAAACGTTTTGTAATTTTACGTACACTCTGTCTAGTACCTTCAATTACAGCTTTTTCTTATCTTGCACTAATTCACCGATATCTTCAGCGATTTGTTTTGATGCATTACTCAATGAACGGACACGTCTTGAGAATGTATTTGTTGGATGTGATTCATCTGTTTTTTGTGTTATTGTATCCATTGTTGGTATCGGTTTTTTTATTGATTTCCTTGGGACTGGTACTGGTTTCTTCCCATCACCACCACCACCACCAGAAGTACTTAATGAACGTGGTGCTGGTACTGGTGTCTCCATTATTCAATTAATTAACGAATCAATCAATCAAATCGATTATGGCACATGTTTTAATTGAATCCTTGAATTTTTATTTAAATTACATACAGTAAAATACAATGTTATCAAACAAAATATAATTATTTTTACCTGTTGCATTTAATATCTCTGTGTACTTTGGTGATAATAGAGATTTCATTAAAAACTAACCAATGATAACAAACAAATCTTGATCAAAATAACAACACCAACGACAACAAATAACGAACGACAAAACTCAACTGAGTTATAACTGAGAAAACTGCTATATTATGTTGACATGACGCATGCAATAATCAGAAATAAATTCAAACACCTACTATCAACGTCATCTATCTCTATCCTTATTTGACTGATCGAAACCAACGCTTTAAAACGAGTGAGATATATCATTTATGTAAGGATCGACACTGGTGAGATATACTTGCAATAAGTAATCTTCTTGTTAGTGGTAGGGGGTTATTCACTTCTATTCGCCTTGATTTCCCGCTTTAAAAAAAAAATATTTGAAAAAAAATTAACAGTACGGCCCTGAAATTTTTTGCATTTTTATTTATGTAGGACACAATTCTATTGTTGTTGTCATAAAGTTATCATTTAGAACAGGAAAAAGAAGAGCAACTGTGACAGTAATTTAAAACTCGTATAAATAATAATAATAATAATAATAATATAAATAACAATTGTCAGCACAAGTTCATTGATCGTAATAAATGTTTAATGAACTGTGCTCTTCTTTGTTGTTTTCAACAATTGTGTGCCAAGTTTTTTTTTAATAATCTTTTGAAACAAACATGCAATTTCAGTCTGGTTTTGGTACAAAATTGCTTCTAGTTACTTATCCATAGAAATATATTTTCAATAAACAATGCAAATATGCGTAATAATGCTCTGATTGTAAATTTATCAATTATCTAAAATGATTTTTATTGATATTCTGTCTATTATAATAATATGTTTGGGTAATTTTATAATTAGCGCCTTTTATTGATCTAGTGTATTTATTTCTGTAATGTTGGTGCGTCTAATGGCCTCAATTTAAAGTCCTGCTTGCGGCATTGCCAATGTAAAGTATTTATCTCTACGTTGAAGTTTTTCAGTACAAGCGTTATTTCACACAATCTTTCGTACTCATTTCAGTTAGTTTATGTTATTTTCCCATTAAATTGGAGATCATAAATGTCGTTCATTATTTTGTATTCCAAATGATAACATATGCTTGTGCTAATGGCGATAATAAACGATAATCTTCACGGTAAAGCAATATAAGAAGTTTTGATCCAGCAATATTCACTATAATCACGATTGACAGCTTGTTTGTAGTGCATTTCAACAATCCAGATTACCAAATATTCTGACAGGATATGTTGGCAGAACCATATACTTCTGCGGCCGCAGCCTGCCTTAGATCTGTAGGCAGGTTCCGCTCCGCAGAATTTGCTAGCATTATGCGTACAATTCGTGCTTGCATACTGTTGGCAGTGTAAAACTAGCAAAAGGTAAGCGAAATCTGCTTATTTGATGAATATAACAAGGGAGAACAAGGTTCATCGACGGCGATCAAGCATCCAAGTACTAAATGTGCCCAACGTAGCTTGTTTTCAGTGTTCAAAAGGGAATATGTGAACCGACGTGGTATGAACGGTTGCATTGATCTTATTCGAATTCACTCCAAGCCTAATACAGAAGCAATTTTGTGAGTAGAACATTCTTGCAGATCTTAGACAAGCTACGGCCTCAGAAGTCTACGGTTCTGCCAGCAAAGCCTGCTCTTGAGAGAGCAGGTATAGCGACAATTTGATTGCATACTGTTCCACTGGTTATCTGGGAGCGTTGTGGTGAATTCAAAGTGAAACATTTTAAAAGGGGTTGCGTTGTGAAAAGAGTTTAAAAGAGTGAAGTCGCAGTCGTAGGAGAATGGTGAGGGAAGCGACTAACATGCAGGCGTCGATGCGTCGGCTGTTGAAAAGGTAAAAAGCTGTCTTTTGTCAAGTCCTGTACATGCGGTTAATGCGTGTAAGCAATATAAGTGGTAATTTGATTATGTAAACTTCAGGTTAAATTTATTTTCCAGAGTAAAAAGTATAAAATGGAAAAATTTAATGAAAACAAAAATTTCACTTCTGCATTGCGCTTATCTGTGTACATGTCTTAAGATTTGCGAGTTTCATTTTCAACTCTTGGCAACATTGCCTCAAGGTAATCGCTGTCACTGAGGTGACATTTTGAAAAAATCATATTCAAAAATTGAATTTATTAATTCTCGTTTTATTAAATTTTAACATTTTACATCGATGGCAAGTGAAGATCATTTGAATTTATCCAAATTTATAAAATCTGTTCATGAACAATTACGTAAAGATACGAAAATTTATGGTGCCGATAATGCATGGCATCAACATTGTGGCAAAGATGATATTTTACAAAAATATTCATCAGCTATGCAACAATTATCTGTAGATTATTGGGAAAATAATTATAAACACAATAAGAAAGCTATATCGAGAATTTCATGGATCTACAATTATTGTGTACAATATTTTTTTGGTGGTTTATTAATGGAATATCGTCAAAAAGAACGAGAAATTGCAACGAAAATCAATTTAATAATAGACAATCTAATATTGGATGCTAATATAAATAGTGATTGTGTATTGAAAGTTTTAGATGTTGGTAGTTGTTATAATCCTTTTAAAATATATAAAAATTTCGATGTAATACCAATTGATATTGCACCAGCTAGAGATGATGTGTATAAATGTGATTTTCTTAATTTAACTTTATCAACTGAACATTGTGAAATAACAACCAACGAAATTAAACAATTAACAATTAATTGTTTCGATATAATCATTTTTAGTTTATTGTTGGAATATCTGCCAACAGCAAATCAACGTTTAATTTGTTGTCAAAAAGCTTATGATTTATTAAAATTTGAAGGTATTCTAATTATCATAACACCAGATTCGAAACACGTAAATGCAAATAGTAATATTATAAAATCGTGGCGATATATTTTAGCAAAATTGGGATTTTCACGTATCAAATACGATAAATTACCACATCTACATTGTATGGTTTTTAGGAAATGTGTAAAGAAAGAAATAGTCGAACGATGGGCAATTTTAAAAGATCCAAACCAATTTCTACATGATATGGTAATACCGCAAGATCTCAATAAAACTATTACCAATACTGATAATTGTGATAAATTTGATGGTTGTGATGTAAAATTATTTGAAGAACTACCATTTACATGAAAATTGTGTTTGATTTATTTAAATTACCCGCCATAATGTTATCATGTTAGCCAATCTATTTGGGGAAAAAGTTCAAAACAATTGAAATGAATGTCAGTTGGATTGGGAACTGTTGATTTGTCTGTCTGTGCGTCTGTTGTGTGTACTTAGAAGTTTTGTTGTTTTTATTTTTTCAAATTATGAAATATTAAATTAATGAATCATCAATTAATTATTTGTAATTAACTGGAAATAATTGTACGAATTTAATTCAATCACACCGACAATGTCTTTAAGTGCAAGTGCTGAGAATTTAACATTAGACACTCAGGTAATAATCATCATAACCATAATCGTAGATCTGTGGTTTTCCTTTTTAATTAGGGATGGGCAGACTCTTTAAAATTCAATTGTTTAATTAGTCCTTATTAATTAATAAAATTGTTGCTTTTTTCCCCTTCGTCTCTCTGTTGTCTATATAGGAATATGATGGTTCTAGTAATATGTGTTTAGAATTGGCATTAGAAGGTGAAAGGCTTTGTAAAGCTGGTGATTGTAGAGCTGGTGTGGCATTTTTTCAAGCGGCAATACAAGCAGGAACTGACGATTTACGTACATTAAGTGCCATTTATAGTCAACTTGGAAATGCATATTTTTATTTAGGCGATTATACGAAAGCTATGCAATATCATAAACATGATTTAACATTAGCCAGGTATTTAATTATTTTCGAAAAATTGAAATTAAAATATTAATCATTATTGTTTTTGTTTTGTTTTTGTTTTTGTAAGAACAATGGGTGATAAATTAGGTGAAGCAAAATCATCAGGAAATCTAGGGAACACATTAAAAGTAATTGGTAGATTTGATGAAGCTGTTGTTTGTTGTAAAAGACATTTAGAATTATCACGTGAATTAGGTGATAGATTGAGTGAAGGACGTGCTTTATATAATTTAGGGAATGTTTATCATGCTAAAGGTAAACATATTGGTCGTATTGGTTCTAAAGATCCTGGAGATTTTTCTGATGATGTCAAAGACTGTCTACAACAAGCTGTTTGTTATTACGAGTAAGTTTATCAATAATTTATATTAAAAAAAAAGATGAAGTTTAATAAAAGTCAAGATAACGTTCCGTTATTAAACGTTATCAAACTTTTATTACGAAAAAAAAACAAATTAATAAAATATTTGATATTTTCGTGGTAAATAGGTAAATTCTGTTGAATTATTTATGATGTTTGTTTTATTATTATTATTATTATTATTGTTGCGTTATCATTTATCTGTAAAGAATTTATTTATTTAAGGGAAAACTTGGAATTAATGAAAGACATGGGTGATGTGGCTGCACAAGGTAGAGCTTGTGGTAATTTAGGTAATACATTCTATCTATTAGGTGATTTTGGAAAAGCTATTTACTATCATGAAGAACGTTTATCAATTGCACGACAATTTGGTGATAAAGCAGCTGAACGTCGAGCACATAGTAATTTAGGTAATTCACATATTTTTATGGGACAATTTGAAGAAGCCGCCCATCATTATAAGTAAATTATCTCAATTAAATTCATTCAAATAATTTCTGTTTAATTATTTTTGTTTTGTTTTGTTTTATCAATTAATTAGACGAACGTTATCCCTTGCCCAAGAATTAGGGGATCATGCTGTAGAGGCTCAAGCATGTTATAGTTTAGGAAACACTTATACATTATTAAGAGATTATGAAACTGCCATTGAATATCATTTACGACATCTGTTAATCGCTCAGAATTTATCAGATCGTATTGGTGAAGGACGTGCATGTTGGTCACTAGGTAATGCACATGCTTCATTAGGTAATCATGAGAAAGCATTACATTTTGCTAAGAAGCATCTACAAATAAGTATAGAGGTAATTTATATTCTATTTTCTAATCTTATCTATGTAAATATATATCGATATAAAATAATTTTAATTAGTTGGATGATCCAATGGGTGAAGCTACAGCAAAAATGAATATTGCTGATTTGAGAAAAATATTAAATTTACCTGATAGTCCTGAATTGATTGATACAACATCATCTAAAAGTACAACACCACAAGAACAACAAATCAACGAATTAACTCACCAAAGGATACATAGGGTGAGACGTGAGAGCATGGAACAGCTTAGTCTTATTAAGGTAGTAATTTTGTTTGTTTGTTTATTTTTTTTTAAACTAATTAATTAATTACCGATTTATACGAAAACGTAAGTCGTTTATTTTTGAATTTTGAACGAAATAATTTTGTGATTCTGAAATTATGCCAAAAATTTTTTTTACATTTTCTTTAATCTTAAAATAGATGTTATAAAAGCGTTTTAAAAAACAAAATTATAATTTTCATCATAAACAAATTTCAATGTATACATAAATTAGTTGAACGTATAACAAACAAAATAAGGCTACGTCAAATATTTGCAAGCAATGTACAAATATTTTATGTAAATAGTTAGTTCCACTTTAAATATGCCGTCTTCTACGGTGTATAATTCTAGTGCTTTCCTGTTTGTGTTTCTTTTCTGTTTTATTAATCAAATTTTCTGAAAAGCTTTTTTTCTTTAATTATTGTTTTATATAGTTAACTCCGGACGGCAAACAACGTCCCGGTTTATCTTTACCACCTGTTAATAAATCTCCATCACCGCCAACAAAGAACGAAGACGAGGATTCATTTTTCGATTTATTATCAAGATTTCAATCGAAACGTATGGATGATCAACGTTGTTCACTTATAGTGACTGATAATAATAAAGAAAACACCAATGTTGTAAATTTACCAAATAGTAATCCAAACAATAATAATAATAATAATAATATTAATAATATCAATAATATCAATAATAATGAGGGTCCAGATGATTTAATTGATATGATAGCTGGTATGCAAAGTAAACGTATGGATGAACAACGAGTAGCATTACCAAATTTACCTGGTTTACAATCAACAACGAAATTACAAAAATTGACTGAATCACGTCATCGTGATGGTGTTGATGGTGGTAGTGGTAGTAATATACCAGATGATAACTTTTTAGATCAATTAGTACGTTGTCAGGATAGTCGATTAGAAGATCAACGTTCACCATTACCATCACTAACACCAATTGTTGTTGATGCTGAAAGTGATTCATTGCCACCAACAGTCACAACAAATACGAAAAAGAGTGGTGCCACAGTGCCAGATGAGGATTTCTTTTCGTTAATAATGCGTTTCCAATCAGGACGTATGGATGACCAGAGAGCCACCGTGCCTCGTATGGAATCTAGGTAAAAATTAATTGAATTTTACAATTAACAGAAATTATGTTATAAAATTGCTTTAAGGATGGCTAATGGGAATATACCGCAGGCGTCAAATGATGTTTTCAATAATTTGAAAAACAATTCATCTGGAAAGAAGAAAAAATAAATCTAATTTTATAAAA
This sequence comes from Meloe dianella, assembly GCA_028455855.1. NCBI lineage: Eukaryota > Metazoa > Arthropoda > Insecta > Coleoptera > Meloidae > Meloe > Meloe dianella. The sequence goes on from JAPTHL010000039.1 coordinate 1,506,677, forward strand.
CTTCGACACTTAAGTATTCACTAAATTTTTTTTTATATCTTTCTGTTTTGTTATTATCATTATTTTAAGACGTATTAACTAAGAATTATTTAACAGAGGAAACAAGCTGCATTTATATACACATTCTATAATCGCATTATTCCATTATTACAATTTAATTGATGTTAACCCAGATGTTACGCTTCCAGAGCAGGTGATTATGCATTAAAACTCTTTATCAATGTTGAAACTTTTAACAAACTTCCATGTTTTCTACACTATATTTCTCTTGACTTTAAATGGGTTAATGTTGAATGTGCCAAATGTTTATACGAAAAATGTTCACCAATTGATTGCTTGATTAAATTTTAAAATAAAATCATTTTTGACTGGATTTACAAAAATAACAATCAAAAAAAAAATTGTTAAATATTTGCCAAAGATATTTAATTCAATATATACACCCGTTTTATTATAGTAATTATTTTAAAATAGACTGTTGAAACTTCTTCCCTTTTTATCAAAATATTATTATCGTATTACTAAAATATATTGTTAATTATATACATATTATACTATATACACTTATATAGATTCTAAGGTACAAAATAGTAGAGAAATAAAAGTTTTATTAAGATTTTTTATTTTTATTTTATTTAACACGTACTAAAAACTGTTTATACCAAAGATAACTAGTTGCAGCACATAGACCATACCATGTTAATACATACGATAAATGTTCATTGCGTAGTGTTATTCTAGTTTGGCCACCAATTGGCCCTTCTGGTACATCAAAATCGTTTGTTGCGTCCAGATATACAGGTGCAGTACCTGCAATTTGTGACATATGATTTAAGTCTCTATAAAACCATAGATTGCCTTTATTTTGTGGTGAGAATTGTGGACGATTCTCATGTAATCGTACAATACCAACAATATCAACTTCACCAGAAATCTGACCGTTTTGTCGTGTTGCAGGATTTTGGTGTTTCGCTGGCACCCAACCACGATTTATTAAAATAGTCTCACTATAAATTATACAATTAAAATATTTTCATTGAATCATTCGTAATTATACTCTCGATCTGCTAATTTAAATGGTGTTATTACTAGGTAGCCTTGTGTTTTATTTGTTGAACTCGAAAGTAATTGGCTTTTTGTCGATGCATCACCTCGAACTAGTAACGTTCTAGGTCCCATATACATTTCTTTATCGTGCAGAAAATGACCACGGACATGAATTGGTCGAAATTCTAGTTCTTTCAAATCATCAATACTGAAATTCAGTCAATTTATTAAACTGTTACATCTATGAATACAACAAATACTTCTCAGGTAGTTCAATCAGATCAAGATGCGTTAATTCTTGTAATTTCGCTATTAAATCTTCTTTCCATTTCTTACGCTGGATTTGCCAGGTACCTAATGCAAAAGTAGATGCTGGGATTATCTGTAATAATGGAATATTCTGTAAGAGAAACCATAAGCAACAAATAAATATTGGGAAAATACCAAAAGTAACCACCCAAAAGGGGAAATTTTTCGTGTATTTGTATCCCGATGTTGTGTTGGTTTTACAAGTTTCTCACACAAATTCGCCGTTCTACTTAAATAACGAGGCAATAGGGCGGTGTATCTCGGAGTAATCGATTTCAACAACAATAAAGACATCTCAACTGTTTATTTGTAAAATATAGTGAGGTTATGTTAAAGTTTAACATTTTTTCGTGTCTAATTGCAGCCCAATCAAAATTTGATTTAAACTACATAAATTGTTCAATTTAACTAAAGATCATACAACATATTAGAGATAAATAGATAAAAGAAGTGGTTAATTAGGCGTAGTTTATTCAATTTATTATATGAAACGCTTTGGACATCGATGATATAGGTTGGTAGTACTTTTGAACAATTGTCATCAGCACGTGCGAAATTGAGGTTAAGATATATGTCAAAATTTCCTTTTCGATGAAAATTTGGAAAACATGGAGAATTCCTTGCCAACAGTTACAATTGAAGCTGTTTTACAAGAAACTAAAGATTCGACTATATTGAAAGAGAAAGTGGCCGGTTATGATTGGAATCAAGGTTTAAATTATGATCAATTATTAGAAAGTTATCTACATAGTGGTTTTCAAGCAACAAATTTCGGTTTAGCCGTAGAAGAAATCAATAAAATGCTCGAATGTCGCTTATTAGCAATTCCAAATGATAAATATATAGATACAGAAGATCCATTCATACAATCGAAAACAAATTGTACGATTTTTTTGGGTTACACATCAAATATTGTCTCTAGTGGTTTACGTGAGACTATTCGTTATCTTGTACGAAATAAAATGATTGATTGTATTGTAACAACAGCTGGTGGTGTTGAGGAAGACTTTATCAAATGTTTAGCACCGACATATGTTGGTGATTTTAATTTAAATGGTAATTATTTACGTGAGAACGGCATAAATCGCATTGGTAATTTATTAGTACCAAATGATAATTATTGTCATTTTGAAAATTGGATTATGCCGATTTTGGACGAAATGTTAAACGAACAAAAGAATCATAATACAGTGTGGACACCTAGTAAAATGATAACGACACTAGGTGAAACAATTGATAATGAAGAAAGTATTTATTATTGGGCAGCAAAAAATCAAATACCTGTTTTTTGTCCAGCATTAACCGATGGCAGTATTGGTGATATGATGTTTATGCATTCGTTTAGAAATCCTGGTCTAATATTAGATATTATATCAGATTTGAGGCGTTTAAATCTGATGGCAATTAAATCATTAAATACTGGTATGATTATTATTGGTGGTGGCTTAATAAAACACCATATATGCAATGCAAATTTAATGGTGTGTTCTTTCGTTATTTTTTTTTATTTAATCTATAATTTGTCAAAATGTTTGAAAATTTATAGAGAAATGGAGCTGATTATTGTGTTTATTTAAATACAGCATCAGAATTTGATGGTAGTGATGCTGGTGCACGTCCTGATGAAGCAAAATCATGGGGTAAAATAAAAAAAGGTGCAACTGCTGTCAAAATTCATGCAGAAGCTACATTAATATTTCCATTATTAGTTGCACAAACGTTTGCTAAACATCTTTGCAATAAATAGATGATTTCTTTTTTTATAAAATATATTTATTATTATAAAATAAACACTGATGATAATAATTGTTAACAGTAAAAAAAAAATTACAAAATCTGCATGGAAGAATTCGATTGAATTGTACAGCAAATGTCATGTTTTGCTTTTACGAATTATTTTTAAAATAAAACTTAAAAATCGTGTAATATCAAACCACACTATTCGACAGTTTTCATTACCTGTTAATAAATGCGCGGATAAATGGTCTCAGTTTATTTAAAAAATATGGCGAAATAGTAAATAAACAATGATATGTTGTGGAGTATTTTAAAAATTTGACTATAAACTAATTGATTAATTTAATCAAAAAATCGTTACCTCTCTTTTAAATTACAGAAGAGAAGATTAAAGGTTTCTTAAGGCCACGGTAGATTTAATATTTTTGTTTAGACAATTCTAAAGCTCTTGAAATTATAATTTGTACATCCATCGGTGGGAAATTTTGTAATAATTTCAAATTGGACGGGAAATCACCGTTCAATAAATGATTTCTTAATATCACTATCATTGCACAACAAACATAAATCAAAAAATCAAACCGTGATTCATCAGCAAACAGTGAATCCCAAATTCTTAAAACATCAGGCAATGGAAATTCTTGTGATAACAATAAAGTGATCCATCTATTTATTAAATAAAATAGAAAATTAGTTTTGTTATTTTTTTTTTAATAATTAAGAAGCAGAAACCTGAAACTATAATATTGTGGACGCAATTCAAGTTGTTGAAATTTAAGCCAAACATCTAAATCGCAATTCCTCAATTGGATTAATAAACGACTCATCATTTTATTAATTCCATGATCGGTTTCGTCTAGACTTTTTATGAAAAAATCACGAATTTCCGACATTAGATTCGTAAAACAGAAGAAACTATCACATTCAGCATGTTCTATTGATCAAAACAAAATCAAAAGTCAGTAAGCCAGCCACATTATTGCATTTTCGAACAATAATAATACCTCTAAATGTCGAATTGGGATCTGAAGCAAATGCATGATAGATTGGGCCGATAATTTCATTCATTCCTTGTACGTAACTTTGGCCGGGATTCATTTTTGCATATAGAAACAGAATACGTTCAACGACCTCCCAATGAGCTTCTCTACCTTCAGTCATCGGTGCATAATCTTCATTTGCTTTCTTTATCGATAAGGCAATCTAAATTGTGAGAAATCGAATTTAAATATTGAAAAATTCCTATCAAATTATGATAAAAGAGTGTTGTTGTTTTCTAGGAAAATTACCTGCTACTAATTACAAGCAGCATGCAAACATAAGTCTTCATTTAAAACAATCAATTATAGAGGAAATCTTTCGATTTAAATGAAAATTTATAAGAAATCGTACAATTTCAATATAAATTAAGATGTTTTTTATTGTTGGAAAAGTTTACCTTTGTTATTCCTAAACCTTTCCGTTCAACGTTGGCACATTTTAATACACTCCTTTGTACACGTGTATGCAACCGTTTTACATCATTACTATTTACAATTTCATAACACGGAAATTCTGTAGGTTGCTGAAAAAATGATATATCCGGACATAATCGACGTACATCCTTATCAATTTGCAATAAGACCTCATTATCTTTAAAAAATGTCTGCCATTGACTATCTGGATTTATACTTAATGGGTGATCACCTTGTGTTACATCACCATTGGGTTCTTCTGCTCCTGGCATGACGATCATCTCATCTATAATTTTACAAACAGTTTTATAAGTGTTCAATATACAGAAATAACAGGAATATCACCAATGAATTGTTTATATAATGTCCTTTTCTCCTCAAGGAACTGCTGCCATTCATTGCGATTCAATGGTAGATAATTTAATAGAAGACGCCAACATAATGCTCGTTTCCCTTGATCATCTGGTATTCCTACAAAATTTGAACAAAGAAAAAAGCCAATGATAGTACGCCCCTTTTATTTGTTTAATGATTAGTTATTTACCATTAAAGGCAAATTTTCGTAATTGTTTTATATCGATCACATCTTGCTGCAGAATATCATCGAATTCTTTTAACCTGAAACGTAGTTTTATTCAGTTTTTTATAGAATTAATTAGAAATCTTAATTAATCTACCTTGCTCTATAAGCCATGTTTCAAGAAGATAACAAAGATAACCTCGAAATTGACCAAATATTTCAATTGACATTTCTACTAACTGATATAAAAATATTTCAAACTTTACTTAGTCAAAACAAAATATCTCAACATTTAAACTACAAAAAAACAGAATTGTATGCATTTAAATTGATGTTTATTATTGAATATTACTACAATTGTGGTTAAAATTAATTTTATACTATTTAACAATGTTTTTAGTTACACTAGTATTTTGACAACAGTTAGTAGCAATGTCACATCTGCTAGATTTTCAGTAGATCTACCAACTTAATACTGTGCTCCAGCTCCAGCCCCCCGGAACTTAATTACTATCTTTAATTATTATTCTTGTTACAATTCACTGAAATTACACAATAAGTAAAATGATCAAATAAAACGGTAGATGCACGTTTTGTATATCGATTAGAAAACGATGATAAATTCGATACAGTTTCAACTTTACAACTGAAACAATTGTACTGATTCTTCATCATCAAAAAAAACTAAAAGACATTGAGAATAATTCACTAGACTTGTCGATGATTTTATTGGATTCTCTAAGAAATAAATTGGCCCATAGACAGCTCTTTTGTTGAGATCTACGAAAATATGCTGAATTCTCTCCATTTGCTTTGCTGATCTTATCGAAATACACGTGGCAACTCTGTTTGATGGGCCGATGGGTAAATGTCAAGTTTGTCAAATAGTTTTCTAATAACAAAAATAATCTTTTTTTTTGGTGTAAAAACATCTGGAGGAAAATTGCTGACAAAATTATTGTAATTCATTATAATTACATTCAAAAATTCATAGATAATTAAAAAACGATTGTCATGTGAATGTTTTTACATAAAAACATTGTACTAATAACTGTAAGTTGCATTTTATACGTATGTATTGTCTTATATATATAGTTGGATCGTTCTAGAGAGGAAGATACGTTTTTGTTTGTTTGTATTTGTTTTTGGTAATGTAAAGATGTTACAATCGAATTGTCGCCATTCACATGCTTTACCACCAGAGGCATGTGCATTTTGTAATTCGTCATCACCAGAAACATTGCTGGATTTATGTTTCGAATATATAAACGATAATTTGGATACAATTTGTCGTCGTTGTCCAACAACAGGTAGATTATGGTTGAAACAGGGTCTTGCATTGCCAGTAGAAATATGTGAACGTTTGTTAAATATACGTTCAAATAATTTAACAAAGATCAATACGAATTTTATAAATATATTTCGTGATCGTCAAAATACAAGATTGAAACGTGTACGTTTACGTAATGCTGATATAAATGACTGTGATTTAAAGATTTTATTGAAACACCATTTAATCGAATTGGAAATAACAAATTGCCGTAATATAACACCAAATTGTATAAATGATATAACAGAATATGGTACAAGTTTATTATCATTAACAATTGGAGAGAATTGCGAGATATTTCCAAATAATATTTATGGTAAATTACGTTTCACTGAAGAACATTACGATAGAGGATTTATATTTCTAACATCATCATTGAAACGATTAATTATCAAAAATTTAAATTCGTTACAACATGATTTTTATGTTTTATTATTTAAACATATGAAAAATTTAACATACTTAGATTTATCAAATTGTAGTGATTTAAATAATTTGAATTATGTTGATCATTTAATTAATTTGAATTCATTAATATTATATAATGTACAAAAAATTGATTTAATGATACCATCTATATGCCAATTGAAATCATTAAGACATTTAGATATATCACAATCAAAAGAACAACAAGGACGTTATGATAATGGTAGTGAAATTTTAACAATATTAGTTAATAGTTTACCAAAATTACAATCATTAGATATATCTGGTACAAATTTAGCTGGCCGTGGTGTTGCCGAAACTGGTCTACGTAGTGATATACCTGGATTAAGTTCACGCATTAATAATCCATTTCAATATTTAGGTTTATATGAAACATCACATGATGCCTGTTTAAGACACGATATACCCGCTAAATTAGTATGTACCATTAACTTTGTTATTGTTTGTGTTTGTTTATGTTTTTTTGGGTCCAAATTATAATAATAATAATAATGAAATTAATTACAGATTGCTGGTAATGCAAATGAAGAACAAATGTTAGTAGCAGCATGGGCTTTCCTTGATCGTATCGATATGTTACAAAAAGTACTAAACGAATTATTCCATCTATTACGTTTTGAAAGTTGTGCATATGTTGGACAAGCTTTAAATATTGTTTTAGAAGCAATGAATCGACATTTAATGGAGAAACATGTCCAAATTTCCGGAAGTGCCACATTATTTTACATTGTAAAAGGTACAGGAAAAGAATTACATGATGATGTTAAAGTTAAACGGAAAATCATAACGGCATTATTAAATGGAATGAGCGTCCATAGAACTGATGAGACAATGATGAGAAACGGTTGTCTTACATTGTGTCAATTTAAAATACCAAGCGATGTGGTAAATTTATTTCTATGAATTATTGTCTTTTAAAATAACAATAAATCGATTTGTTTGCAGTTATTCGATTATGAACGACTTGTTGATATTTTATTGTATTCAGTGCATGGAATGCAACCGGAAAGTTTTGTTCAACGAATAGGAATTTATTTATTAAATTCATTAGCATGTCAAGTTGATGGTCATCAGAAAGTTAAATTAGGCGAATTAGGTGCAATTAATGTAAATTTTCTTTATATTATACTCAATAATTAAGAAGCATTATTAATTTTCTATTGTGTTCACAGAAAATGATTTGGTTGGTGGCTGATCGTTTGGAACGTGGTCATTGTGATGATGTATTAGAAGTCGCGTGGTCGACAATGTGGAATGTTACAGACGAAACACCATCGAATTGTCGTAAATTTTTAGAAATCAACGGAATGGAGTATTTCCTTCAATGTTTGGAGGTAGATAATTATAATATTTTCATTAGTCGTATAAACATTAACATATTTATTTTTAGAAATTTCCAAATAAAGAAGAATTGTTAAGAAATATGATGGGTTTGTTAGGGAATGTAGCTGAAGTTAAAGAATTACGTCATTATTTAATAACAACCAAATACTTATCAGTGTTTTCTGATTTATTAGATTCACGTAGTGATGGTATTGAAGTTAGTTATAATGCAGCTGGTGTTATATCACATATAGCATCTGATGGTCCAATTGTATGGGCTGTACAACAGCCAACACGTATTTATGTATTAAATAAAATGGTTGATGCTATTGATCGTTGGGATTTAAATTCACGTCGCAACATTAATTATCGTTCATTTGAACCAATATTATATTTGGTTAAAGTTCATCATACACCAGAATGCCAACATTGGGCTGTTTGGGCTTTAGCTAATTTAACAAAAGTCTATCGTAAGTCAAATTAAAACAATTATATAATCGTCAGTTTTTCAACTTTATTTGTTTCTAGCTGAAAAGTATTGTACTTTAATTGAGAAAGAAGGTGGCCTTTCTTTATTACAAGACGTAATCGACCATCCATTACCACCATTAGCTGTTAAACATTTAGCAGCTTTAGTTATTGAAAATTGTCGAAAATACCGTGAAGAAGGTTGTACAGATGTTGATGCCCAATTAGAGGGTTAATTTTTACAAAAAAACAAAACAAAACCATTAAATTTCTTAATACTCATTTGTTGACTTTTTCTTAATCATTTACATTAATATGGACTGTTGGTTTATGTAAATACCATTATTTATTTTTCTTTCATCCTTATATTTACTTATTATTTTGATTATTATTATTATTAATATTATTAGTTGAGTATGAATTAATTAAAGCATGTATTTTATGGAATTTATCATAGAGCAACGTGTTATTTTTATTTAAAACGCTATTATGTTTTAATTTGAAAAATTGTCTTTATTTTTACCCTCCAAAAAATTCAAATGATCATAGTAAATTTTTTGTTTGATATTTAGACTAAATAAAGAAACTAAATTGGAACGTTGCCAAATCCAACAATATCTCCAAATTTTGTAAAAAATAATCTAGCAGCACTACAAAACCTTTTTGCGAGTACTTACAATATCTCTTCAATCACAGAAGAAAAAGTGCTTTTAATTAAACAATTACAGAAATAAGACCACCAGTTGGTAAAGTATTTGAAGCTACACGAATTTAAGTTGAAGTTTCAATCGTATATAAAGCCCTGTCCACATCTATCAAACGATCACGATGATGAGGGTATGAAGGGGAATGAATCAACGATTGCAAATAAGTGGATAAGAAAGTGTCGCCAACTAGCAGATTAGCGTTCACGCCATTCCTTGGCCTTTGTTCTCATTCGATCGCGTTTGCATTGCCGTCCACACTATGTTTACATTTCCGTTCGTACTCATTTCTTCGTGATCGTTCGATAGATGTGCTCGGGGCATTCATTCACTCAAAAATGTTTTCACATGCAATTGCCATATTGAATATCTGAGTGGTTGTAGTGTAGTTTTTTAACCGAGTACGAAGAACTATGCGAATGGTAGAATTTCTATGATTTGAAGTATACCAGAATTATCTCATTGAAGTTTAAAATTACCATCAATAGTGTTAATGCGGCAACACTGAGATTCAATCCTCTATTTAGTCACTTCTGTCAAGTATTGTTTATTGAGGTTATGTTGTAAAAATGTTCTTCGAAGCTGGTATGTTGTTTGATTACAATTTTATTAAATTAAAATAATTAAATATTTCAATTATAGTGGCGTTAATTTGTGTTGCAATTCTTTGGGGTGGTACAAATCCGATTTTAAAACGCAATTCCAAAGAAATCGTTGAAATCAAGTCGCATTCAATTATTCGAAAATTCTTATTAGAAATCAAATATTTAGCAACTAATTTTACGGTAATTATATATTAATTAATTAATCGTTAATTTATATTAATTGAATGCTTTACAGTTTTTATTACCTTTGGCTTTAAATCAATTAGGCTCAATTGTATATTTTTTCACATTGCAAAATACCGATTTATCATTGTGTGTACCAGTAGCAAATTCACTAACATTCGTATTTACAGCAATTTGCGGTTGTTTATTAGGTGAAGAATTACCACGGCGAGGTATGTGTGTTGGTTGTCAAAAGATTCATTAATTAAATAATTGGTTACAGGAACAATTTTAGGAATTATTCTAATATTATCCGGAACTGTACTGTGTTTCTATGATAAACATGTTATTTCATTAACTAATCAATAAAATATTCACAGTATGAATAAATGATTAATTTATATTTAACAAATATGATAAACTTTAATGATTCATTAAAATTGGCACAATTTATTTCGTAATCATTATTTTTATTATTATTATTATTTCCTATCTTTATAGAATGAATTGAAAATTATTTGCAGCAATCAATTATTCATTGAATTTATTTCAATTATCGATAATTGTTTACGTTGGAATTAATAACTGTGTCTAGAAATTCATAGAATAAACGCCTACATTTATTTTGCTGCATAATGACGACATACATACACGAAAAGAGACATATAAATAATGAATCAATTCCTATCCAACATATTAACCTTTTGACCTGCAATCAGTGTTCAATGTATTCAATTAAAACAAATATTCCGCACCTGAAATAGGATAAAATCAATGAAGGAAATGATTGTAATTCTAATTTGGAATAATTTTTTTCGTCCAACAACAACATTTACGGAAATCATATTTACGAATTAATTGAAATTCAATAGCAAATAATTTAAAAAATAATTAATTATGAACACAAATTGCTCAATAAATCCAGCTCGATTTGAACCCAACTTTACGATCGTTTTTATTAGTCTCCTTAAAATATTTAATTATCATTTGTTTATCAATCAAAAAAAAAACATCAACATATTTTATGCCATCAGACTCATAAAATCAATAGTGGCACCAAAAAAACCCTAAAACTAAATTTATGATATATTATGAACAAAAAAAAAATCAATCAGGTCATAGGGTATCGATTAGAGATGTATTCCTATCATTTTTATATTACAAAAACGATATTACAACAAAAACTCGTTGATATTTTTTCTTGTTTGTGTTTTCTCTCATTGATATTAGTTAATTTTGTCGTGGAAATTGTGCGAAATAAATAGAAGATGAGTCAGGAGAAGGTGTAGAACGATAAGTTCCCACGTTGCTGGCACATTATTCGAATACCAGTACCTTTAAACGATCATTTATAAACGAAAAGACATAAATATATATAAAGATAGATAACATGATTGTGTGGGCAAATTGTATTTTATTTTTAGGCCTCCACTTTATAAACTTAGTAATCATTACAGAAACAAAAATGTAGAGTAGATTGGGGAATTTTAAAGTATTCAACTGACCTGACATAACTTTTAAAACGGATTTAAAAGAGAAACAACAAACAACAGTAAAAGTGTATTAATGGGATAATGTTAAATGCGCACAAATTTCCAATAATTTTTTTTTAGTGTACATATTTCGAATTTCTCTATAATTGTTGTTGATTTATATCGATGTTTACGCTGAAATGTCGCTGAAATTCCAAATATATTATTAAAACTTGTCAACGTAAAGAATGTTGGCTAAGAATTCTCAATATGTGTAGTAAGAGTTATTTTAATATTTATTAAGATATTTTGGAAAGGCAAAAAATGAAGGGAATTTTTGATTCATTTTAAACAACAAACGAAACAATCATCGTGAAATACACAGGCGACAATTCTCAAATAAATATTTTCAATTAATGTGTGAAAGGTCGCACATATTCACAGCAATATATTTTTGCGAAATTGTGAAAATTAAAAAAAAAATGAATAAATACAGTTTTATCAATATTTTTGATTTAATTCAACTAATCAGAGTTCAAAATTTGAGGATTTTTATCAATTCACGACACAGACATAGGGGGCCGAGCTAAATTCCAAATACACCAATCGCTTAACAAAGACAAACAGTTGTTTGAAACTCAGCCATATTTACAATCGAGACTAAACCGCTTTTTAATTTGATGCGGCTTCAAATTATAATTTTGATAAAAATGTATTTGAAGCAAAATTATTACAACTCGTACGACTCAATTAGAATCATCAAATTAATTTGCAAACTCAATTATAATTTTTGTTAATAAATGTGGCATCCTCAGGTGTTGGTTTTAGTTCTCTACACTAGTCGAATCGTCTCAAATAATTAGAGAAGAGGTTAAAAACACTACTTAAGAAGATGCAGTTCTGTCAGTATTTCTACAAGAATGAAGACAATCGTAAATGTGCAGGTTGAAGGAAAATTTAGTTAAAACCGGTAGCATAACATCAAGAGTTACCGCATATAATAACAACATTTATTAGTAGAAATTCTTCAAATTCTCACGATAATACGACGCTGTTTTTTGAAAATCGTAGTTCAACGGAAGGCACGGATAATACTTACAATCTTCATGTTAACACTTCTGTGCAAGAAGCTTCTTTCCTTTGCGGTACAAGTATTGAAAATAGGAAGTGCGTGGGAGGGACAATGATGGTACGCAACGAAAGTTTACCGACACATTTTGGATTCTACAGTTTAAACGTGCTGTGAGTTTTGAAGACGCCTAAAAGTCCTGAGAGACAGTTGTGCGTTAATGTATGGACAAAAATTTAGTGCAGTAAGACCCCGTTTCAGCAAATTTCTGAATTCAACACAACACATGAGTGCTTCCAAATTCAAATTTTCCTGTGTCCGCATGAAGCTGCAACGCGCCACTGCTGACAGGGCCCCTTCTAATCTAAGATTTGCGAGAGTACGTACTTGTATTCTTAAAAATGGACATCACCAAATGGCCTTATAATAACGTTTTTCTTTCACCAATGAATTTCAACTTTTATAGCCCATCAAAATTTTTTCCCCTTAATCTCTTTAGAAATTTTTCAAAGTATTGTTATAAAGCCCTTAAAGGGCTGCGAAGAAAATTGTAAGAAATAAACTTCAAAGTACCAAAGTAATACATTCAGTTACTTTAATAATATGTGACCAATGATGAAGATCGGATAATCATTAATACTATTAAAAAGCATTCAGTTTTTGCATTTATATTTATGTAAATTTTCCACCCCTAATCTTAATAGAAATCATCCCTATCAAAAGGGACATTTCTGTTATGTAAATTAAGCTGACAATATTCAATGAGCATTTTTAAATTACGCGTGTCGAGTTATTTGCGTATCAACCCGAAATTGTTGAGGAATTCACAGGATGTAACTAACTCAAAACAGTAATGCCTGTACCGAAAAAGAAACGGATTAGTCTACATGGCCAATTTAAGAAAACACTAGCAAAGAATGTTGGCGTAAACAGAAGTATCTGTAAGTTGCAGAAAGATTTAGAGCTTGACTCCACCATTGATGAATTCACCTCAACAACAAAATGACGCAATACTGTAACTAGAGGCCATTCCACAACATAAGTGCAATTGCTAATACAACGTCAAACTAAAAATAGGCGTGGCGATAAATATGATTAATCAGCAATATTTAATTATAGTAAAATTTCGAATTCTTATTGGCTCCTTTTACGATTACTACTGTATATAAATAACTAACTATCTAATATAAACCTTCGTTTTTGGAATAACGTGTACACGTTTTTATTTATTTATTTATTTTTGATTAATCAATTTCCTTTTATAGTGTGCTCGAAATTTACTCGATATTCGATATATTTACAGTCTAGACAAATCAATGTTTATTTTTTTGCTTCTTCTAAAGGCCTCTTGTCTATGTTTATTGAAAATGGCGTCGAAATATTAAATTAAACAAGACTTAATAGAAATATCAAATGGGACTCGTAATTGAATCATTCTAAACATTCCAAAGACTAATTAACTGTTAATTTTTCTTTCGTATTACCATTTAATTGTTTTTGAGAGGAATTTACAAATTAATATCAACATAGAGAGTTGTAACAAGTTGATTATGATTGATAAATCAACGAATAAAGACAGAAGGAGTTTCATTATTAATTTGCTGCTGGACAGCTTGACTAATTGATTAGAAACTTGATTGATCGATTGAATAAATTTTATAATGCAAATGGATGATGTAATGCTAGAAAATTTTCCAAAAATTACTCATCTTCTTTAATTAATTTTTGTTTCCTAACATCTCAAATTAACAATAGAAATTGAAATATTTCGAATAAAAAACTGCATAAATGTGTAGATAAATTTACGATTATTATTAATAAGTAGCAATAAAGGAAAACTTATGATAATTTAAGTACAATATAACTCATTAACATTTCATACATGTATCAAATTTAATTACCCAATAAAATGAAATTTTATTACCAATTATTGCAGAATGAATCTTTACGATGCTGGGTAGATTCGATTACTTATATTAAAACAAATAATAATAATAATTAAATAAAAATAAAGACACTGTATCAGTTGACAGATCGTAAATTAATAAAAAAAAAATTCAGCATATCATCATCATGAAATACCAAACAAGGACGACAGACAGGATTTAATTAAAATACCGTTCAATCCTCCTAATTTCGAAATATCTCCACTATTTAAATTGCAAAATACCAATTTAATCATCATCGCGTCCGTTATCCTTTGTTGTTGTTGTTTACGATTCTATGTTGTTGTTGTTGTTGTTGTTCAAAAAGGATGTCTTTCTTTTTGAAAAGAATCTAGATACAACATTCTTGTGTCAATGTGTGTGACACAATCTTGACGCCGGCGCCTGAATATTTCCACATAAATTTAATCGTTTTTTTTGTTTCTTTAATAATTATTTTGTATTTCGTATCCGTTTATTTTCATATCAATGATAATTTATAAAATATACCGTAGTTAATGTTAAAATATACGGATAAGACGAAAGGTAATACAAAAAATAAACAAATGGATAAATTTCAGGTGAATGTTGTTGTTGTTGTTAATGGGACAACATGTTTGTTGGGATTAATTATGACTGGTTTAGGTGTCAGGCACGAGCCAGAGATTCTTTTTAAAGAATTCTTTAGTTAGCCAATTGGAATTGATTTAGAGTTACATATTTATTAATTTTTTCTAATATTATCGATTTTCAATTGTTTCTATTAAAATTATCAACGGTGTCACTATTGCTACATATTTTTTTTTGTATCTATTATTCGTCGCAGTACAAATTAGACACGTGGTTGCAGCTAATACGTTTCGAAAATTTTGATCACCAATAGAGAATGTGGAAAAATTCAGGAAATGTTGTGGTGGCGCCAATAACAGTAGCGCCAACAGTAGGCGTCCACTATAGTGTTGTTGTTTTTCCGACCCTATGAGTCTTGACATTGTTGGAAGATGTTCAGGTAGCTCAAGAATGCATTCAACGGCCACATCAACAACAACAACAACAACAACAACAAGAGCAGTAGCTAATTATCGGTAGTATGTCGAGCTGAACATACCCCGGGAGACACCGATAAAGAGATATATGGAGGCAGTGGCGCCTGTCCAGCCTCCGTCGTACGCACACCGCGCGCTTCCACTCATCCAATACAAAATACATGTTAAAGTTATATACATAGTATAGATATAATACAACACACATATACATACAGAAATACAAATCGGTACGTCGTCGTCGCGTCGCTCCAGCTTCAACATTTTAAAAGAAAATTCAGTTACTGACAAACCACCATACGAATCAGTCTTGATTTTTTTTTGGCTTTTGGATGATATCAACAACAACAACAACAACATAAACTGATAAAGTGTGTAGAATAGTGTACGTGTGTTGTCGAAAATAAATCGAAATTCAAAAAAACGATAAGCCAGTGATAAATCGAATGTGCAACAGCACTAGTAATAGTAGTAGTAATATCAACACCAACACTAAAAAGAAGAAGAGACATCAGAATTTGAACAATCGTCATCTAGTGATTTGGTGATAAATAATAATAATTATTATTATTAATATCTCTTGATGATTTTTAAATTTAAGACTATTGGCAATATGTCCGCATTATTATTATCAATTCTTGGTTTATCCGTTGGTATTCCACATTGTCCAATGTGGAAAGAAATAGCACCATGTACATGCCGTATGGATTCAACAAAATTAACAACAATCCAATGTGACAAGATGACATCTTATAATCAAGTTGTTGATTTATTAAAGGACCATTTCGCACCAAATGATCGTGTCTCATTGAAACTAGCATTTTCTAAATTGGATGATTTACCATATCGAAATTTCAAAGAATTAAACATGTCAATAGAGAATCTCAAACTAAATCATGATAATCTAGGGTGAGATATACAAAAAAAATAATAAAAAATTCTATCATTAATTTGTTGAAAAAACAAAACCAAAACCGTGTAGGAGCTAAAGGAACTCGATCATTAAACAAAAACTCCGTTTTCCATCCTATTTAGACAAATTGACTTGAAATTTTTGTGGACCTTCACACTATCAACACAAACAAACAAATTTATGCACGACGAACTTCCGTAGAAACTACACGACATTAATCTAATTTAAAACAAATCTTCCCACGTCATTACAAATTAAAAATTAATTAACAGTAAATTTGAAACAATTAAGAATCAATACCAGAATTTGTCTCTGTTGTGTTGTTATCACATTAATTCTGAGAAAATTAATAGATTTTTTTTCATTATTATGTGTATGTGTGTGTGTGTGTGATAATTATCATATAAATAAATCAAGCAGGCGACGCCGTTACATATACATAATTGAAACATGAGAAGGTTGTAGGGTTATCATTAATACATTGATTGTCATTTGTCACAATTTATCAATACTCGTGCTGGATGCCCTTTTCCCTTAATTATTTATCAGTACCTGTGGATGGAGTGAAATATTTCCATTCCACAGCGTTTACGTCAGTAATTGATAAGAGAAACGATAGAGTATTGGGGTTAAAGGGGTTAATAGGCCGATGTCAAATCAATCCATGCCACCTGGCCCAATAATAATATGCAAAATACAATTGAGCCATTGACGTGATGTTTTATTGTTGTTTTTGACGCTACTATTCACGGTCTGAATGATATATTTTCTTTGTAACATTTTGATAATTTTCGATCGCGTAAGATATAGTGAAATTTTCAGAATTGTAATCGCTACGATTTTAAACAAAAATAGATTCTTGTTTCCATAATATTACACGACCATTAATTTGACATAAATTTTGTTAATAATAACAATATTTATAAACTGGTGTTAACTGGAATTTCGTACAAAATTCGTCTCTATCACTAAGACGGTAAGGAATAAAGAAAAAAATTGACCCATCATTGAAATCACCATAATAATATCTTGAAAAATGCGTAAAATCTAAAAGAATTCGATTTCGGATTATGGAGAATTCTAAAAAAAATTTATAAAGAGAAAGTAAATCAAATTTGTGTGAAAGTTCCCGAAAAAAAAACAACAACTCTTCTATTGGCTTCTCTCGATCTCTCCGTCTCTATACGCACAAATATTAATTAAAAAATCTTATCATACTTTTCCAATATGTTTTTGTGGCTCTTGTTGATTAATGATTTGTATATAGTTTGAAATGTTTTATTAATTTCTGATGGTGGGGTCAATGTTCCTTGTGGCGCCTAAGACCATGGCGCCACAACTCACTAGGTGTCCATCCTTTTTAATTCAATTTTTTTGGAAAAAAACAAAACGTCTACACATGCATTATTGTATAATAACAAACAATTGTATTTAGTAAACACTTCCGGATTTGATTATCTTTTAATTGCTTTATAGATAAATAAATATGGATGTTTATGTTGTAGTGAATTGGAAGGCGATACGTTTGAAGGTCTGAACAATGTTGTATTCTTAAGTTTGGCCGACAATTTTCTGGGTAAAGTCCCGGAACATTTATGGAAACGTATGCCGAATGTTCGAACGGTAGATTTAGGACGCACACGAATCAAATCCCTTTCTAGTACAAGTTTTAAGGTAGCTATATTTTAACATTTTTCAAAACAATCATTGATTTTTGCCTAGAGTCTTCCAGTTGAATGTTTAGTATTAGCTGGTAATATGATAACACAAATGGATATTGATACATTTCCAATTGGTATCGAACGTTTGCATATTGGTCGTAATAATTTACGTACATTAAATAAAACATTAACAAATCTATCCGATTTGATATGGTTGTTTGCAAATTCAAATAATCTAACCGATATTGAAAATGAATTACCAAATGAAGCGAAAAAATTGAAAATGATCCACTTCTCTAATAATCGTCTAACACGATTGCCACAACAATTGAAAACATTTCCAACATTAGAATCTGTGTTTTTCCAACACAACTTAATCGAATCGTTGGATGGTGCTTTGAGTAGAAACAGGAAATTGATGCGTGTGGTTCTAGAACACAATCGTATCTCAATTGTAAGTTTCACCTTTACACACCTGCAAACAAAACAAAACAAAATTATCGTAATTTTAGTTAACAAAAGACGATTTCATTGAAAATGAAATGTTAGAATCTCTACTATTGGGCCATAATCATATCACAAGTCTAAATAGTTCACTGTTGAATTTAAGAAATTTGAATTTCCTAAATATAACGCAAAATCATTTAACAGAGTTCTCATTTCAAGAAATTGTCGGTTTACAACAGTTACGCAGCATCGATATGTCTTATAATCGCATCAAAACATTGTACGGGCCTGCTGCGGTAAGAGTTGATTTCAATGTACTCAAATTGCGATTGATTAACATTCTTCTCAAACCAAAACAAAACAATTTTTAGAATCTAGTTGAATGGAATATAAAGTTGACTGAATTGAAACTGGACCATAACGAGATTGAGTCATTAGATGGTGCGCTATCTGGATTGCCCGAATTGTTACGATTGAATTTAAGTTTTAATAAATTAACAAGAATATCACCGGATGATTTAATTGGTTTAGATCAATTAAGATTATTAGATGTTTCACATAATTATTTAACAACATTGGAGGAAACTAGCAAAGTAAGTTTCCATTGTTCTGATCATTCAATTGACAAAATTAATTCATAATTTGTTTTTATAGACATTCCTGCCACGTTTAGAAGAATTACGTGCTAGTCACAATTATTTAACAATATTGGAAAGAGATTTTCATGGTTTGCCAGTATTGTGTCATGCTGATTTATCAGATAATCAAATTGTCGCATTAGGGCGTGATTTAGTTAGTAAAACACGTTGTAAAATTGGACATGGTGTACATGAAGGCACATGGGATACATTGAAAATTTATTTAAAAGATAATCCGATTTTATGTGATGCTGCACTACCTGAAATTGTATCAGCTATGGAAATTAATCATACACGTATTGTTGGTGTAGCACATTGTCCACCATTAAGTGAACAACCTGTTACAACAAAACCAAATGCATTTTTGGGGTATATACCAGATACACCAACAACAACACCATCATCAACAACAACAACAACAATGCAATCACTATTACCACCAGCTGCTATATCAGTAAATTTACCAAATATACAAAACAGTGAAAGTATAGATACAATAGAACCATTATATAAAACAAATTATGATGGTGTACAATTATCCGTACCGGTACAAAAAAATAACGAAAATAATTTAGAAACAATAGAATACCATATTGATGGGTTAAATGAAACAAATCAACTATCAACAACTGCAACTACACCAATTATCGATGCTGTAAAACAAGAAAAACAACTATCAAAATTAGCATCAGAAATTGAAGAATTACGTACACGAGTTGAAGAATTAGCAACACAAAATAAATTATTACTGAATCACCAAACAACGAAATCAACAGAGAAACCGTTAACGGACGACATACGGAAACCGTAATTAACAAAATTATTAAACAAATGAATAAAAAGACGAGATTTTCAATATTCGCAATTAAGACATAG
Organism: Meloe dianella; assembly: GCA_028455855.1. Classification (NCBI taxonomy): domain Eukaryota; kingdom Metazoa; phylum Arthropoda; class Insecta; order Coleoptera; family Meloidae; genus Meloe; species Meloe dianella. The sequence continues at coordinate 1,526,827 of JAPTHL010000039.1, forward strand.
TTTCTGGAATAACTTTTAACTAGTCATTTAGTGGAAAGAAAGGAAAATTCATCCAAGAACAATCATTATTTTTCTATATACAATAAATATTTTTGGATTTAACAAGGGGGTACTTGAAGTATTTTATTGTTATTATTATTATTTCAAATAATTTAAGTACAATTAATTCAAAACAGTCATTAAATCCGATTGTGATTAGAGTTTTAATGGTAGTAACGAAGATTTGCGACATTTTGATTTATTTTATTTTTTTAGAAAAGAAACAGAAATATATTTTAGCTTTATGTGCCATGTATTTTCTTCGTTTTCAGTTTTTTAGCCCGATATCTCGCGCTCATCACTATAGTCAAAATGTTGATGATGTAATTGTAAATAATATAGCTTTATGGATAGACAGGATTAGATTTATAAAACAAAAATAGACTTTTAGCCAACAAATAACAACTTTTTTGTGTATTTATATTTTAGAATTATAAAAATAAATATTTAAAATAATAAAATTACCTATTATTTGTTTTGTTCGTAATTCTTTAGGCTATCTGCAATTAGTCGTTTATTAACACCGTTTTCAACATAAACAGCACACACGCCCAATTTTGTTGTGTCTTTTATGTTGCGGTGTTCATCATCAAAGAAGATTATATCATTGAATTCCACGTTGTTTTCGCGTTTTATCCTGTAAAAACAAAATTAGAATTTCTTGAAAACAAAAAATCGAATAAAAATCACTTTGTTAAATGTGCTGTTTTTGATCCAGGGTAGATTTCTTGCTGTTTAAAATATCTATCCCAATTTAATATTTGTAATAATTGTTGTGCACCCCGTATTTCGCTAGTACGAGATGCCACTGCTAGAACATAACCTTTACTGTACAGATCTTCTAAAATTTCAGGTACTTCCGGGTAATATTGGATTGTTTGTCCACGATCATCAACAACCGCACCATTAGACCTTAAATAATGCTGATATTATTGAAATTAATCCAAATTTAAATAATGGCAATAGTTAAAAAACTACCCCCTTCTAAATGGTGGTGTAACGTGTGTATCAATCCAAAATGGCCATAATGTATAATCTACAATCATAATTATACGAATTACACATCAATTTTAATTGAATATTATTCGTCTTACCTAAATCAAAAACGAAAATTTTTGGCTTCTTACTCGTCATTTTTCTTAAAAATTTGATTAGATATTTGGAGATTTTGTCAATCTAGTGTTGGTACACCTGAAATTTAGTTACATTTTTCTTTGTAACTTTATGATCATGTTCTATTATTAGGGTCTTATTGGATGTCATAGATAGTTGCATACAGTTGCATGGGTTGCACATGTAGTGTATCTGTTGTTGTTTTGTGATAAAAATATGTAATTTTATTACAATTATAATAGAAAATGCCTTATTGTTATATAAAATCGTGCAAAAAAGCAGATTATGATAATACTGGAATTACTTTCCATTCGTCATCAATCAAATTTTCGATATACATCATTATTAGGTTCCTGATGCAATTTTGGTTTACCTAATTCGAATCCCCCATTATTGGAGAAATGGTTAGATAGCATAGGTAGGAATAATATTACAACGCGACTAGAGACAACAATATGCTCACGACACTTTGACAATGACTGTTTCTTGCCAGGTTTAAGAAGAAGACTGAAGAGAAACGCGTACCCAACTTTGGTAAGAGACGATATAATGTGTGTCTTTCTGTAAAATTACATTGTTAACTATATAAAGGATCAGGAATTCTTTCAGTACCATTTAATCATTATTTTTGAGCATTCCAGGCCTCTGGAAGCTTTTATCTTCTTCAACATTGTTATTTAATAGTCTATACATATATATTTTGTATTGTAGATACAGGACAAAACAGTAATCAGACCTAGGCCTTCAATGTTTAAAAGAGAATGTGATAGGCTAAATTATTGTTTGGTAAACATGAAACTAACAACAATAAAAGGAACTATCTAATTGATTTTATATTGTTGTGTAGGTACAGTATATTAAAGAAGAAAATATTCCAAATTAAGAAAACTGTCGGAGAACTATAAAAAGCAAATAAAAATCCTGCAAACCAAATTGGTACGTCGTGACAAAAAATTTAAATCCATATCTATCACATTAACATCATTACAAAAGAAGAACTTTATAAATAATGATGCAACAATTCTATCACAAAATATTGCAGAAGGTAAATTTGTAAATGTTTTTTTTTTGTGATTTTAGGCATTCCACAGGATATATTTCGCGTTTTTGTAAAATTAAAGATATTAATCATGGTGATTATTCAGCACGTTTACGTACATTTGCTGTAACTATTAATTTTTTATCTCCAAAAGCGTATAATTATGTGAGACAAGTTTTTAATAATTGCCTACCTCATCCAACCACATTACAAAAGTGGTTTGTCAACACTGATGGACAGTGTGGTATTTGTCAGGAAGCTTCAAATGATATTCAGAGTAATGTGCAGAAAGATAACGAATCGCAAATCGTGGCCAATACTTGACAATAAGAACAAATGATATTCGATCAAATTTAGTTTATATTTTAATTTAACAATATAAATATCAGTTCATTTGTTAGTTCTGTGTGTTTTTATTGTGTTGGTTTTTCAATATATTTGTATAATTTGGTTGTATTTTACTGCAGAAAATATTAACGTAAGTCTGTTTTTTTTGCCAATTCAATATTGTTAGTGTACAGGCAACACATTATTTTAGGTGCAAATGATGGGCAATTGACCGAAACCGGTACTGTGATATAATAAACAATTTTTATACATATTCTTATAGTTTTGTTTGTGTTTCGTCAACTCTCTTCATTAACCATCTCTTCGGAATATCCATTTATGTATCGACGATTTTGTGAATACTATGAGAATATTTGAATTTTCCCTCAATAATTTAGGGCTAGTGAGTGTTGGTGCGGTTGGTATCAATGTGCAAATACCACCTTTTCGTATATAAAAGTAGTTCAAATTCACCAATGTTGTCACATTTTACAAATAATTTATCAGTTCAAAATATTTATATAAGGAAGTTGTTGATGCATCCAATGTCCTGTGTTGTAAATAAACGGTCGTATGATAAGTATAAAACCCAGTAATTTATAATAAAATCTGTTTTATAAGAGAATTGTTGAAATATTTTTCAAATCTACCGCCATAGAATTGTTGCATGGCAACATTCGTATTTGTTCCTTCATTTAGGTATTTATGTCAATTTGGCCCGTCATTTTGGCGAGAATTCGTTTAGGTGTGATTTTTCGTGTTGAAAACGCAACAATTTACCATTGATAAAAGGTTTGTGCGAAATTGATTATAAAACTACATAAATCATTATTTGTAGATGGTCTGAAATTGAACAGAACAGGTAAGATACGTAATTTTGTGATTTTATTGATTTTTAAAATATGTAAATGAATTGCATTTAAAATTATTGTTTGTGAATGGTTTTTTTTCTTCTTGTTATATTTGGACTGTATAAATCGGTGTCGGTTTTTATTTGTACTCACTAAAATTTTCCATTTTACAGAAGGCAAAATTAATATCAAAAATGATTGTACTGACGGTTAAAACGTTAGATTCACAAAATCATACATTTACAGTTGATGATGATGTGAGTAATAATTAATTTAGAATAATTATTTCACCAATGATGGATTTTAACGTTAATATTCTAGATTACGGTTGAAGAATTTAAAATTAAAATTGCTGATACTGTTAATATACCAGCTGACACACAAAGAATCATCTATTGTGGTCGGGTTCTACAAGATGATACAAAACTCAGCGATTATGGTACATACTTATACATTAAACTCTTTAAATTAATGATTATTATTAATGTATTTTATATAGATGTTAATGGAAAAGTTGTGCATTTGGTGCAACGGCCACCACCAGGTGCAAATCCATCAGCAACAACAACAACAACAACCCGTTCATCATCACCACAACCACGCCGTAATACACTTGGTGGTGGTTTTCGTGGTTTTGAATCTGGTAATACTGTATATTTGGGTTCAATGGCATTCCCATCAAATCTTATGGAATCTCAAGGGATTGTACCACCACCACCTACACATAGTTTAGCTGGTTCACGTTTAAATGTTGCTAGACGTATGTTACGACGTGCTGAAGCTGTTATAACATTATTGGAAAACCCATCAGCTAGACGTAGTGATGTTGTAAATCCTGATGAACAACAAGATGAAGAAGTTACACCAATTATAGAAGCTAGAGTTATTGTACCACCTGGTAATAATGAACATATCGATGAAGCTATGGTTATATCAGCCGTACAAAATTCATTATTTGATTCTGGTGCAATGTAAATTGAATTTCTATGGTTTCGTTTGAAATATTTATTGTTTATTTTATTTTGTTGTAGACCAATTGGAACCCAAGTTACTGTAGATTCAAATCCTGTAAGTACTAATGAAAGCAACACTGGATCTTCTACACCGGAAGAAACTGGAAATGGTGATAATGCACAAAATGAGCATGAATCAGGTGCTAATAGTGGCCGACCTCTTGCCGAGTAATTATAACTATTATCATTATTTTTATAGTTTTTAATTTACTACATAAATTGTTGAATTTATAGAAATGCTTCTCGTACTTCAGAAATGTCTGATTTATTAACAATGCTGTATCAACTTCAAGCAAGATTTGCACCATTTTTAGAAAGATATCGTCAATTCATGGTTGAAGATCCTGTTGTACCTTCAGAAGTATATATAAATATATATTAAATTACTTTTATATGTTCGATTATTCAAATGATTGTATTTTCTTATTGTTATAGAATGCACGCCAAACTCAAGTAATGTTATCTCGCGTTTCGGAAGTTTTACACTTTTTAGGACATGCTTATCATTCATTGAGTGATATAATTATACGTGTTCGTACACCACCACCAAGACCATTATTATGTCGTCCAATATTAATTCAACATTCAGCTGTTGTACAAACGGGGATCCCAATTCAAGTTGAGGTAGTAAGTATACGATTTCCGTAATAAAAATTATAAATTCAACATGGATTTTTGTTCTACTTTTATTTTTTATTATTAACGATAATAGGCTCAATTTAATTTATCAACTGATCGTCCTAATACAACTTCAACATCAACAAGTACTAATAATGCAGCTACGACAACATCAACAACTACTAATAATCCAACAACAACATTAACTACTAATAGTGCAGCAACAGCATCAACAAGTATTAATAACGCAACAACAACAGTACCACCGACAACTTCCACAACAGATATTAATGATGATTTAAATAGACATTCGACAACACCGCCACATATTAATCTTCGTGGCATTCCACGTATACCAGAAGCTGTTGTGCTTCGTAATTCAATTCCGATTGAAGTACGTACAATGGCACGTCCAATTGGTGTAAATATTGCACAGAGAAATAATGATAACGGTAGTAACAGTGAAAATATAACACCAACAACAACATCGACAACAGTAACTGTTAATTCAGGAACATCCACTACAGGAACAACGACAACATCAACAGAAAATACCGGTTTTCAATTGCCGAACTTCAATAATTCAAGTGTTGAATTTTTCATGGAAGTAACACCAGAGGGTACGTTAAATGGTCCACCACCAGAATTTTTACAATCGTTAGTACAAATGGCTGGACAAATAATGAATCGTGTTACAACAACATCATCATCATCCTCAACAACATCAACAGCGGTCACTAGTGATGCATCACAAACTACTACTGGACAAAATTCTCAAGCTAGAGGAAATACACAAACACATCCAACTACAGCAACACACACACGTTCAACATCACGTCCACATGTTCATTTAGCACAACAAGCTATGCAAGGTGGTTTTGATCCATTTTTACCATGTAATTCACATCACATTACACATAGAAGACGTCAACAGCAGTCACAACAACAACAACAACAACAACAACAACAGCCGCAGCAGCAGTCACAACAACCCCAAACGCAACAACATCAACAAGGGCAAATTTTCAATTTAAGAGATGGCTTGCAAACACTAAGAAATTGGATGACAAATACAGGTGCTGCAGGTAATACAACAACTACAGCTACAACAGAAGAGGAGCCACGTCGAAATGATCAAGCTAACTCAAGTGGGGAATCTGATAATAATAGAATGGATCTTTATACGGCTATGACAACATATTATAATCATCTTATGTCGAACGATTCTAGACAGCCAGGATTAGGTGATAATATGAGTACATCTACTGGACAGACGTCAAATGAAAATGGGGAGAATAATACAACACAAAGTAATAGACCACCAGTTGCTGGATTACCACCGAATCTACAAACTCTTTTTGTAAGTTTTGTTTAATTTTAATATTAAAAATTTATAAGTAAAGTATGAGATTTTCAGACATCTTTACCAAATATGTTACAAGGTCCTACAATTGCTGAAATTTTACAGCCATTTCCACCAGATGATTCTACAGTACATCCAGGGGAAAGTATGATAACAGATCTTATTATGTTATTATCAAGAAATCTAACATTACTGTAATTTATCTGATTTATTCATTGATTTAATTTTTTAATTTATATTTTAAATGTTTGTAGTGATATGATTACGTTGAATAGTGGTAATTTTGAGCCATTAAATCGTATATCTAATGCGATACGGCTGTTCTTTCTGACTAGAGTGTCAGACAATTGTCCTAGCCGACAAGCTATCAATATAGGTGTTGAACGTTTTATCAGTGAAATGCAGCCATTCTTCCAAAATTTCGTAAGTTTGTGATTTCAAATAAAAAGTGATAAAAGCATTGTTTTGATTTCTTTTAGAGTCGTTTGCATGTACGTGACAATATCGATATTGTTAGGTCTGTTGAACAATTATTCCGTAGAAGATTACCTGAAATTATAGCAACAGCAGCCAGGTTAAATTCAGGAAATATGCGTGATTTAGTTAATCATTGTTTAAATTTAGCAAAATTGACATGTACATTAGCATTACATGCTAGTGCTAATGGTTTACAAGGTGTTGAACAAACTTTCCAACAAATTGTTGTAATTATTTTTTAAATTTAAAATGTAATACATTCTGTTCAAATTGTCGATTTGTTTCCAGACATCTTATATGCAAGGTATTCCAGCAGAATTACAAAATTGGACTTTATTGACTAGTTGTGCAAATCTACGACATTTTATGAGTAATCTCGGTCCATCTGATGTTGAATCCTACATTGTTAGAAATTCGGACATGTCATCGGAGCCAGAAAGTCAACAAAATGAAACCAGAACTGAAACAGCACCACCTTCAACAGCCGCAACTGAAGTAAGTGTAGAATTGGATTGTAAAAAATTGATGAATGACAATTCTGTTTCGTTTTTAGCCCATGGAATTAGATGTAGAAGATGAAATTAGTGAAGCAATAGCATTACCAGAAGAATTAGAGGATTCAGAACCTCTACCAAATGTTGTATTAGGTTCAGAACCATGGCATAATCAAGTACCTGAAGATTGGGTACCAATAATAACACGTGACGTTCAACGGCAAAGACGACAAAATCCTCAAGGCCCATTCAGTGATGCTTATTTATCCGGAATGCCGACAAAACGTAGAAAAATTGTCAATAGTTCTAAACCACAAGGAAGTCTTCCTCAAGTTATTTCAGGTAAATTATTTTTAAAATTGTCATTCCAATATATTCTAATTTTTGTTTATGTAAATAGAAAGTGTACGGAGAGCTGTTACAACAACTGGTTTAGCATCAGTGGCACCATTAGAAGTTGTATCACAGGCTGCTGGTAATTGTACCGATGTTCAAAATGCTTATAGGAATTTATTAAGAACAACTGTACAAACAGCATTAAGAGATAATGAAGACTTTACACCGGAACGATTTCCAAATGCTGCAACCTACTTCAAAACACCGTAGATATTTGTCTTTTTAGTCTTAATGTGTTTATCTTTATAGATTACTGGATATTTATGGGTTTTATTACATATACGTATAATATGTTAATAGCCTATTATTTATTCAATAATTTTCCCATTGTAGAATGTGTTGATTGTGATATTTTATGAAATTGTGCTTAAATTTTTAGAGAACAAAAAAACCGTAGTGAAATTGGTCAATTTTGATACTGTCATCATGTTTCGGTAATTACACCGAACCCTAACAATATTTTTATAAAAACAAATTGTGTTAAATTCCAATTGTTCAAAACATTTTCCTTCATAGTAGCAAAAAAATTATCTTATTTAGTTGTAAAAAAGCAACTTGTTTATTCACACACAAAAAAAAGACAACACTTAATAATGCATTCACAGAATAATATTCCTTTGTACAATACTTTACAATTCCTTAGTAATATCAAAAAATACAATTCACAATCACAATATATTTGGGATTATAAACCTATTAAATGAAAATAAATTGTTATCACTGATTATTTATACTAATTTTTGTTATTACACAATGAGACTAGTTTAATGATTAAATTATTTAATCTGATACATAAAAAAATTTGGAGGAAAACAAACTGTATTGGTTAGTATTAAAGGAAAAAAAATGTAAAAAACATTCCGTTCTTTTGAATCTGTCTAAACATCATCATCATCATCATCGTCGTCGTCCAGTTTTAAAGAATCAAGCGCAAAAATTAAAATTACCCTGCCTATCCTTGTTGTCTACAATGTTCCTATGCAAACGGTGATGTTTTTATTCTCAATTAATTATTTTAAAATTAAAACTAATAAATTGACTAATTATTCATTAAAGGAAAATTTATTTTTCCGGTGTTTTCCTTATAGGGGTCAATCGTAGGCCTTTAGCCAACATTTGCTCCTCAAAACCACGATCTTCATTTGAATACCTAGAATTTATAAAACAAAAACAAAACATTAAAAAACTTTTTTACTTCGATAATTTGTGAGTTGTATTATGATAGAAGAATGTGAAGACATGCTCTTACCTACTTTCGTTTTCTACAAGCTTGCAGATAGTTATATTTCTTACAAAAAAATAAATATGTGATTGAACATCTGTGCGAGTTCGTTAGAATATTACGCGTGAAGAAATTGAAAATTAAATACATAGAATAAAGGTGCTTTGAATAATTTTAAACATAAACAAGGACTTTCTGCATTAATTGCGATAGTATGGAGTTAAACTTGTTTACATTCAAAAATTTAGATTTTTCAACTTTCTAAATGCGTGATAATTAAGCTATAAAATAAAACTAAAACAATGAGTAAATGTCGAAGAAAATCCCATAATAAAATGAGTAAATGAAAAGCAATAATAGCAAACATGCACAAAGTGACAATTTCAGATGTTCATTGTCGATTGTTGTGGTAACAGTAGTGGTAGATAAATGAGGTGCAGAATAACGTCTGCCACCTCTCAACAAGCACCTTAATCGATCCTCTTCTAATACCGTAATTAAAGAATCTCGTTTTGATACGATTTCCATCATTTCATTGATAATTTGGCCTTCAACAACCACATCCTCTTCTGTCTTGTGAACATCTATTAATAAAATCAAAAATTAATATTTTTATTAAAACAAAAATATATCTGCAACTTACTATTTTCCAATCTCTCTCTTAATTCATGTTGTAATCGTGCATGTCTATCTTCTAATTCTACTTCTTGTGCCCGTACCATCAATTCTTTTTCGTAACGTCGCAATTCGGTACGATCACGCATCAAATCAAACCATTCTTGTAATAATTCAGATTCTTCACGTGACAAAAGGCCAACATCTTCACCACGTAATGCTTTCTCAACAGCAACACCACGTTCTTCTAATTCGCGTGTTTTAACTTCGGTCTCTTCTAATTTACGTTGTATCTCTTGTGCCATACGGTGTCTGTTAGGTGTGTTGTGTATTTTTTTAAAAATTTTGTTAGAGAATTACAAACAAGTTAGTAAATTGCAAACACAATCTTTAATAATTTATTAATTTGTAAATTAAAGAATGGAAAATCGTTAGAATTACCGTTTGAGTTGCGATTGTCGTGCAGCACGTCGGGCTCCCTTACTACGTTTCGTTAATGATAAACTTGATGTATCTAAAATACCAGATTGATCAAGTGTATCACATGAACTACGATCGATTCGTTTCAAATCATGTTCACCATCAGAACTATCATCTAAAATTATTAAATAAATTCGAATCAATATTGTTGAGAATTTACAATCGAAAAATTACCAGTTCCTTTAATTGAACACCCAGTATAATTTAATGGTAATGGTGGTACCGGTGGTGGTGAATTATTATCAATAAATCGTCGGGATGTTGACGATATTTCAGTAAAACTATTGCGCCTAATACGGGATGATGGTTCTTCTCGCAGGACATTCTAAAATTGTTGAACTTTATGTTAATACATTGTTTTATCTTTGGGATTGAATATTAATAACAATAGCACTTAATTGGACAAAATTGATAAGTTTCTTTTTTGTACCGAAACCGGCCCAATTGTTAAAATTAAAATTAAATAATAAAATAAATCATGCAGCACAACAAATAACACACAAATTTCATTTAATAACACAAAAATCTTACAGATTCTCTCCTGGCCAGATTTGTACATGACTGCAAAACACACCAGTCAGTTAGAAAAGCTTTGATTTTCTAATCTTACTCTGATTATTATTAAATATTTATATGTAAGAAAATGCTTGTTTTTTTTTAATTTACCTTTGATATATCTTTAGATTTCGGTGACTTCTTTGAGAAAATCCCTCCACCACTACCATGATTCTTCGAATTACTTGATGGACTTTTCTTGAAAAGCGTCGTAAATATTTTCGTAATACTCTTCCTATGTTCTCGATCTTTCTTTTTTGATTTCTTATTTGAATCAACATCCAACAATAGATTTGGATCAGATTTGTAGAATTTCTCAATTTTATCGTTATCATATAATATTTCTGGTATCGATTTTGTACGATAATTTACATGATTATTATCACCACCACCACCACCACCATCATCGTGATCACCGCTTTTTGTACGTCGCAATGAACCATTCTTTTTACGATTTAATGTATCATTCGAATATAACCATGAATTTGGACGTTCCGGTTTTACAACAATCGCTTCAATAGCATCACTTCGGTCTTTTTTAAATAATTTCTCTTTTAATTTTTGTAATTTCTCTTCAGGACTTAAGCCCAATTCTTCATTTGATTTGAATTTTGCACGTAAACGAGCATCTTGTTTCAATTTCTCTGCTGTACGTTTTGTCTCTTCATGTTTTAAACGTGGCGGTGCAATTGGTGTTTTAAATTTATCATCATTCTCATTTTGAAATAATGATTTTCTTATATCATTTTTATTTTCTTTATTTTCATCATTTATAGTTTTTGAAGGGGCAGAATTTTGTTGTTGTTGTTGTTGTATTGTTGAAATTGTTGGTGACTTCTTTATTGTTGATAATAAGACATCAGGTGGTGTTGTATAGATTGTTGAATTATTACAATTAATTTCGGTAACAATATCAGTTGTTGCTGATTTTGTTAATTCAAATGGTCGACTACGGCGTTTTTTACGTTCAAAACTTTTATTTTCTGATTTCATCTTTAACATAACCATTTCTTGTATTAATTTTTGATTAACATCACGTTCTTTTTGTATAAATTCTTTTTTATATAAAACATCAGGTGATCGAACCGTTGTTGGCGGTGTTAAATCTAATTTGAGATCATTTTGTTGTTGTTGTTTATGTGGTGTTAAAAGAGGACTTGTTTTCTCCTCTTGAATCAAATCGGGTTTTTGTGATGATGATGTTGTTGTTGTTGTTGTTGATGATGGTGAGGATTCTGACTTACTTTTACGTCTTGATTTTCTAATATCGATTGAATCTTTAACATTACCAAAATCAATTTTCGATTGTAATCGTTGACAATGTTGATCAAAAACTATATTACTTTCATTTGTTGGTGTTGTTGATTTTAAATGACTAGAGATAATTTCTGGTTGTTGTTGTTGTTTTTGTTCAGCTTTCAATTTCGCCAATTTCTCTTCTAATCGTTTCTTTTGGAAATTATTATTTTCTATTAGTGATAGTGATGGTCCAATTTCTGTCACATTCTTAACAGTTGAATCACTGCATGTATTTTCTTCAGTTGTTGTACCACCGCCACCACCACTACAAATAGCAGTATTTTCAATAATTAATAAACTATCATCATCATTAATATCATTATGTTTTTGATTATTTTTAAATTTCTCAATATCTTCAGGTTTTAAATCTGTAACTTGACCAAATTTATTAATTCTCTCATCACCAATAACACAATAACCAGTATTTTTACTAATTAAATCATCGTTTTTCGTTTCAATAATATTTAAACTATCGTCAATAATATTATCATCATCATCATCATCATAATCGTCTTTAAATAATACGTAACCATTTTGATTATTATCATTATTATCATCACTACTTGTTTCTGTTCCTGTATCCATAAATTCAATATTATCTAAATTTTTACTTAATATATTATTAATTGTTTCTGTTATTATTATTTTATTATTTTTATCTTTCCCACAAATGTGTTGATAATCTTTTTCTATAAATCTATTAGTTTTATGATTTAATTCACATACAACATCATTTAAATCATCATCATCAGATACAATACCATCACGTGCCCAATCTGATAATTCAGTTTCTGTTAATGCTGCTGTTTGTTGTTCACCATCTGACTGTGCTGTACTATCATCACTCTTTGTACCATTATTATCAATACTTTTCATATGCAACGAATTATGTATTTCAGATAGAATCTCTTTAATTTCTATATCTGGTAATTGTTTTGGTTGATTTAATGTTTTCTTTTCACTACTTATCGATTTTAATGGTTCAATAGTATTTGATATTGTTGTAGATATTAATTCTATGTGCTGTTGTTGTTGTTGTCCATCGATTATTGTTAATGAATCTGGTGGAATTTCATCGACTTGTACTTTTGGTATTTGTTTAAATTTAAATTTCGGTCCACCATTATCACTAGAATTCTCTGATAATGAATCAGATAATTGATTTTTCGTTTTATTCCAATCGATATTTGGTACAATAATTGATGTTTCATGTAATGGACTACGTGGACGTCCTTCTAATTCATTTTCAAAAACATATCCATCTTTATCATTCATCTGTATCTCAGTTTTTTCTAATTGTTTTTTATTGTTATCATCGATTGTTTTATTATCACAAATCTTTGTTATTGGTGTTGTTGTTGTTGTTGTTGTTGGTGATAATTTCTCATTTAATTTATCACAAAATGTTTGCATACTAGCACTAATTTCATTTGCTGGTCTTAATAATTTCTGACAATCACTAATATTCGTATGGAATGATTTTAATTTTGTATCTAATGTTGATGCACTACCAGATTTTTGTATTATACCAGGTATATTATTTTCATTGCCTAATAGATATCTCTTTTTTAATTCTAATGAAACTTTTGCAGCAATACCACCAGTGCTTTGTGTACGATTCAATGCATAACCTTCAGGTGCTGGACGTAATGTTGCCGGTGCTGTTTTACGTAAAACTGATGCCGTTGAAGGCACAAGTGGTGTTAAATTCAATTCAATATTATCACGATTTGTTGTTGTTGCAATATTAGTAGTGGTGGTGGTGGTTTTTGTTGTTGTGACAATCGGTGATTTTCCTGGATTTGTTCGTTTTTGTATAAAAGCAGACGTCACTTGTATACGTTTCGGTGGATGATTATTACCACTACCGCGTGATTTTGTTACATAAAAATCATTGAACATGATTGGTGGCATTTCATGTGTTGGTGTTGGATCATCATGTGCAAATTCTGAATCGGTTGAGATTTCTGTTGCTGAATTACGTATTTCACTTGATGATTCTGATGAGGACTCATCAGAAACAACCTGAAAATTAATTAAAATAAATAATTATAATAATGGAAAATTGATTGTAAACAAAAGGGCGCCGATTGCTTAAATAACGGCGTTATTTCTTATTATTTGTTAAAGCAATTAATTTGAAAGCAACACTCACGCCAGCAATGGATTAAATGCAATTAAATAAAATCATAAAAATTAATAATAATAATACAAAATCAACAGAAAAATTAAAACACTCCACTGTCACACTTTTATAATAATTACCTTCAACCATTGCTAAAAAACGTGATTGTTGAAACACCCTCTGATAATATAAAGGAATTTTCTTGCAGGAATTGTTTGTGAATGCATTTTTTTTTGTTTTGTTTTAGAAACAACTTTTTTTTGTATAAATATAAAAACTAATAACAACAACACTTGATAAACTTCAAAGAAAATTCAACACTAATAAACTCTCAAATTTAACAAAAAAAAGAAGGAAAACAACAAAATAATAAAATCGTTAATATTTTAAGCGTATTCAATCCGTATTGCAAATATGGAATATTTCCATTCAATAACAATAATTATGGCACATATAAAAATGACTAGAAAATTTACAAAAAAAACAAACAAATTCAAATCTATTGAATACGACAGTCTTTATCATTATCGAATGCTTTCGATTTTGTTCGTATAGGAACTTGTGGTGTTGGTAATTGGTAAGTTTTTACCGTCTCTTTTTTAATAGCTAAATCCGTAGTTGATGCGCTTTTATTATCTTTAATTAGATTATTGTTATTTGATGATGGTGATAGTAATAAATTTGATCGTTTTTGAGATAATGGTGATGCTGAAATTGCACGTTGTCGTCGTTGTGGTACTTGCGGTGGTGGTGGTAGTAGTAATTCTTTCTTATTATCTTTATGTTTCTGTTCAAATGATTTTTGTCTTATCGGTTTTGATGGTGGTGAATCTGTTGATATTTTACGTGTACGTTGTGGTACTATCGGTGGTACTTGTATATCTTCCTTAAATGTTTGTGACTTATTAACTTTAACATACAAATCATCAATTGATTCTTGATTATCAATAGATGTATTTTGTTTACAAATGATATCTTGTTCTTGTACAACTCTCTTATCATCACCATCACCACTTAGATTTTCGGCAATAACTTCCTGATTCTGATCAGATAAGTCATTTAATTCATTATTAATATCCTCATTATTTACATCGTTCTCGTCAGAAACATTTTCATCATTAGCAATTGCTTCTACTTTTACGTTTGTAACAGTGCTGCTAACATCATTATCAATTTGTTCAATTCCATCTGTAATATCATCAGTGTATTGGTTATTATCACAATTATCATTATTCGTCTCGTTTTCTAAATTGTTAATAAATTCTAAATTAGGTATTGAAGAAACTGTGATATTAACACACCAATTTTTCTCTTCTTGTACATCATTTTTTCTATCATTATCATCATTTTGTACAGATTTCGTATCGATGTTATTATCAATAAAACTTTGAAAATCTTGTATAGTATCTTCAAGATTCTTTGAATAACGTCTATCTGTATTTTCATGATTATTCTGTTTGAAATTTATCAATGAAAATCTTTTAGCACCATTAAATTTAGATTTTTCATCTTTTTTATCATCATCATTATTATTATTATTATTTTCGAATTTCATTAAAACTTTTTTAATGTCAACATTACTAACAGCATCTAAATCAACCGAACTTCTCGATTTATTACAATAAATATCAGTTTTTGAGCGTGCTAATGGGAATTTCCTTTTAGCACCACCACTACCACCACCATCATCATCATTATCATCATCGTCATTACGATTAAAATTACTTTTACCAGATAGATATTGTTCAAAATATTTGATATTATCTTTTGGTATACGATTAATAACACTATCAGCATGTTTTGGTAGTTTTAAAACACGTTCTAAATTTTTATATTTTGCATCACTTAATGAACGATAAATTTGTGTTTTCGTATGATTTTGATTTGATTGATGTTCTAATTCTTCTATCCATGTTAATAGATCATCCATTTTCTCATCAGATTCTTTAACACTTTCATAATCAACTGCTTTAGTTTCAGTTTCTAAAGCTTTAAATAAATCTTCAATACTACTTGATATTTTCTCATCATCATCATCATCATCATCTGATGATGTTTCGTCTAATTGTTGTTCTTGTATTTTGTATTTATTTGGATCAATAGGTTTCATTAATTCATTTTCATTAGCTAATAAGTTTTCAATATAATCATCAATACTATTTAAATCATCATCTATTGGTTCAAAGTTGAAAGACTTCTTCTCTTCGTCAATTGTACTTTTTTCTGGTAAACTAACTTGTTTAATTATTTTCGCTTTTATTATTGGATTATTTAATGTTTCAGAACGTTTCAATATTGATTTAGGTTGTTGCTGTTTTTGTTGTATTGTTGTTGTTGATGTATGTCCAAAATATTTTTTTGCATTCTCAATATTTGTTTTAATTGCAACTTTTGGTTTGCCAATTTCTTTTGGTAAATTAATTTTACTTGGTGTACGTTTTATTATTAATAATGGTTCTGGTTCTGGTATATTAAATTTTGATACGAATTCATTACCAAATGTACGTTTATCTTTGATAGATTGTGAAGAAATTGGGGGTTTACCTAATACTGTATCATTTGTTGCACTATTTTTTAAAAGAAGTAAATTTTTCGATTTATTATTATTGTTATTATTATCAGAATCACCGGATTCTGCACTACTAAATTCATCTGTTGATGAAGATTCATCATTATTTATTATATCAATGGTATCATTATTAATAATAAGAGTAGATGGTGAGTTCACCTCTGTATCAGTGCCGGTATCAGTTTGGACAACTGGTGGTTCAACACGGACCTCTTGTTTGCGTAACTCTCTAGCACGGATCTCGTCTTCGCCTTCTGTTGCCGTTTCAGAATCCTCATCTAAATAAACACAATCAACACGAAATATATTTTTGTTTATTATTAATTTTAAACAAAATACCATCGCTTGTATTCTCGTAATAGCTAGAATGATCGGAACTACTATAATCGTCTGATTCTGAATCGCTACGTTTCGTCGAATAACGTTTATTGAATCGTTCAGCCCATTTGAGTGTACCTTCTTTCGTTGCTGGTTCTTCTAAAGCCTCTTCATATGCACCTTCATCATCACTTTCCGTATCACTATGAGGTAATTTATTAATTTTGACAATTATAAAATCAATAAAATGATACAACCTTAAACTTGATGATTCATCATCACTTGTGCCAATTTCAGCAGTTGATGCACCAAAATTCCTATCAGTCCATTCATCTTCATCCATTTGACTAAGTGATTCATCTTGATCTGATAATTGATTATTCAAATTGGCAAATTCTATACGTTCAGGTGTACGTACACGATCTAATAAATCAACACCACTAATACCACTAAGTTTCTTTTCAGGACTTTTTTGTTTTTGTGATGGTTTACGTGTTACTTTATTATTTATTTTTAATTCACCTTGCATACCATAATGATGTATACAGAAGAATTTATTATCATATAAACCATCACGATCAAATGCGTAAGAACCTAAACGAAGCTGTGTATGGCAATACTGACACCTTCAAAACATAATTGTTTATAACAAAAATAAATAAAATTAATCAAAATATTACTTGAAACAGCCGTGATGGAAGAATCGACCTTCTGCCGATAGACGTTCCATGAGATAGACACGCTTACCACAAAAATGACAAAATTCCGAACCTTGAGGTAGTGTGACAGCAGGACGGGATTGCTGTTCCATTAACAGAAATTCAATTAAAGAAACAAATTCATAAACAATTACTTACACTCTTTTGGATTTGTTTTGGTTCATTATCTGGTACTTTCGCCACTAATTTCTCTGTAATAACAGCAACTTTATTTTGTCCTAAATCTCTAGATGTGCCCTCTTTTAATTTCAATTCCAAATGTTTAATATTACGATCAATGTCAGCAAATTTTGCTAAAAAAAAAATATACAAAGAAACATATTAATAAGACAAATTAATCGTTTTGTTAATTGTTGATGATGGAACACCTTCACTGCTATCTTGTCGATCAAGATGTTGTTTCTCCATTTTTGTTTGTCTTGCCAGAAATTGTTCTTTACTCCATTTTGGTACTTTTTCTTTATCTTTATTGATTGTTGGTTTACCTAATTTGTTTTCACGTATTTTCTTTTCAATCTCTTTAATATTCCAATCGGATGTTTCAATTTTGCCAATTGCCCGTAATAAATCTCTTGGTTTCTTCTCAGCTTGTACTGGTTCTTTCCATTTATCTTCTAAACTCTTAATTCTAGCAGCTAAATCTTCATCTGTATTATTGCCACGTGTCTGATTTGGTAATTTATTCTCATGATCCTGGATTAACAAAAACAAAGAAGACAAATCAATGAATAAAAGTATCAATAGAACATTATAAAAATCACACAAACAAATAAAACACACACCATTGCGATTATTATTGTCAGTGCCGTAACATGGAATTAATTGTTCTATCCTGGTCGTCGATTTGCTAAGCTACAGCACTGTTTATTGCCAAATAACTTACCATTTTTCTGTCTATATAAAGTTAACATACAAGTAAAATCAATAAATTAGTTAGAATAATACGCCAGAATCGTTGGAAAATTTGTTAATTAGGCAGAAAATCTTTGTTAAAATTTCATAATGAAAGCACACCTCACACGACAAACACACACTAGATTCTTACAGGTACATAAGTGAATTTCTTTTCTAAATCTTTAACACGATCCTCAAAATTCGGTGCTGTCTGTCTATATAAAAATATTGAATAATCTTCAAATGGTTGTGATGAATCCGGTTTAGCGTTTGCTTGTAACATTTGCATACTTTTTAAAAATTGTTCAGTTTGTAAACGTCTTTGTTGTTTACGTTTATTTTGACGTTCGCTACGATTCGCTATAATATCTTCTAAAATTTGATGGCGTTCCCCCTTTAATTTCAAAATTAATTTGTAACACAAAACAACAAAATAATGCGATGATTTATTAAATTAACAATTTACAATAATTGGAATGATTATATCATGGAATTATAAGGAAGTTACAAGGATTTTGTTTTTGTTAAATCATTTTCGAAAATATTATATCTGCAAATATGAAAATGATGCAAAACACAAATGTTTTCAAAAAGATCTGAAATAGGAATCAAACAAAAATAATAACATACCAAAATAAAATAATTATTAAAATGATAATAATAAGAAGAAAATTGTTAGTACAGGATAGTTAATAAAAAAATTATAATAATTGAAAAGAAATATGGATCAGTTATACAAATGTAATAAGAGAAAATTAAGAAAATTGTACTTACAACACTAGCACTAACTTTTTCTAAAGTTCGCCGTTTTCTTGTTTTACGTTCAACACTATTCGCTTTATTATTTGGTTGTATTATAGCATCAGCATGCCGTTTATGTTTATTTGAAGTCCTTATTGATGGTGTTACTTCTGTTTGTTGTACTGTTATTGGTAATTGTTTAAAGATTTTAAATGATGATTCATTACGTTTACTTTCAGGTGGTAATTCCTTCAAAAATTAACACGAATCAATTAATACATAAAAATTGAAGAAAAATGTATAAAACAGGAGAATTGTATAGGAACGTGAAAGGACATACAATTTGATCATTATTATTGTTATTATTATTATTATTATCTTCAGAATCTTCTGTAATTTTTCTTTTTCTTCGTCCGATTTGATTAAATGATTTGAATTGCATGGATTTTTTATTTGGTGTAATTATTGTTACTTTCTTACTATTGTCATCAAAACCTTCCCTTTTATAAACGACAAAATCTTTATTTGATGTTGATTTCATAATTGATTTCAATTTCGAATTGTTTTGATTTGCATTGAAATTTTGTTTATTTCTACAATTGTTAACTTTTTTAGAATTTTGTTTTGAATTTTTCGGAATTGACTCCATTTTTAACGTAAATTTATTAATTATTTTTCTCTTTTTTTGTTTTACATCAAATTCAATTGACGTATTTTTGTCAGATGTGTCATTACAAGCAAAGCTAACTATTTTGTTATGATCCGATTCATTAGTGATTCTTGAATTATCTATTTCGTATTTTAAAGTTATTTCTTCTCCTAAATCGCTAAGTGAAGATTTTTCCGATTTTTTTGTTTCAATCTGTAATACTGTTGCTTTACTATCAACTATTTGTTCTTTTAAATCACTTCCATTTGATAATGGATAACGATCAGTTATAATAAAAGGAATATAATATTCATCGATACGTTCCTTTAATAGTTCAAATAGATTTGGTAATGATGCTTTTGATGATACTGATAGTAGTGGAGGTGGTGTTTCAGGTAATGGTGGTAGAGGAATATCAGGAAATCGTTTCTAAATTTTTGAAACTGAATTCAATTCTTTTCACATAAAAATACTTTTAAGAACCAACTTACCAATCTTGGGTGTTTAATATGTGGAATTTCACCACGGAAACAATCATATACTTGTGTTAAATAAGTTGCCATTGTTAAATAATCATCAGTATTTGTAATTTCTTCACCAGTCATAATTGGAGAAATACCTAAATTTAAAAATGTAATTATAGCTAAATTTACAAAAACAAACATACAATTGTTATATTTTGTGCTAAAATAGTTGTCACACTGATCGAAAAAGAAACGATTGTTTTTCAATTAAAAGTAGTTACCTAACATTTCCACGTTAGCTAGTCCGCAATGTTCGAGATTGCTAAATAGCGTTGTTGTCGTCCGCTTTGTCACCCGCTCTTGCAGTTTTACAACGAATTTTGTAATAACAACAGTTTGTAGGTTCATCTAGAGCCTTAACTGACTATCGAATTTCACACAGTTTAATGTGTGACAACTATTTCAGGACGAATAGTTATAGAAATTTACCAAGATCCTTTTCTAAAATATCAATAGCTAATTGATTATTTTTTATTGGATCACCATCTTTTATTGAATTATAATCCAATAAATCTGGTCGATAATGATTTATTACAGCACATAAAACTTGTCCATTACGAAATATCGATGCTAAATCGGTTAAAACAATATCTTCATGTTCACGTATTTGTTCTGATATCCAATTAACTAATATTTCACTATCGACATTTCCTAAAAAAAAAATAATAATAATTGTTTTTATATAGATTATAATTGATTTTAAATTGTTGTTAAGTTTACCGCGTCGCCGTTTCTTGGGTACATCAACATGTATTAGATCTTGTGAATTCCTCTTCATTTTCTCAATAGCCTTTGGATTATCTGTATCGTATGATGTTATAACTTGATGTGACAGAACAACATTTTTATTCAAATTCGGATATCTAGTTGCTGGATCTAATGTATAAGCTTTCCAATCTTTATTTAAATTATCTGGTGTTGTTTGTGCTAATAAACGATAAATTGATTCACGTTCAGCAATCACTTCTAGCGGTGTCATTGTACCAAGACTTAAACTTCTTATTGCCCATGCTGCATCTAATGATGATAGAAAACCACGAGCACAACCTGAACCTGTCGGCCAGAATGGCTAAAATTTCAAAAGAAGAAAATTACCACAAAAAAATTACACTAATAATAAATATAAATACCTCAAGTAAACTATCACCAACTAGTATCATTAATAATCGATAACCATTTCTTTCAATAATTTTAGATGCATTTTCAGCAGCATACATTGATGTAAAATCAAACATAGCAACGTCTGGTTGTCCATAATGATTTACAGCAAATTCTAAATCGGGCATTTGATAATTTGTACTAAAATTGGCAGCTTCACGGGCATAATTCATTAATGCTTCACGATTTACATTATCCGGTGCTAGAAGACGTTCTGTATCGGCTAAATCCTTTGAAATTTCAAATTATAATTATCAGTATTAATAGAATTATGTAATTTCAAACATATTTACCTGTTTAATGACACCTTTATCAATCAAACTGGTTTTTTTGGCAGTCATAACAAAATAATGAGTATCATCTTTATAATAAACAATATTTTCGAGATCAATTCCAGTATCTTCATACAAATCTTTGAAGAATTTCTGATTGAATATAAATGCAACACCACTAATTTCTTCAACACGTGCCTCAGCTTCTGTACGTTTATTAATAAAATTTGCTGTGATCGCTATAGCTAATTTACCACGGAATTCTTTACGTTTAAAACCTTGTAATGTATTACGTTTACCATCAGCACCAATAATAACATCAAATTCATATTGTGATACAGGATGATTAATTGGTTTAAATTCAGCTTTCCAACCAGTTTTCTCAATTAGATTTGGTTCAATTAAACGTTCAAAACTAACTTCTGTATGTACTTCAACACCTAATAGTAATGCAACTTTCAATAGGACACATTGCAATTGTCTTATACTAATATGATCAATTGCACCAGCACAGAATTTACCAAAGAATTTCTTAGCACCTAAACCACGTAAATCTTCAATAACAAAAGGCCACAAATGGAGGACATTATTGCGTGATAAACGATCACGTTTCTCAATAACAACAACTTTAGCACCTAATAATTGTGCTTCAATTGCTGTGCGTAAACCACATGGGCCAGATCCAATTATTAATATACGTGTATTTGTACAAATTTTACCTTTACCATAACATTTATGTATTGCACGTGCATCAAATTTCTTCCATAATGCTTTTGCACGCCATGATGTTAACGAATTTTTTAATTTCGGATAAAATAATAAAAAATGATTTGGTTTTAAATTGAGCAATTCACATATACTACGATAATAGCCTAAGATATTTTTTAAACTTGTTGCATTTAAAAAATGTTCAAAATAATCAATTGCATGTGCTATATCTTTACTTGTTACTTGTCTACCATGTTGTAGATTATTTGTGTCATTACTATTATTGTTAATTTGTCGATGATGATGATAATGGTGCTGATGATCCATATTTTTAATTGATTTAAGTCTTCAATAATTTATTCCAACAAACATCTGAAAGCAACAAAGAAAAATATCAAATTAATTATTATTTCTAAAACAACAACAATAACCGTTTTTTGTTCTTTTAACCTTTATACGTGTTTACCATAAATAAATACTAATCCATTCATAATTACAAGTATTGAAACAATTCTAGAATTTCAATTAAGAAAAGGATGATAATTTGGAGACTACGCCCCCATCCATACCAGTGTAATTCTAAGAATGTTTTTTGTTTGACAAATCAACCAAAAAAACAGTATATTGAACTAAATTTTAATTAGAAAAGCAAAACAAATCTGAAAATTCAAGCAAAAGAAGTGCTATAAAACGGATCAAATGTCAGCACAATAATCGATAGCACTGACCTAAACCTCAATAACGTCATCAGCGACAAGGGTAAATTCAACCCTCTTTGCTTTCAATGATTAATTATAATAGAAAATCAGTTATTTGTATCGTTGTCAATTAATAACAAGACAAAAATTTAATAAAAGATTGTAATATGGATCGATATTAAAAATTATACATTTAAAACATTAAACTTGTACAAGATCATGACCAAGTTTGTTAGACTTGTACAGAGAGAGTCTGTAAATTTAATTAGTGAACGTGTACCCTAACTATAAACAACAACAACCCGGCGACTCCACCATAATTCCACAACATCACCTGCCTTGTAAAGATGAAAAATCACAAAACACATTACTTTGTTTAAACAAAATTAGACCTTAATTTGATAAAATTACATTTGATAAGTGTTGTGTAAATGGAAACAACTAACCTTCAATTTACTTAATTTTTCTACTTTATATAAATAAAACTTAGCTTGAGATAGAAACGACAATTTTAAGAAATTGCACTTTTAGTTCTATATTCGTCTATTATAAATACATGAATGAATCATAGTGAATTCCGTGAAATTTATTAATTTATCTTATCTTTGTTAATATACAGTTGTTTTGTTTTGTTTCTTTTTGATAATTAGTCGAAAGATTAATTAGTGATTAATTATAGAAAAGTAGATTTTGTAATGATTTTTATGTTCAACTATATCTGTATTTGTATATGTGGTTTTTTTTTATTTGTTTATTTGTATTATAAAACAATTCAAGTTCAATGGAATTCCAAAGTGTCAATGTAATGAACCCACTTCACCTGATTGAATTATCTAATTTACATAAGGAATTGGGAAATATTTTATTAGAATACTGTCACCGCCTAGTCAAAAACAATAATACCATCATTATTATTAGATGAAACATTTCCGAATATTAATTAGATTAGGTTGCGTGTTTTAATCAAATTTTCTAATGGTGAGTAGAGAATGAAAAAAAAAACACAACAAAAAGCTGATTCTATATAATGTTTATTTTCAATATACTAATTCTACTTGTAATAATTGATTAATTTTTAAATAGTTCTTAATGACCAAAGATTTGTATTAAATATTTGAAACCATGTCCCCAACTTGATTCTAATTGAATTTTAACAAATTTCCTACCAACACCACCACCAATTATTTTAGCTTTTGAATCATGACCATCATAGAATTGATTGTAAACACGTACAGCTGAAATTGTTTCATGACGTACATAACCACCCGGTACATCTTTTGGATATTCAACTAATATATCTCGTCTAGACCACCAACGTCTTGCTTTAAAGAAAATCTATAATAAAATGACCAATCGTTTTAAATTAATATTATAATAATGATTTAAAAAAAAAACTACTTGATTAAACAATAATCGATCCATATATTGAATATTACCAAGAAGTATATGACCATCCTCATTTGCGTATGTTACATTATTATTATTATTATTATTGCTGCTGTTGTTAAAGAATGAATTTGTTGAATTTTGTGTAGCATTATAAATCGAAGCATTTAAACTTGGTATTATAAACGGTACAGGTACATAATGTATTTGACAATAAGTTGAAACGATAACACTTAAAAACACAACAATTGAAATTGTTAATTTATTCATGATTTCAGTATTTTCAAAGTACAACTATTTTAATTAAAAGCTGTCCCGAGTTTTTATAGAAAAATTTTCACAAAAAATAAAATAATGAAGCGTGATAAGAAAAGTAAACTACTTAGATATTGTGACGTAAAATTCGTTATGATTTATTGTTGAAAATAATAGGAAAATAAAGAAAAACAGGACCGTATTTTACAAAAAAAAAACATAAACGGGAAGTATATAATTTCGGGTAGAACTCACGTTCAAAGACAATCTTCTACCTGTTTCCACTGTATGAGAACAGAAAGAATGTCATACATCAGTTTCTAAAATAGATGAAAGTAATCTCTCAAATGAATATTAAAGTATCTTTACTAATGTGTTCAAGAATGAGAAAATGAAACGTTTTTTTGGCATTTTCCCGAGACCAAATTACGTAGATATACTGACAGACTGAAAACATACTACCGATATCTTTAACAAGGATGTCCTCTTTGGTCAAACCGATCGACTCAAAATAGACTCCACTATCTGAACCATCCTGAACTAACAGAATAATATAAAATGTTTGAGAAATAATAATAATAATACCAGTAGTAGATTTTATCGTACAAATAAACAAATAATTGATTTATTCGAAATCACACAGATTATCAATTGGCTTGGCTTATCATTATCATGTGATCGATAATTTTGAAATAATTGTTCCAAAAAAACAAAACAGAATTTATTCAAAATATAAATACGGTCCTGTTATTGTCTTGTTGATTTTTTGCAAAATCACTCCATACCCTTTACTTTATGAATAATAATAATAATATTCTACTTACGTTTATATTTATTTAAATAAATAAAACAATTATAACAATAATTCCATAGAAGTTGCGGCGAACAAAAATAATAATAATAATATCGGTATTGTAATTAATTACCGTTTTAAAAAAATGATTATCTACCAATTCTTCCCTCATGTGGGATTATAAAAAAACAATTTCAAAACCATAAATTGCTAACTACGTTTTGTTAGAATTTGTTTTTTTTTTGGTTTTTGGTTTACGCCAGATTGTTTTCATCAAATGGGCATCTTTTTAAAATGATTTATAATTATTTTTATTATATCAATATTGTGATAACAAAAGGAAAACATGGAATGCAACAGAAAATGTAATGAAAATAAATTTCCTTGGAATTACGTTATTTTCTTTAACCAAAAATAAATATAATACAACATTGTAAAATTCCATTAGTTTTAACAACTATCCATCCATCCTGGCATTAATCCAATTGTAAAAAAAAAAATGAAACGAAAAATTGATCTTACTAACGTAAAAATACACACTATTTCAATCAACTCTATTAATAATAAACAGATGATTTGCTCTAATAAAATTGCAAGTTGAAACATAGTTCGAAAATTGTTAAACCACAGTTAATTAATGATTATGCTGCATTCTACATTGATTTGACCCTCTCGACTTCAAAATAACAAAAAACAAGTCGATCAAACTAAAATAGATCGAGTATAAAAGAAATATATGATCGATTAATAGTGATAATTATAAAAATTATTCTATTGGCCTTGATTCAATGTTCAACTGTGATTAATCTATACAAACATTTCCGTAAAGTTATTAATGTTATTACTAACAAATCAACATATATTTTTATTTAGTCGTATAAAAATGTAGGTAAAGAGGTGCTTGCTAGCTAATAATTCAACAATTATTATCAAACTCGGTCATTTCACTAATCTAAAATAATAAGATTGCATTGTTTTGTTTAATTATCCCAATCTACAATGCATACGTTTATTAACAATTCACTCAAATTGCGAATGAAGAGAAAAAGTAATTAAAAAAAATTCACTCTAAACCTATAATTATGAGAAGGAAAAATAATGAGAAAAACAATTCAACAATTTCAAAGGAAAATTCATTCAAATGTAGGTGGTGTGTATTTTTTATGCGCACAGTTTCTTTTTTATTCCTTTCAATTTAGCTAATTTAAAAATAAATGGATTTCAAGCAAATTTTCAGTTTATTTTCTTTGAATTTCGTAATACGTATTCAATAAACATGAATTCTTTATAAAGTGTGTTGGACCATTATTAATTATTTAACTATAAGACGTTTCAAATTACTTAATAGACTTCTTTCTATATAAAGCCATGTCTGACGTACAATATAACATTCATTCTCAATACCGTTATTATAAATAAATTTAAATTGCAAAAGAACGAAATCATTACAGAAATAGAAAGACTGTTATTTCGCTTTCAATTAATTATTATTATTATTATTAAAATGGACAATTTATTCTTTAGATCTGAGTTTAAACAATTTCTAAGAAATGTGTGGAAATTAGAAATAACTACAAATGGTATATATAAAACAAAGTACCATCAAAATAAACAATTTTCTAAATGAAAGCAAACTTTCCACACACACACACAAACTTTCATTAAAATAACCCCTAAAAGAGCAGTATTAAAAGTTATATTTAACAAGCATATGAGCATAAAAGGATTCAGTAATTTCATAGCAGATGTGACTTGATAGAAATTTTACAAAAACAAATAAATAAACAAACAAACACTAAACTGACATAATTATTAATTGTTAATGAGTGAATTATAATATCAACGATTGATTGTTGTTAGTCAAACAAAAATAGTTCCAACATGGTTTTCACAGTTTCTGAATATTTTAAATAAACAGATTAGGAAATGGGAACACTAGTCTCGAGTTTTCAGCAATATACCAAAAAAAAACAACAACAACAACTACATAACATCATTGGCTTAACTCCAATAGAAGAAAAAAAAACACAATCATCATCATAATCATCCAATTATTTCAACATAAGTACACTTGTATGTATTTAATTAAAATTATTAATTACAATGAGAAACATTGATCTTTTCCTTAATTGTACAAAATCTAATTTGGTTATATTTTAAAAACTATCCTTTACATTTCTTTCAACTGTATGTTATTTGCGGAAGAGGAGCGTCCGGTTCCGTTTCATGCATCCAAAAACATAACAAAACAAAAATTATCCGAAAACAGATCATGGGGAAAATAAATATATATATATATATATATGTGTGTGTGTCCTGATTAAAATAGATCAGATGTAGGTAGATGCGTTGGCAAAAATATATGACGGAATTGAATTAACATTTTTGATTTAATCGTGAAACAGAAAAAAAAACTGAAATAAGTTTACAATTAAATTAAAAACAAAAATTCAACTTACAGTTGTTGTTTTTTTTTTTAATAGGAGGAGCGATTATTTTGATTAATTAAACTAAATTGAAAATTACCGGTTTAATAAAATTCTTTTGATATATTGCTGTCGTTGACTTCTAGAGATAATTATCTAATAGATTAATGCGATCTACCACACACTGTGAAATGTCTATTTTCTCTATTTTAAATTGCACCATTTTCCACAAACTTTCTGGAAGAGCTTTAGATACTGAACGATTTAACAAATTTGAAAAGTTTGATTTTGTTAAAATTAAACATTTGTAACATTTTCATTTTCAATTCAATAATTTTTCGAGAATCATTGACAGGTGGATTTTTTGGGAAGGCTATTGATTTTGAGCCATTATTTTAAACGTTTAGATTCTAATAAAAGAACATTCGCATGTTCTTTTTAGTTTTCTATTTAGAAAAAAAACCAATCCCAACGTTTCCAAATAAAATGATTACTTAATTCTCGGTTTTATTATAAATAAACCATCACATAAATGATGTGAGACAATAATTATCGATAATATTTATACGTATTCATTATTTATGACTTTCGTTCTACGAGAGCTCCTTGTATCCTAAGAATTTAAATTTTTTACATGGTAATATTGCACATTTTCCTTCTACATCGTATGCTTTTTAAATAAAAAATATATATCTATATCTACGGATATGAATTTGCTTATATAATCAATTAGCAATTATAATTCGAATATTTGTTTGAAATGGTAGATTTTTTATTAAAATTATTCATTAGTTTCCATTTTGATTGTCTGGTCATTTTCTACAATAAGTTTATTACGCATTATTGTTAGATGGATCAGTATTATGGTACGGCCACATCCGCATCGTTCGCAACACAATAATTTACGCTTATTACGTGCGAAATTATCGCTAGATAAGTGATTTTCACACATCAAATTAGGAATTAGTGCAGAAAAATCTTGTGTTACTTTTTTTTTCAAAAGTAACGCTACAAAAATTTGTATAATCGTTGTAGTGTAGTGTAACGGCCACGCTTCGTGTGAGAGAACTTTGAGACGCAGATCTGGACGCAGCATTAGAATAATAAAGAATAAAACAGGACAATTTTCTTAAATTATCAAATAAAACATTGAGTTAGTCGAAAATTCACATCCTAACTACAATATTACTTTGTCTATCTATTTTAATCAATAAAAGCCCCTAAGAAAAAAACTAGCCAAAATAGAACCTTATTTAAATGTATTAACTATACTGATTGTCCAGTTACACGTTTTGATATTTATCGTTACTATCCTCTTATTTATCAAACGACTTTTAGATACAAAATCTCATTTTATAATTCATTTGATAGAACAAATGTATTTGATGTTTATCTGATTTTCACTTCTTTTAAATTGACTACAATTGTAAATCGAATCTGTCAAAAAAGGAAAGTCTAACTATAAATAGCAGGGTGTTCAATAAACAAATGACGGATGTTCATTCTAATTACAGTGAATATTGACGTCAATTCAATAATAACAAAATGACAAATAAATAACAATAACACTTTTATCTATTACGAATCTTCTTCTCATTTTTACTATCCTTTATTTCGGACTACACCTGTAATACTTATAACATATTAGATTTTTTTACCTCTAGAAATACAGACAAACCTTCACACGATTCAATCTTTTATTGTCCAGGCGATCTTACCATGATATACTTATTGCACTCGATCTTCTAGGCCAGTCCCAAAACTTCGTAAAAGATTGGAATACTACTGTAATTTTTTTTCGTAATTTTTTATCACCCTGTATTGCAGAGAATCTTTAAGTTCTAAATTGAAGTACTCTAAAATGTCACGTTATAAAAAATAACGGTCTTACTAAGCAATAGTAATGTGACATTGGATGATCTATGGACTCATTCAACAGTCTAACACGATTGTACTATGAAATAACGTTTGTTTACTACAAAATAAAAAGAAACAACATATCCCAATCAAAGCGAACAAATCGAAAACTTATTTAAACTTATTTGATACTTTGATGGAATTTCTAAAAATTTACAATTTTAATCAATACACTACATAGTTGTAAACACGATTTACGTAAAATATTCACTATTTTTAGGCACCAATAATATTTATCTGTATCAATTTCAACTTATATGCATTTATATAATATATAAATGCGGTATAGTATAGTTTACTTGTTATTTTATTTATTTAAATCCGACCCTGATTCTCAATTTAAACATCTACTTATAATGACACGTAAATTAAAATTTGTCCTCTTTTGTATGGTGTATTTATAGTAAAATGTTGAAATTTTATAATTAACGAAAACTCTTAGAAAAAGCACACACACACACACACAAACCAAAGTGAATTATGATGGTTTAATGAGTCGACAAGTGAGTAAAGTAAATGAAAGCATACACAGAACAAAAGAGAAACAAGACTTTTACATCACGTTAATAAAAGGGTAACTAATATAACTTAAACTATACAGAGAGAAAGAACAAAATTCCAAGCTAGAGATCGAAATTTAATTTCAATTATCATTGTTACATTTGTTAAACAGAAAACAACTTACAAAAGCTTTTTATTTTTTCTAATTTTTTTCAAAAAACATTCCAACTTCTTAATTAATGAATAAACTAATTAAAGAAATATTTGATTTCAAAACTTGATTCCAATCAGTAATTAAAATAACGACTGGCTAATTCGTGGTAAAAATTAAATTACATTAAAAATCAACGTCTGACGTTAATTTGCTAAAATCGTTTTAATTTTTAATAATTACATTTAACTACTATATAAAAAAAATGTAGATATATCATTCTCTAATTATTTTTGTAATACTTTAATAAATATCTAGGTCGATTTTTGATTGTTCTTAAAACTTCTTTGATTTCCTCACTTTATATTAAACGAATATAACTGATGTAAATTATTGATTATTGCAAACTTTTGCAGTAGCAACAACAACAAAAGAATTTTAAAAAAATAATCAAACAATCAAAGATATCGCAATCGATAAACAGGAAACTAAACAGTCACTTAATAAAGAGATCTCAACCTTGATGGATTATTGCATTTCTTAATAAAGAATAAAATATTATTATTAATGCAATTAAAAACCAATAATTAATAGACGATTTTTCTTTCTATATTTTGTCTCATTGAGAGAGAAAGATTAAAACGAATTGAAATTCTTTGTGAAATATTCAACAATCATATAATTTCTATAAATAATTGCAATTTATGATAGACAAATTAATTAAAACTTCAATTTGGGTTAATGTCTATGAAAACAATAAGAAAAAAAATGTCGATGTATATTAATTATTTCAAATCAATTAATTATTTGAGTGATTGTTGTTTTTTTTTGTTATAAATTCCCTTAAAAAGTGATAATTTCAAGTTTTGTTTGTGTTAAAGGTCATTGCCCAAATTATCTACAAGATGCTTTGTTTTATTTAATCTTTTTGTAGTGTATGAAAAATTGTTGAAAATTCAAGGGTTATTAACATTGTCGCTATCCAAGTTGAGAAAATACTCAGATGAGTCATCATTTTACAGATGTTTAGAGAGGAGGGTGATTTGGATCGAAATGGCTGGTCGCCACCGCCACCACCACCACCAGAATCTTTTTTTAGTTATTACAACAATTTCTATGACTTTATGTATAAAATTCGTTATATTCAAACATCAATAATTGTTAGTTTTCCTGTAAATCCTATAAACTCTCACTATGATATAAAAATGATAACAAGGGGGATATTTCCGGTAGATAACTTTATCAAAAATAGCATAATATGGAATAAACATAGAATCACCTGTTTTCGTTATTCATGAGTGAAATTTTTCATATCTATTAAACATTTTAATTACAACTTCTCCCATTATCTATAATAAATCAAATTGAATTAATCATTAACCGATTTAGAAATTGATTTCAATTAAGGAATATTAAAAAGAAAATCGCACCTTATTCTTTATGAAAATAGTCTAAAAAAAAATGCAGGAAAATAGTAAAATTACGAAAATAGAATTTAGAACAGCTGTATAACTATAAATTTTGTTTCTGTTTGTTCCTTTTTCTGGTTTTTTGACAATTCTTCTCGTAATTTCAACACATCGTAAACTCTAAAAATAATAACAATAAAATAGATTTTTTCGTCAATTAACTAATTTATATTGAGTGGTATTTTAATCAAATTACTATCAAAACTAATAAGCAATAACGTTGATCTTGATGATAAGACTTATCAGAAATTATACATCCGAACAATCATTGAATAACTAAAATCATTTAGACATTACAATTTATGATCATTAACATTTAGGAAATATTACAATAACAAAAACAGATGAAGGCCAATTTCCAAGGATGGTTAATAAATTATAAGAATTTCCTAAATAAATTCCACTTACTCGGTAAAAATTCATCTCTATTAATGAATTATTATTTAAAATAATCTCACGAACACTATTACAGAAAAAAATTAAACCACATGAAATGCGAACAAGATCCAAACAACTCGACAAGACAATTTCTAACATTGGACTACAGGAAAATTAGATTTTCAACCAGATGAAAATATTGCGGTTTGTTTATTGTGAGTAATACAACAACAACAACAACAGGACTTTCCAATTTTATTGCGTATTTGCGCTAGAATTAATCGGGAATGTTATTTTTGAAAAAAAAATGGAAATCAACCAATACAACACAACACGTAAATTTATATTATAATACGCATATATATATACAGTGTTGAATTGGGGAAATTTGCGGAAGAGAACGCCTAGATTTCCGCATATAAATAGAAAATTCGGTAAAGTTTATTTTCTATAAAAACTAACCTTTAAAATCCACCTCGATATTGGAAACGCATTCTTGATTGAACACTGAATAACTTAGAAATTAGAACGATTTGAATATGATTTAAATTTGAATAATTTTTTTTATTTCATTCACAATTTTTTTATTAGAAAATTGCGGTTATTTTAAAACAATAAATCAGTTATTATTAGTTTTTTTTTGTTGTTATCTAGCACGAAACGTCAAGAATGACACACACAGACTGACATTTGTTGTCTGTTGTTGCGGTATACGATACTGGCGCTCTCTAATGGTTGTTCTAAAACGAATGCATCGATATTGCGTGTGTTCTAAAACGATTCTAGTTGTTCGAATCGAATGTGGCCCGTGCGCTTCATTAAGCAGCTCGAACAACGTTTTTGGAGATTTAAAACCACCTCTTTTCTTACTTTTTTTGGTGTTTTTCAATATTTCATATTTATTTGTAGGAAAACGATTTTTTTACTGTTTCCATATAAGTGCAACCAAATTTTAGCGCGGTTTTAATATAACCGCAAGACATTCACGCTCCGCTACTTCTAATGATTTTAAAATGATAGACAGTTGTTCTACGAGCCGCTTTTAAAACGGCTTTTTGATGCTGGAGCACTCGAACATCTGCTCGAAACAGTCTTAAACCTCAAGCTTTATATATAGAGTGATACACAAAAAATGAAATAAATACCAATATATATCAAATTTAAGAAAAAAATTGTTAAAATAAATAGAATTACACAAAAATATCAACATATTTTCTATTTATTTTACATGGAAATATTCGTATTTAAAATTACAGATGACTACAATAATGTTTATTGTTCAATTAATGACTACTAGATGTCGCTGCTAATACCATTTAGGTTTTGAGAGGGAATTTTCGAATTTTCCAAATAATTCTATTGACGACAAAGTGGAAATGCTATCTTTTCACAGAGTTCTTTTGTTGGAAATTGATTATTAGTACCATGACATCCACCATAGATCTTCTCTTCACATTGTTGTGTTAGATGATTATAATGATAGACAGGTATTGCAGCATAACAACTAATCTCACCTTCTTGTACATCTTTACGACAGTCTAGAGATATTACAAAAATAAAATCATATAAGAATGATTCTATTATTCTTATATTGGAAAAAATACAAATTGCTCCTACCTGTTTGTGAGAATTGTGGTTTTGGTGGACTTGTTGCCAAAATGGAAATTGTACAAATTAATAATAAAAAGTGAATTTTAAACATTTTGCAATATGTAAATTTATTGATTAATAACTAGAATCGATGAATCAAGAATTTGAATTAATTATGTATTGATCGATTGTAGGAGCTTTTATATACACGGCCTTTTTGACCTGTTATTCAACTAGTTTTGTTTTGATTTCTGTGCATTTTGGATTAGAAAATTGATAAGAAGTTTCCAAATAGGAAAATAAAAAAATCTTCGTTAATGGGCCAAGCAGGTCAAATAATTATGCTAAACACTTCTACTATCAGCTAATAATAAAACAAGGTCTAAGGGACATATTTGGTTCGGATTTTCTTGAATCAACAGGGAATAACTCAGGCGGGATTCAGACTGCTTATATGGTAGTTTTATCGATTTTCATTCCCTAAACGTTTGAATTTCCCTATAAACTTCCAATGAAGTACATATATCTCATATTTAAGATTGTTCGTCACAAATTATTTATTCCCAATTCTAAACAGATAACTCGCCCAAATCCTTATCCGCAGACTACGTTCAACTATAATCTCTCAAAATGGGCTATTTTGAATGCACCAGGTAAGAGTAGAATAATCCCAATTGTTTGATTTGCAAAAATCAATTGTGCCCGCAATTGTTTTTTTTTGTGATAGTAGTAGGCATTGGTCAAACAATTGCAACTCGCCAATATCCCCACCTTTTTTGCGCATTGTCTAATTTATGGAAACTCAAAGGGAATCATTTGTTTTGTTGTTGTTGTGTTAATGAGGTCAATCTTCCAACCATCAAAGACCTTTGTTTCGTAAAATATCTACCATTGATGACCTGTTTTTATCTATCGCAGTGAATTTCTTCAAATATCATGGAATGATGGGCGCTAGTGGAGGCTATGTTTCCCCGGTGGAGGCAAGTCGACAGCAAATAACAATGTAGATGCGCAGTTGTGTAGCGCATTAGTTGAAAATTTGCAGGTATTTGTATTGTGTTACGGTTACGGCAACACTGCTGCTCTACAGAATCTTAATTTATTAATTGAATTTTAGCGTTTTAAACAAATATGTTTAATTAAAATAGTAATTAATAAAAAATTGAATCTGTTTTGAACAAAATCGATCCGAAATAATAAGACTTTCTTGTATAAAAATATGGTGAATGTCCTAACCTCAAATTAGGTAAGTATCTAGATAACATATGATTGTAGTAAGTGTATTGAACAAAAGGAGTAAAAAATCAAAACAAACGATCAAATTTATTAATTTAATCAAACGTTAAGGCGAATTCACACTGTAGGAAAGTTAGGTTACGTATAAGTGTCTTCGAAAATGGCGACGGAATGACGTAATGTATGGTGGGGATAGTACTTTAGCTACTATTTTAGCACCGTGATAGTCATTTTTATAGGCACACCGTAGATTTTTTTTTGGAATATTTGCAAATTTAACCAAAATTAAACCGCAAATACTTGTGAATGTTCAAAAAAACATCGATCTATTCAATATTTTTGAACGCTAGTGCTTTGTAATGGTGCTAAGACTCTGAATGATTGTTAAGAGTGTCTTATAATGTTACCCAGTAGGAATAGTGAGGGAAATCAACAATAATTATGGCAAAGAATCATGCATTGATTTTATGAGGAAGATAGCAATTTTTAACAGATTCAATATTGTTTATAGAACTTAACATTTATAACTTATTATCGTTTAATTGTCTCCAAGTCATTTTGAATCGCTAATAAGCGTATTGTTTTTAGACAGTTGTTTGAATAACAATTTTAAATTGTTTCAATAGGCACTAACGGTTTCATTATTAACGTACACCAATATGGCCGCCGAAAAATTCTCTACTTTCTTCGATAATTTCTGTTGTTTTTTTCTATTATCTAGTTTTATTATCTCTCGAACAGTTGCATAATCGAATTTTTCTCAATTTCAACACGATTGCCTCTATTGTTGAAGCAAATAAATGTATGATTCATAAATTCCCAATAAAGTATCCTAAGATTCCTAAGGGTAGTTTTCGGGATTAAAATGCTTAATTCGAATAGGAAATATCGAGATTTTCTAAAAGTAATCCAAAACTATTTTCCCAAAAACATTTCTAAAAGCATATTGCAGAACTTAATATATGGACGAGTCTATTGTTGGAAGATTTGATAGGGGAGTAGCGATGTTTTGTAGATTACGTATATACAGATTGCGGCGGTGCCAAATCTACAACACTCTATTGTTGTTGTTTTTTGTTTTTCCTTTGGGAAAATATGCATAAGTAAGGCAATAATCATATAAACGAACAATTCTTAATGGCAACTTTTTTCTTCTATTTATCCATATATTTGGTTGATTTCTGTAAAATATGCACGTCATTTATTTTGTTATTATTCGAAAATATAAAATTAATCATTTCATTAGAAAATTTTGTCAATTGTAATGAAAAATGAGACGAATCAGCGGTACCACACATTCTAATCGATGAGTGCTGAGTTATTGGTAGTGTATAGCGGCAACGTTGCACACCTTTAGTCGTGAAACTTTGGAGGAGCGTTTTTTTTTCCTATGATCTTTTTGCATTACAAATAAATTAACATCAATTGTTTTCGTAAAGTAAACATATTTTCTAAAAAATTCTTTCTATTTCTGATTACCGATATGCTCCGGTTTTGGGGTTTTTATT
Organism: Meloe dianella; assembly: GCA_028455855.1. NCBI lineage: Eukaryota > Metazoa > Arthropoda > Insecta > Coleoptera > Meloidae > Meloe > Meloe dianella. The sequence goes on from JAPTHL010000039.1 coordinate 1,563,713, forward strand.
CGTTCAGGTTCTAACAGAATTTTGTCATATTATCAATCAATACTTTTAAGTTTGGTTTAAGGGATGCAAAAAAATGTTCGAAAAAGATGCCATTTATTATGTATACGATACTTACTGTTAAAGTTGAGTTTAGCAGTTAAAAAAGGGTGTTCCTCCCGCCCCCTTTAATTTTGTTACTTGATGTGCTTTTTTGCGTAGGAATTATTCAAATAATCCAAATGCCAACAATTAAGACATTGTTGTGTTTGTACTATATAACAAAAAATTTTTATTGATGAAGAAAGTTTCCATTTTGATTAAATATAAACACAAATAAACTCCAACTGTACAGATTAAAATCTCAAGGTCATTGTGAGTCTACCATTTTAGATCCGTCTCTGTGCAACGCGTAGTTTTTCTCGTTTCAGTATTTTTTTGGGCGAGTATCTATAAGGAAATACTCCATATCCGAGATGTTTTTCTTTATTTATTTTTTTCAAAGAAATCATGGATAATTCTTAAAATCTCTTGTTTGGTGTTATTTTTAGGTCCTTCAATCTAAATTGTCTCTTGGCGTATTAAATTAGTCATCTGGGAATTAGTTGAATTGTTTCTCAATTGTTGATAATTTCGTAATATCATTTTGGAAAACATAACTAAAATGCAAAAAGTATGAGAAAAAACAAAAGCAAATGTCGCCCACTAGTTCTCTATCCTTGTTTAATAGTTTTCTTTGTCTAGTATTGAATACGACCTCACCTTAAATTCTCTGAAATAATGGACTGTTCCAATCCAGTTTGGTCCTTAACAACTGGATATCTAACTGGATATTGTTGACTTATTTTCGATTTTCCTATATCAAAATTTTGGATTTGGTATTGGATTTTTGTTTTCTTTGTTTTTTTTTCTAATTGCTATCCAATTTAGGTTATAATTAATAAATATGGCCGCTACCTTAAATTGGCGAGGTTTTTGCCAGTTTTTTTTTTTGGGGCAATACTAATAATAATTAATCAGCGGAAGAATAAATAGCGACTTAGAGATAGATAACCTATAAAAATCCAGCGAGAATGGTTGATAATTCTCGGTAGTTGGTTAACAAGTATCCATTGTTTCGATGTTTATGCAGTTTTTGCCTCTTATCTAAGAAATTTCATAATTTTAATAGAAATAATATTGGAATGTATATAGGGAAGCACTTGACGGTGGTTCCACAGATTTTGCGTTTGTTCTTATGTAATCGCAGGTGTATTTTTGGTATTAGTTTTACTATATTTCTTCTTAACATTAAAGGCTTAATCAATCAGTTGATATGATCAAGAAATATTAAAAAGATTCGTTTGTTAATAAAAATTCATTCATTTGTTTTTTCTGTACTATTAGGTCAAATTAAGTTTCCTTTGGAATCAGCACAGCGCATGCGCCAATTCACAGGTCTTTCATCTGACCTTCTGTCCATCTATAATGATTTTTTCTTCTAATTCAATGATTTTTTTTTACAACACCAAATTATGCCATTCTATAGTTTTTGGTATCGTTGATGGCAGGACCGGACTTACTATGTTTGAAGAAAAACATGGAATTCTGTCTTTCAATTTTAAACAATTGGTTTATGTGTCCATAATAATCAAATAGGAAGAAATTGAAAATATTATTTTTGAAAAAAGTCTGAATGTTACGTTTACGGCAACAATCCGTTTTGGATACGGTGGAATAGATTGCGCAAGCGCATCCGTAATCAGAGTACATTTTGTATAGTCGAACGTAACGGTGTGGCCGACATTTTGTTACACATCCGCTTTGTGGTTGGTGCAGTATAAAAAGTGTACGTTAAACAGAAAATCAAATTTAGAATGGTTGTCATTTTGTTTGCATACTGAACGTATGTGTTTACTTTGATTCAATTCATACTCGTTTTGTTTTCTTCTTCTCGTGAATCATAACTTACGTTAACATTTTTATTTATTAACAATACCTAGAAATGTCAGAATTATTTGCCTTAAAGATGGGAAGGTTTTTGTCTAAAGCCTGACCTGACTGTTTGGTATCTACATTAACGATTTTTACACAAACACAGAAATTTCTTGGAGGGTGCCAAAATAAGGATAGATAACCTCTAAGAAGGAATTAATCCAATTTTCAACGCAAATAAATTTTTAAAGACTTTATTTTATGCTTGAAATATTAATAATTTAATCATTTTGTCGATATTGTTGTATTAAAAAAAGATCGATTTGTAAATGATCGTCTGATAATTCTGATTGTTAGATAGGTGTATTTGATATTTAGATAGTGCGCAGACGCAATTCACTATTCATTTAATTCTAAAGATAATTTAACTCATATATTAAATCATTCCATTAGAGATGACATTTTTGTCAACTTTTACAATGGATAGAAATTGTTTCCATCTTTGGTGTATTCAAATAATGTAAAAGAGGCTTTTATCAAGCGCTGCACTGGAAAATGAACGAAAATTTTTCCAGTTTTATCAAATTATTCGTCCAATTATCCCACAAAATTGCATTCGTTTTACCTGTATAAATTCCAGATTTTTAACTTAAACTTGGCTACTAGGTAACTCGACTCGACAAAATTGAGCATAATAAAATTGTTAAGTTAGCGCTAACAAACAAATTTGAATTAAAAAATGCAACTTTATGTGGATAAACGAAATGCGGCCTAAGTCTGCTACTGATAAAAAAATAAATTTTGGTTGGATTTTCATTATGAAATGCTAATTTTAATTATTTTACCAGTGATTTTTTCTATAGAATGCCATCGATGATTGATCAAAAAACGAAAGATATACCAAGAATGACAAGTTCAGTAGAGGTGTTTACAACATTTAAGACTAGTGAAGAGACGAAAGAATCAGATGAAGAAAGTCTCCATCTACAATTAGAAGAAGATGAAGAAACTGAAGCAAGTAGGTACTAACTACATTGATGTTTTATCAACAAAATTATTAAGTTTTGAATTTGTATGCTGAACACTTTTTAGCTTTTAGCTTAAAATTTTTAGAGTCAACTATACATCGTACAGTTCGTTTAACTGCTAAATTTTAGTGTATTTATTATTAAAGAGTCCGTTCACAAATTCGTAGACGGACTATAATTTAGGGATTATACCCAGTAGAGTTCTAAAAGAATCTTGAAATGAAATATATATTTTCTTAAACTTATAAACTTGAATCATTCATATTCTTCACTTATTTTTTTTAGGAATTGAAGTACACAAGGCTCCTGTTGAAACGGAAGAGGATATTTTGAATAAATTTGATCCTGAATATAACAAACGTAATGGAACTGCAGAAAGAAATCAAAACAATGACAACAGAGTGAATGGAGAAGAAAAATGTGATGAAGAAGAAATAAGAGAAGATGATAAAAAAGGTAAACAAAAAACATTAGCAGATGAAGAAATGGAGGAAATTGAAGACAACAACAAAGAAAAAACTGACAATAATTCTGAAGAAATAGAATCCACTACTGCTGCTATAACTGTGGAAGAAGTAAATAGTCCGAATATGAATGAAGAAAAAGTTGCTGATAAAGAACAAGAGACAATTGATGGTAAAACTATCGACAAAAATGATGATAAAGACGATAAATGTGAGAATGATACAGAAGAAGATCTATTAGATATAAGTAAGATACGTGATGCAGAAGAAGATAATGCTGACAATGCTGATAATGCTTCTAATGAAGAATGTGATGAAGATTTGAATGATAAAATTGATAATGATGAAATTAATAGTGAACAAACGAATAATAAAAGTGACGAAGTTGAAATTGAAGAGACTAGTTTAGAAATTAGTTGTAATGAAGACGAAAAAAATAAAGAATTAAATGGAGAGACTGATGATAAAAATAAAGATAATAATGATAAAATTAATGAGAATATAGAAAATAATATTCGAGATGTTGAAATGAACGATTTATCGTCAACCAATAATGAAAATCGGAATTCATCAAAACGTTCATTAGATAGTAGTGATGGTGGTAACTTAATTAAAAGGCAGTGTTTAGAAGAAAATCTACAACTTGTTAAAGATAACTTAAATGATAAGTCAAGTGATAATAATAATAAAGAGTGTCAACGATCTGTTGTTTTACAATCTATAGACTATTTTAAAGACTTTATGAAAAAGAAAGATTATAAAATAACTGTATATGATTTAGAAGAGTTGTGTTTGCAAAAAACTAGTGAAGTAATTCAATATTGTAGTAGATTAGGTGATGCCCGCCATCAATTACAAATACAAGAACAATTAGTTGAGTCGTTACGTAAAGACTTACAACAAGTAATGAAACAGGGACGTGATTTAGAGATTGTTAATAGAAAATTGATGGGTGATTTAAAACAGTATATGGCAACATTATCGACGGCGGAGGCGACGGCACAAGCAGCAACAACAACAGAAACGACAACAACATCTTCATCATCAAATAAACCATTACAACCATTAAAAATAACAAGATCTGTTGGATTACAAGTTAGATTTACACCAGCATATGAAGCGGCAACGGCTGCAGTAAAACGTCGTCAATCTTTAGTATTAACACATCAAAAGGTTCCTGTTATATCATTAACAAATAATAAAAATCAAAAATCTGGTAATACAGTCACACCTAGTCGACAACAGGTAAGCCTATTTATTATTCTATTTTTTTGTTTGTTTGTTTTTGTATACAAGAATTTTTTTATATATTTGTGGTTTTAATATAGGCTGTTATTCAGCAAACTGCCACAACAAATCATTCAGCCCCAATATTAATTCAAGCATTAACTAGTAATCGTAGAACAGTATTGAATAATACAAATAATAAATCATCATTGCCTGTACAGGGTATAACAACACGATCAAGAAATTCAACAGGAGCAACAGCTGCAGCAACAGCAACAGCAGCAGCAGCGGCAACAACAACAACAACAGCCATAACGGCAACAACAACAACCACAATAGCAACAACAACCTCAATTATAGATTTAACAGATGAGGATGATAAACAAAATAAAAGACCTTCAACAACAATAGCATCAACAACAGCAACACCACCACAAAATCGTAATATTGTTGCAAGGAATTCATTACCATTAAGGCAAAATAATCAAATACAATCTGTTAGGACTGTAACATCTAATATACGTTTAACACCATCTACAACACCTAAAATTAGTAATTCATCTGTAACAACTCCTCAAACAACAAAACATTCAATGTATTTAGTACAGTCTATATCACCAAATATGCTAACATCACCAATAACGTTTGCTGCTAAAGCTTTCGTGAATCTTCAAGGACAAAATGGTGTTTTAAGTGAGTAATTCTATCAAATAATTTCGTAAATTTTTTTATTAATAAAGTTAAACTGTTATTTTGTAGATGGTTCAACAGTTTCTGTAATACAGAAACCAACGACTTCGATTCAGTTAAAACCAGTCCATACACTAAAAGCATCAACAACAACAGTTGTTAATGGTACCAGTAATAATATCAATAATAGTAATAGTGGGTCAAATAGACAATCACCAAATCAACATCCAGCACCTTTACCATTGCCACCGCAACCACCACCAAATAAAGATAAACATTTGAAACCAATACCACCAAAACCACATTTAACAATACGTAAAACGGAAAAAGGTATTATATTACAATGGAAAATGCCATATGAATTAGATATGTATGAAGTAATTGCTAGTTATCAATTATTTGCATATCAAGAAACAAATGCAACACCAGATACAGACATGTGGCGACGTGTTGGTGATGTTAAAGCATTAGCATTACCAATGGCATGTACATTAACACAATTTGCTGATAATAATAAATATTATTTTGCTGTAAGGCCAGTTGATATACATAAAAGAATTGGTGCGTTTAGTGATCCTGAAGAAATTTCATTGTGAATGTTTGTTTTTTTTTTAAATTTTCGTTTATTAATATTAACATGAACTGAATTTAATTTGTTGTTTTCTTTTTCTATTGTGACAAACATATTTATGAAAATAAAATGTAGAAGACTGGTTTTTTTGATATATTTGTTAGCCCCCGTGCTGTCTAGGTAGGAGGTCCAACATTAAAAGCTCCAAGTGTTGAAGATTAAGATGGATGATCATTATTAGAAACTCATGAAACTGGAGGAATCTGTGTTTTAGAAGTGTTTAGAACAAATGAACTCCTGAAAATTAATCATCATATGTAATAGGAGGACCATTCGAGACCAAACCGATCAGAATTACTCCGTATTTGACTGGCTAAATAAATCTGCGGATAATATGCCCCATTCTTCTGTTTTTGCGACAATTTAGAAATATCTTTACCACGTGGATGTTTTTATTCTTTCTAAGGGCCTTTTATGTTGGTTGCTTTAGATATCTGAGGATGTAGTACCTAATCAACTTTTGACTTCTTGAAGTAACACGCAAATGATACCGAAAATTAGAGAAGGTCGATTGGGGAGAATTTGACAGTCAGTAGGAATCTGACACTATCTGGGATCCTAAGCACCTATGAACGTTAATAAACTGTGCCCACACTCAAACAAAATTATGGGTCTATTACTATTTGCTTTACTAAGGGCCGGTTTCTGAAAGTCTAGTCTAGATATGGATTCCATAAACCGCAAATATGGTTTCTCGATAACAATTCTGCAAGTTTGTGGCGCATGATCAATTCACTTTTCAATCGGCATTTCACAACCTGAGTTCAATTTAGAATTTTCGTTAGAATTATTTACCTCGAACGGTCCAAGCATACTCAAACTGATCTAAAAGTATACTCGACATCTTCAACAAGGTGGGTTAAAAAATCCATAGTTTTAGAACGTCTCAGAAATCAAGTTTGAGTTTGGGGTTTCTATAACTTTATAGAATCGATAACCATGGATCACATAAGAATACTTTCTAGTAACCGGACATAAATGATTTTTGAAAACATTACTTATATGTACATATTGTACATAAGTCAAAATAGCTTTTGGTCATTTCACAGGCACTTACTGAGGACTTCAGTTTTGGAGGAATCCATGGAAAAACACTAAAGGCTATCGAAGAAGGCATTAAGATCAAGTTGCACTCAAGAGCTTCAAAGGTTTCAAAATTTTGCAGGCATACCTCAACGAAACAATACACAACACTAAACAATACTAGAAAGTTTCAGAAACCGAGTTTGAATTTGTAGATTCATAATTTTATAGAATAACTATGGAATACATAAGAAATCTTTCTAGAAACTAGACATAAAACCACATCACGATTCAAATATTTGTTGTCGTTTTGAGGGGAAAGACTATACGGAAAAATAAACTTTCTGTATGTAGTTCTAGTAGTGGTTAGCTTCTGGCACAGCAATTTTAGCAACTCCTTTAGTTATATTTTAGTAGATACCTTTTTTCTTCTATCTTTTTAGTTATTAGCAATCATTGAATATCTGTGATATAAAATCATTGTAAAAGAATGAATTACAGATTGTAGAGCCGAATCGGGAATAAATTGCACCCGGCGCAAGTATGAGTTACGTGTAGGATTTGACATTTTACTGAAAAAGCGCAGGATGAGTGCCCCTGTAGCAATCCCACGCACCCCAGCCAGCCCACCAGTGCAGGATTTAACTGGTAGTTATCTATGCTGGTAGTGACTAGAATTATGAAGCATCCCACCAGTGGTGGTGACGAAACTGGTATCACGTGATCCGAAGGAGTGCTGCCTTGGTTTGTTTTTTGGAGACGATTCGTTATGGTAGTGGTTGAGGCTCGTGCTGAGTAGAGAAGATTGGCGCGGCGACTGCTCTCGGTGGGTGAGCTACACAGAACTAGCTCGGATGCTGTCTTCGACGTGGCAGCAGTGGTATAGATAGGCCTCAGCTCCACCAATAGACCCGATAAGGCTGCAGCTCTGAGGGGAATTGGTAGCTAAGCCGACCTCGCGCACTGGGTGCCTTGTCAATTAAGTCTAACGACATGTATTGCACATAAAATCTAAATATATGTGTGTGTAGCCTCCACGGCCCGGAAATTGAGACATTTTGTATTTATTGTAGATATATACAGATTCTGCAATTACCAAACTCTTTACATGAGAGGAGCGTTTAAATAAATACACTGTTCTTTAACAAATACATTCATATTTATTTAATTATTATTTTCTTTTTTATAATATGCAATACAAAGAGAATCAATTCATATATTTCTATTAGAATATATCATCATAATAATAATAGTAATAATATAAAACAATTCCGGTTATTTATTTATTTACAGTATTTGTACTTTTGAGCAAATACTTATATTGCATTGTGTTGTTTATTTTTTTGTTGTTGTTTCTTTAAAAGAAAAATTACAAGACTATTGTACATTATGGTTGAGCATTTAGTAACTGTTTTATTAGTATTAATGGCATATTATTGAGGTTGCTGCGAGTTGTTGTTGTTGACAAACAAACAAAAAAGTGATAAACAATTTGAAATGATTCTCTTATTGAAATTACGCTGGACGCAAAATAGGTTTCGATCTCATTTTGTTCTCTTTTTTGTTTTTTAAATATAAACACATATTCATATTATTTATACTGTTTTTTTTCTTCAATTTTTTGAACAATAAAAACGAATGTTTATCTCGTAGAATTGTCGATTGTGATCATTTAAATTATGAAGACAAAATGAAAAAGAAAAAAATCAACGTTTAACAACACACACACAACAAAATTAACGACAACATCTACGCAATAAACATTTTTTTTTTGATACAAGAAACTATTTGATTTCATAAAAGATTGTCTCACAAACCGAAAATCAGGGATATTCATTTTCAATTTGCTAAAGATTATACGGGTGTGGAAATTTTCGTGTAATTGTGGTGAGGGTGGAAAATTGCACAAATTGTTCCAGGAAAACACTCATATTAACAATTGGAAACCCTGTTCAGAATAATATCCCAGTCTTTTTAGGTTCAACATGTATTGTTATTTCTAATGTGAATCATTCAAAATGCGTGTGGATGTGTGTCAATTTTTTGATTGAATTCGAAATGAAACGTGTGCAAATTTCGATTGTTCCATTATTATTATTTAAAAATCTATGGCACTTACTTCCTATTATTCGTTAATGCAATAGAGATCTCGAACGTTTCCAAATCTTAAACAATTTACGAGTATTTTAGAGTAGTTTAACTACTGCAATTGAACCAAAATTGGGGGAGAAAAATTAAAGCTTTTTTCCACTGATGAGAAAAACTGACTGATAAAGCAACTGAATTCGACTGGAATGCCACCATTCTAATGCTGATTTACGATGCATTCTGGAATGCAAATTTGATCCAATAAAACAAAAATAGAAAAAAATCAGTCTTTCAAAACATGAGAAAAAGTCAGTTTTTCTTTTTAACAAACATAAAGAAAAAAAAACAAAAAGTAATAAAAGAACCCAAACTGGGATATCACACAATTACTGACATCTCTTTGTTTTTTTTTTGTTACAAATAGATCAAAATTTTTCATTCTTCTTTTTTTCCGTTAAAAAAACTTCAATTATATTTACAAGAAAATTGGCTTATTATTTAAACTAATTAAATGCTATCACGTTTTTCCTCTTATCTTTTCAAAGTCTTATAGCTCAACAAAATTTGGCTGTTACAGCCTCTTATTTCATCAAATAAAAACCTGTTCTTTTTTAATATAATAATAATAATAATAAAGAATAGGCCTGCACACTGGTAAATTTCTTTGATCGAAAAATTGCACTAAAGTAATCGTATACAAAGATTTATAAACAAATACATTTACAAATAAAACAAAACATTGGTCTTTACATTGAAAATTTGACGGGGCCTAAATCTGCATCTCTGTATTATTACGTCTGTTTCTGTGTATGTGTGTGTGTTCGACCTGTGTTTATATAAACATTTTTATAACAACAATTCATTATAAAATCTATTATTTGTAAAAAGAAATGTCAATATTTATAAAATTCGGCTTCTACCATCACCTGTTTTGTTTTGTTTTTTGTTGTGTATATAAATCTTTTATTATTTTCTGGTTTATAAAAAATTGTGTATCTGTAAATAAAATAATTAACTCTGCTTTTTATAGTTATATACTATCGATTATTATTGTTGTGATTATTAGAACCCGTCAAACAGCTCTATCTATTGTTCATTTAGTCTGATTTACGTTAAGGAGATCACATAATTATCAGTAAAATCTACCTACAACAATAATGATAATTGTTTTCATTTTTATTTTTAATATTAAAGTACTTTCTGCTTAAAGTATTGCCACTAAGTGAACAGGACACGATTCGAATAAAACTTTTTAAAATACTTTTACATTTTACATAGATAATAATAAACATAATAATAATAATAATAATAATAATAATAATTAGTAATCATAATAATAGTTATGTATATCAAAAAAAAAATCGTAATTACATGCTACATTTTCGTATATTACAATGAAAACTGTTCTGTTTTCTTTTCTCTTTTTAAATAAACTCAAAATTCGAAATGAAGAAAGAATCTGGTTATCAGCACCATGTGATAATCACTCAGCAAAATATCTTTGAAGATATTTCATTGAAATCACCAATAATAAATTATCAAACTTAACTATTTTAATTTATATTAATTAATTAATTAATTAATTATCAAATTAATTAATTAATTGCGTCAAGTCCAAGTCTTTTTTTTTATGTAAAAATTTCCAACTATACTCTCTTTTGTTCTAAAATTTTCATATAAAAGTATCTCTATCATCAGTCCATCATTAATGTTCCAACACTGGCAAAAGGTCACCCAATACATGGTGGGCCTAATTGCCAGCTAGCTGTTAGTCACTGTGCAGTCGATATACCATTTGGTGGTTTAAATTCAGTAGAATTTGTTGGTGGTGCTGTTGTTGCTGAACTACCACCACTGGCACTAACACCGCCACCACCACCACCACCACCACCACCACCACCAGCAGCAGCACTAGTGACTGCATTATGAAATTGGGCGGCGGCAGCTGCTGCCGCCGCTACACTTGTTGGCGGATTAAAACTAGGTGCATAACATTGTGGAAAATATAATTCCGGTTTGACAACAGTTGTTGGTGTCAAACCACGGGGTAACATACCATTCGTTGTTAGTGTACCTGTTGTACCTGTAGCATTTGCTAATTTACTACCATCACTATTAGATGAATCACGACGTGATTTTGATGCGTGCGGATTCATATGATTATCGATGTGCTTTTTAACTTCTGGTTCGGTGGCGAAACGACGTCTACAATTCGGCATCGGGCAACAGAAGGGCCTGTCTCCTTTAAACAAAAGAAAAAACGACTATTCAAACTGCACCACAAGAAATGTCCAACGTTGATTGTACATGCGCCACACATGGACAACTACCACTATGTCAAAATTACTTAAACTGTCTGAATCGTACTTGTTTGCAATGTACTCTAATTGATTTGAAACGTATGACTTAGTGGTAGCCATGTCAATTGTTTTACATTAATTAGAGACATATTTAAGATGGTAACATAAATGAGAGGTTAAGATGTGGGTACCTTGGTGCGTCCTCGTGTGCTGATCTAGTATTGCTTTTTGTCGAAAATCCTTGCCACACTGTGCACATTTATACGGTTTTTCGCCCGTATGTATCCTTAAATGTTGATTTAATATTGTCCTTTGTCTAAAATTCCTACCACAATACACACAACCATATGGTTTCTCATTTGTATGTATACGTAAATGTTGTGTTAAATGGCTTTGTTGTCTAAAACGTTTCCCACATTCCGGACATGGATACGGTCTAGATTCGATATGTATACAACCATGTTGTAATAATGTTGATTTTTGTTTAAATTCCTTCTGACATATAGGACATCGTACATATAATGGCATACCAGCTGAACGGCCATGTTGTATAACATCTGGTAATCCTTTACCAGATGCAGCAGCAGCAGCAGCGGCGGCAGCCGCTTGTTGTTGTTGTTTCAAATATTGTAGTGCACCAAAATTCGTTGTTGTACCAAATACTGAATGGCTCATACCTTTCGCATCTTTAAAATATGCCGGATATTGTAAATTACCATTTGGCGAGAAACAATTTGTACGATCCGTTTGTGAATCACCATCACCATAAGTTGAGGCAACCTCTTCTTTACCTTCATCGGGTGGAAATGGTACATCTTGCGGCCATAATGTTGGATTTATACCATTCTTGAATATCAGATGTGGACTAACATCTGCAAGAATAACAAGCACAATAAGAACCGATTTATAATCGCCAGAAATTAACTAATTGGTAATAAAAAACTGATTTTACTTGAATAATCCAAAAATTAACACAAAATATTATGACTTACTAATTAGTGAAAATTTGAACGTGTTGAAGTCTTGTTTGCTGACTAAAACTTAAAAAATAAATTGTTGCATAATTTTTAACAACAATCAAAACAGATAAACAAACAAACAAACACGATAAATCTCATCATTCTTATTCATATTTAAATATTAATTATAATCAGAAGAATAATAGATTGATCGTATCGAATAATTAAAAGTGTGCTTTAACCCACAATTTCGTTAATCGCGCAAAAATTCATAATAACGCGCTAATTTCACCATACAACACATGCGCTTTACTGTTGTTGTTCTTTTCGAGCCACACAGTATACTGTAAATAGTTTTAGTGCAATCAAACGATTATGAGATGGTAGCACTGATTCTTTGACAACAACAGTCAAGTGAACTTTCTCTCCGAAAAATCATTCGTCCTCGCATCACGCTTGTTAATTGCAATTTTTTTTTGTCTACTCAAACTCTAAACTATGAAAAAGTTAGTTGTTTTTGTTGTTTTGCTTCTTTTTTTTTAACATATTTTTATCGTTATTTTTAGGAGGCGGTAACTTGTTGTTTTTCAATCTTATATTGAATAGGAGACGGGGAAAAAATTGTGAAACGTATACAGATGTTAAAAGTGTTATTTTTAAGAAAACTCACCGGGCGACGCCATTGTGGGTCAATGCGGCACTGTGCGACGATTGCAATGCACATCGTTTGATGGGTTTTTGTGTTACAGTACAATCACCAAAAGGTGTCTCGTCATAAAGACTATTAACCTTTTTTTCTCTCGTTTGGTTTTGTTATAAACAGAGATTCATCTATTTTTTGCGATATCAACAACAAGATCAACAACGTGAATTAATTCAATTTTCGAAAATAATTAAAAATGTTGTTTAATTTACAAAAAATTTTGAAAAAAAATCTAATTGTGTGAAGTATGTGGGGAGTGCGGCAGACCAACTCAAACCGCTCGCACGCGTGAACAGAACCATCAAATTTCCATTCTTATTCATTAAAAAATTCACATTATGATTATTGTTTAATAGAAAAATAAATATAATTAATTTTGAATAATTGTAATTATTATTATTAGTGGGTTAATTCACGGGGGTGCCGGCGCGTGGTTGGCCGCCGTTTTCGAGAAGGAGGGGCGCTCGCCTTGGTGTGTGCGGACGTGCTGGTTGAGGATGGCCTTCTGGCGGAAGTGTTTCCCGCACTCCGGGCATTCATAGGGCTTCTCACCGGAATGGATACGGAGATGTTGATTTAAGATGGCCCTTTGTCGGAACGATCGTTCGCAATAGACACACGCATACGGCTTCTCATTGGCATGGATACGTAAATGTTGTGTTAAATGGCTTTGTTGACGGAAACGTTTGCCACATTCTGGACAACCGTACGGTCGACTATCTGTATGGATACGTTCATGTTGTAATAATGTTGATTTTTGTTTAAAGTCTTTGCCACACGTTAAACACTTGAATAAACGCAATTCACCACCGCCTAGGCCACCGTTATTTGTTTTCGTTGTTGTCGATTGTTTCAAGCCAACTTGTTGTTGTTGCTGTATAACATCAGGGAGACTGGCTGTTGAACGCAAATCTTGCATATTACCAGCGTACTGGTCTAATTGGCCACCACCTGAAAAACAATCAGAAATCCTCTTTTATACATACACCCACAAAAAGACAAAAAAAAAATCAATGCCCATAGAAAAATCAACAGTAGGGAAACAAAATCAATAACCCCACCCTTTGTATTTTTAAAATATTTCAGACGCGAACGAACGAATACATGCGCCGCTCATTTCATATCATCCATCCTTCTATCTAACGTCATCATCATATTATTATTATTATTATTATTCAATCAATTTATACGTCATTATTAATGAAATGGACAGGCAAGAGACAATAAAGAAAAAATTGAAACAAATACCTAACGCATAATGCATTTGTGGAAGTCTACCTCCCCAAAAAAACTGATCATAACAGTTCCGTTGCATAGAGAAGAGATTTGGGAAGTGTTCCTGCATTGTAAATATGGAGTTTAGTTGGGCATGCGTGTTTGCAACGAAAATCATCGACTCTATTCCAATCTAAATCTATCTCTATCTGACTCATTTGAATATATGGCTTTTGTGTGTATGTGTGTTATGTCTAGACGAAGACCTAGCTAATTTAATGCACAAACACACACACACATATAGACAAACAATCTAAAAATAAACCTCTACCGAATTCTCATCGACGTTTTATAAAATTCGATTGCAACTTGAAAATGTTGGCAGCGAAAAAAAGACCCAATTTAAATCCAAACCAAAAATGCTCGGTTGCGTTATTTTTCCCAAAAAAACAAATGCAATTAAAATAAACAAAGGAGATAAGTTCACGGGTGGTGGGGAGGGCGGCCTACTCGATTATTTACTTAAGTAATATGCAGCAGAATAACAATTGTCATTGTAATCGTTTAAAAATATGAATTTCAATTTAACGTTAATTAATTAGAGAAAAAAAACTATCATAAATTCCAATCATTATTGTTTAAAAATAGATAATTACAAAGTTTATATCTGTGATTGCGTTTTATTATTATTATTATTATTATTATTATTGTTAATCGCGTTTTTTTCGTGAATTTTTGAGGTTACTATAATAATAAAAAAATGATCACATTTGCCCTTTGTGTGTTGTTATTTTGTTCTTCAGTTTTTTTTTCGCTTTGTTTTTTTATCGAAAATTTCGTTATAATTTCAAAACAAAATAATAATGCGATAATAATAATTTCAAATATAGTAAAACAAATTCAACTTGACCGGTTTTAAAGTGGTATCTAACGATAACAATGATGCTTAGTGTGTGTTAATAGAAGAGAGAGACAGTTTATTGACACCAAATCCCACAGATGCAATCATATTAAAGAAACAAAACGAATTACTGAAAATTGTCGTTTTCTTATAACACACAAAATAAATTTCATTGGTCAATTATTATAAATCACACTTTTTTTTAGAATTTTTCCCGTATTAAAATGAAAATCGTCAAAGATTCAAAATGGTGATTCACAACAAGTGATTATTTAATTTTATTTATGCGATATCGTGGCTGATATTTCGCTTGTTTTTTTTTTTTAATACAAGCACATCGCGAAGAACCTGCATCTAATAAAAATAACAAAATTATGCAGTTGTTTTATTTATTTATTTTTTGGCTAATCTGGGTGTGTTAGTAAGATGTTTTTTTTTTGGTTTGGTTTTGCTAAATTGTTTGAATTACCGTCTGCTCCTAAACTAGTCAACATAACTCCAGATTGTTTCAGATAATGCAATGCGGAAAAGCTGCCAGCTCCTAGCATGTGTGGCGGTACAGGAGGCGGAGCTGCCGGTGGTGGTGCTCTTGCATATTGTTGATAAGCTTGTTGTTGTTGTTGTAAATCAGTTGGGAAACATTGTTGTGATGATGGTCTTGTTTCTAAATCCATCGTTGGTTGTTCAGATGGTATATCATCATCTCTAGGTTCAGCTTGTGCAGCTGGATATGGTGATGGTGCTGGTGATGGTAAACTTTGGTCTCTCGGTTGTACAGAATCAGCTTCAACACCTAATGGTACATTTGTTGGACCACCGCAAGTTCGTTGTGGACTTGCCGCACCTGATGTACCCTGCTGTTGGGATTGCTGTTGTGCTTGTTGTTGTGGTGGTTGCGGAGGTGGATAATCTTGCGGACCACCCCATTGACTACGGGATTGATCCATGCCATCCTTGTAGAGAACATAGGGGGCGGTTGTGTCTGTAAATGGAATCATTTTTGGTTTTTTTTTTAATTAACCATTACCACAATACTTCCCCAAGGATGTTCTCATAAACGTCAGTTCAATTAATCGTTCAAATCTTCAGTTTCAATTGGGCTGTCATCGAAGTGTATATCAGATATTAAATTAATTGACAATTGATCGCAACTGAATCTGAATAGATAATTGAATTTGATCATTTAAACAACACCCTTGTGATTGGAAATTGATGCTTTTCAGAGGGTAATTTTCTTAGATAAAGAATTCTATCAATAAGTTTTAAATTCTACAAAAACTATTTAATTTTTTTTATGAACTATTAGAGGTCTCCAAGGATTTAATCCGCTAATAAAGAAAAGAATTAGAATTTTCTAATGTCTTTTAGTAAAAAGTCTTATCAACTTCGACGACTAATCAACTACCGTCGTCTCAGCCAATAAGAGTTTCGATATGTTAAAATTCGCTAAGGACTCTGATTTCTCATTGGCTGAAGCCGTGTAGCTGTTACTATTACGCACTATTAGAATAATTGTTAGGAATATCACGTTCATTGTGTTCCTACATTTAGATGTTTTATAATATCGAATAATGATGTTGTCAACGATTAACACGATGTTTTAACGATAACACGGTTTTCCATTGAGTGGTGGTTGTGTAAAGAATTCCTAACTCAACAAACTGAGCGAAATTTCTTAATTAACAAAGTTCCAACTTCTCTCTCTCTCTCTCTAATATTAATTATACCTTCTATCTTGATTTGCCTCATTAAAAGTCATTCAACTGTTTAGACGAAAACAATTTAATGTTGAAAAATATCGGAAATTACCGTCGCTTTACATTTTTGCTAGAATTAGATATCTATCTTATCACAATGTGATGTTTGCCGTCGCTTTACAATTGCCTATTAGACAAACAGCGCGTTAATGTGCAGCAACCTTAACGCAAATGCATTTCGATTGTTGTATTTTATGAATCAGTTAAACTAATAATAATTACGTTCATAATAACAAAAGCGGAAAATAAATTAGAACAAATAAAACTCATAGAAACGATGATGATGATGATGATGATAATAAAACAAAAAAAAATATATTAACAATCATTAAAATACCATTATGATTCAATTATCTGTCGATTTTCTTACGATATTCTCGCATATATAAACCGCTGGATACGAAATGTTTTAACCACAGATGCAAAAACTATTGCAAAAATTCAAAAAAAATATCTTTTAGAAAGAACACCAACCCAAAAAAAAAACAACAAACTGAGATAACTGTGAAATTGGCTATTTTTAGATAAATAAAAGAATGCAAAGGCGGGACGACCAATATAAGAAAATAATAAAAAAAAACACGAAATATATGCGAAACAACCAATAATAAGATGCATGCATGTTCTTAAGCTTGTTCTAACTCTTCTATAAATAAATTTATTCATTAATAGCTTGTCTTTTTTCTCTCAGAGAGATATTTTTTTCGCTTCTTGTTCAGTCTCTACCGTTTTGATGTTTTTTTTTGTTGTTGTTGTTTTGTGTTGTTATTTGTCCACCAGACAAAAATTAAAATGTGAATATTAATGGGACAAGTTTTTATACGAAAAGAAAAACGCGCTATTATTGGTCGAAATAGAGAAACCTCCATTTACTTTTTATTATCTAAATACATCAACTATTATATACAGAGAATGTATAAAGAAATTTCATATTGTGATAGGTCAATATTAAAAACGTGCTTTATAAGTCACTCATTTGATTTTTATGAGAGAGAATACAAAAAAAACAACAACAACAACAACAACAACGTACAATTACGTTAATTTGATTGTATTTCAGAATCGTGTGTGCGATGCTTTAATTTTTTTTTATCGCTGTAAAGCTGTGTTCACACCCGCTCAATTAATTATATCTTATGACATCTTTCGAATATTCGTTTGATTCTGTTTTTGCCGAACGAATGCACCAGTGAAACGATAAGATTGTCGCCTAAAGCGATCGAATATCAAATAATAATTATAACATCGTTGCCACTTTTAGTAGGACAGAGCGCAACCATTTTGTATTACAATCAGGGCATCAGAATGAACAGGCCGTTCACTATCAATGGAAAACTGATTAGTTAAATACAAATATGACACAAATAATGGGATTGCAATTAAGATATTTCCTCTGAAAAAAAAGAAGAAACTTTCTCTATTTTACGGTTAGAAAATTATAACCTTTAGTCATTTTTTTTCCTTATGATTTATCGGATATGGCGAGATTTGAATTTGTCTGGACAATCTAGTTGGGATTTAAGAGGTCATGGTTAATTAACGACAATAACAACAAATGCAACCAAATAGGAGTCGATTTCACAAAATATTGATAAATTACTATGTATGCACGAAATGAAAATAGTATTTTAAACAAACACACAACAATAACAACTGTTTAGCACCTGTTTTGTTCTTGAATTTAATCTCGAAATGCAATTTTATAAATAAATCTGCAAATTGTGCAGAAATTCTTATAAGAAACGGCATCTCATCAATTTCAAAGATTAAACCGTTGTGTATTGCGCTAAATAGATGATTGTGGGGAGATCATTTCAATTAGGCAAAAAAAATTTTAATGAAATTTTCCAATTGCTCTTTTTGTTATTTTATCATCGATACACCTTTCATTAGAAGAAATCTAGAACGGGGTGTTCTACATAAAATGCATTCACTATTCCCTGTTTAATCGCCAATATTTTATTAATTTTCAATTAAACAATTTAGTTGGAAATGTTTACGAAAAATTAACGATTTTACCAGCACTGTAATGATATAAGAAATGTTTAATGACACAGTAGCGCTTCTATATGCCGTGAAGATGTGTTAAATTTGTAAAGTAATTTGTTTATTACTATCATTACAAGAGAAGCTCGTTATTATTACTTGATAATCATAGAAAAACCAACATAAATTAGATTATTCTCGATAATTACTGATATAAATAAATCAGCTTTATAATGATTTTATTCTATTTTAATTTGGAATTTGTTTAACTAAGGAAATTGGAACAAAGAATTGTGTTTCTAATATATTTCTTTTGTGTTGCACTTATTGTCATTATTACCATTATTATTATTATCGTGTCCAGTTTAAACTTGACTTGGATTAATGAGCTACTACCACCAATGAAATTGTGCGATAAACAGGTTTTATACCTGTTTACTGGTTGTTGTTGTTGTTGGTTTTTATACCCTTCTGGAAATGTATTATTTGACATTAAAAATTAATATTAGCTTTCATTTTCGATCAACAATAAAATATTAAATCGACTGGTCAATTTTTATCTATCAATCATCGTTATTATTATTATTATTATTATTTAATGGAATAAAATTATATGTTTATTGTATAATAAAGATTTTATAAATTTGATTTTGGTGGTTTTAAATGCGACCAATTCTCAGAATTGGTTTTTATTCAATTTTTTGCGATAATATCCTTGAATTATTTATGCTAATTGTTTGGTTTTTGTTTTATTTTAGATTGTACCAACAAGAGAAGTAGACTTTGTTGTTTTTTTTTTGTTTTGGTTTTGGAGGGTGGTTTTGCTGCTACTGCTGCTGTTGATAAAAGCGACGTGGTGCGTGTGCGTTTAGAAATCTGCGAAAAGCTTCAGTTACGCATTTGCCAACACACAAAACTGTTGGTTTTTGTTCTAAATAATACCGATCATAACCTTATTGATTTGTGATTTGTAAGTATTTTTAATTTTATTATTGTTTTAATATAATTAAATAATTAAAAGCGTTAATGTATAGGCGTATGTGTGTAATAGATTTTATATGTGTTTAGATATGGCGCGAAATTTTGTGTGGCAAAAAGCCTACCTTGTGGGATGCAATACATGATTTGTCTGGGCACTTTTAGTCCTGCTGCCAGACAGGCGGCAAATGATGCCGAAAAGTTGATGGCCATTTTTAATGGTTTAGTCACTGGAAACACTAAAAAAAGCACACCAACAATCTGAGAATTTGTATATCACCAACACTGTATAACACAAACACCACATGATTATTATTATAATAATAATTTTAATAATATTAACACAGTCACTTAGGGGCGGCACAATAACCGACATATACAACAGCAATGAAGAAATCGAAGAAAAAGTTGAAATTGTTGTTGCACTGGCGATGTGGTGATGCTCCTGCTGTTGCTGCTCCTGTTGCCCCCTCATCGGCGGTGGTTGTCGCGGCGGTAGTAGTAGTGTAATCGTAGTAGTAGTAAATAAAAAATGATGAAACTTCACTAAACTACAAATTTACAAGTTTTGTTGTTTTGTGTTGTTGTTGTTGTTATGTTGATGTTGATGTTGATTTTGATGATGATGATGATGATGATGTTGCATTCAGTGTTTATGGTGCTGTTGCAGCACGCGGTGTCCGAGACTCGGCGCAACGGCGGTGGTGGTGGTGGCGGGGATGTTGACGATGGCGGTGGTGCAGACGCTGCTGATGGTGGGTCGGTTACCGACGACCTCATGGCTCGTTTCGATGACGAGAGATCTCGCGAGATGAAGAGACACGGCCCCGCCGCGCTGTTGCCGTTCACGGTTGTTCGTTCGTTCGTTCGTTCGTTCGTCTAGCTGGCTGCACTTCACCATCACCCAACCACCCGCACTGTTCCCCTCTTATGCCTTATGCACGTGCATCGCGCCGGCCTGCTGCACCCGAATCAATATCACACACATTATCACAAAAAACTGACCCGACTTGAAGCGGGGCTTTGCACCTTGCCGCCTAGACGCGCCAGCTAGACGACGACGGCGGCGGCGGTGGTGGTGGCGGCAGTGGTGGTGGTGGTGGAGGTGGTAGTGGTGGTGGTAGTGGCAGTACAACCACCGCTGTCATTGGGGAGTAATGACGTCTGAGACCACCAAAAATCGCCTCTAACAATGGAAAGTCTTTTTAAACTATAAGCTCTTCCTGAATTTCAAGAAACGGTATTTCTTTAAACTCTGTTAATTCAATACACTGACATCCACATTTGAAATAGCCTCCAAATTTTCCATAAACCAATGTCTTATGTATAACAAAGAGAATTTTATACGATTATTAGATGCCAATAAATCTATTCACAACTACTATCTGAAAATAATCATAGCTGTTCTCTATCTAATAAGATCGATGTTAAAATAATCTTCACTTCAATTCCACGTCGTCATTTAACATTAAAAAGCAAGCACCATCACAAAACTTCCAATCCATATTCCACATCGATAATTTATAGTTTTACATTACTAATTAGAAAAAAAATATAGCAACAACAACAAGCACATGTTGCTTTCTCTATACAATAAATGGAAAGTTTGCCAAAACTTTTCCAGCTTGCTCAATAATATTCCCATATTCTACATTTAATTGTGCATTTTACACAACATTAATTTATTAAAAATGAACATCGTAGGTACGGAAATTACTTGTTCTTAATATATCTTATAAAATACACACACACACACACACAAATGGAACTAACAAGTAAAATCAGTGTTATAGAGAAGTTTTAGTATTGTTGTTTGTCAACAAATCATTTACGAAGAGAAGTTTGGAACACTTCCATCGCCTGTACATTTGTTCTTGTTTGTTTGTTGCGAAGGGGGTTGATTTGAACTGAGCGAGTACAGTGAGAAGAAAATCGACAATGAGAAATTGTGTCAAAGTGTGTGCGTAAGGTCATGGAATAACGTCCCAATAAATAGCAACAATAAAAAGAAATCAATTAGAGTAAAACGATTCGAAACATTTCCAATTATCAATCAAATATTTCTGTATTTTTCCTTTAGAACTTCCTTATTAGAATTTGCCGTTAATCGACCAGTTCTTGTGGTCGCCAACAACACAACACACTCCCAACAACAATATTTTGTTCATATCTCTACTTACACACCGTGCTACTAATTAATCATTAGATTTGACAGGAGACAACTGAATACAATATACATCATCTCTCATCGCACATTACATACATATAGGTATATAAAGATGAGAATATCTTGAGACGGAATTGTTCTTCCCTTTGTTTTGCAATGTGTTAAATATAGTGCAAGCACACATTAAATGATGACGATGACGATGATGATGATGATAGGTACATTTGGATATTTCGTTTGCCAATAACAACGGGGGCATTGTCTTCAAATGGATGCGCAGCACCAGGAATCGCCTTGTTTTCGTTTCGATAAAATTAAAATTGATTGGAGGATGGAGGTGACTTTTATCATTTTGCAACCTTTGATTTGTGTGCATTCATAATAACGTTTATCTCGGTTGCAGCATTTCGACCTTGGAGCTTGTCAGAGACAAATTCAACAACTAATCGCTCCATTATCATTTCAACTATATTTTATTAAAAATATCATCACAGAAACAAACAAAATCTGTTTGTAGATTTTGGATAAATGTGGATGTGGTCAAAATGGTAGTGTAGTTAGTGGCTATAGCAGCAGCCTAATGGGTCGACTTTTCCATATAGTATAACAAATAAAAAGGCTCGCGGGTTCAATATTAGGCCGCGGATTATATACTACATACACACATAGATAGATTCTGTCTGCAAGTGGGGGGTAAGACGTGAAGAACACGACACGCCGCGGCCGAGCAAAGCAAGACCAAAGAGGAACTCGAAACCCTTGAGAAGGTCGCGGCTGAACTTTAGATGAAGTGGTGAAGGAGGAGGAGGGGATGGAGGACAACGAATCGACGAAGAAGATGATTACCATTACTTTCTGGTTGTTGTTGTTCTCGTTATTGACCTGACGTGTTCTACCATGCCTTGTCCAATACGTTTTTGACCATCAAGCTTTGTACACTTTTAACATAAAATATCATTGCGGTGCGGAGCAAAGATAGACAAAGGACTATAGAGGATTAACAAGAGATGGGGAATAAAATAATTGGATTTAACATGAAAGTGAATGGGGTATATATGTATATATATATATATATCTTTTAAGAAGTGAAACTTGGATGAATTTGCAGTTGAATGCAGTTTCTCTTCTCCTATTTCTTTTTATGTTTAGAATTTTTTTTTAATTATTATTATTTTAACTTTGTGTCTGTTTAAGAAGGTGAGATGGACGACGACGACGACGCATCCGTCGTCTATATTTAGGGTCCTCATTGAAAGGCCAGTGAACACACAACAGAAATAAAAGGTCGACAATCGTCCAGAAATGTTCTTCAAATTTCACAAGTAGACACACAAGTCTAAATTAAATATAATTTTGCTCTGAATTTTCCAACGACAAAAATTGGAATTTATCTATAAACACAAAAAAGAAAACATGATGGATGCGAAACTCTATCATATACGAAGAAAAAAACTGTGTTCGAAATAGGATCATCAACCCACCCACCCAACCCCATCCTTTCAATACATTTTTTCCCTCCCTCCCGGTTCTGATAATTTTTTCAAACGTCAGGATGATACACACACACACACACACACATGTATACTACATAGGTGGATACAGAGAGGCGGTGTGTTGAGGGTGGTATGTGTCTATCTAATAATGATAGAAACTTGAGCTGCCACCACTACCACGATCGCCACCGCCACCACTACTACTATTAAATCGATTTTTATAGTTTCGCTGGCGTGGAGAATTGCGTCTGGTGTCGATATGCGAACACTGCACCCGGCGCAAACTTCTCTAGGCCCGGGCTCTCCTAGTCACAGTGCATCAGAGAGGGTAGTGGTGGCAGAGGTGGAATATTCAACATCTCTCTTACCCCCGCCCTATGCTTCTCTCACTCCCTCTTTATGTATTAGATATTTTAAAAGTTCGCGTCGCGACGTTGAACAAATTCCTCAAAAAATAACAAGAACAAATATTTTAATTTCGTATAATTTGGTATGTGGAAATTTATGGAAATTTTTCGAAATTACACCTCATTAATAGTGTGTGTTAAGACAAGTTTTATGATGGTTAGATAGGTCGATATATGTATGCAGAAATGGAGCCTGAGGCATTGGAAAGTCGATGACCGGCCATCATCTTAGGCACTGACGTCGATTTGACGCCGCTATCTCACAGTGGTCAGCCCTCCGGTCACAATCTTATATAATAGCGAAAAAATATATAGAATTTCCTGCAATTAAATGAACTTTTACCTGAACATCAATTGTTAACTGTAAATAGTAAAGAGTAATTACAACTGCTAGATCAAAGGGAAATCAATGAAATTTTATGTCAGAAACATCCCTCTCTCCACAGAAAAAATCTTTGACATCCAACTAGACAGATTCTAATTATTGTTAATAGAAATTATAAGGGCACAATCGGCTATTATTGTTGCAAGTCAATCTATCAGGAACTATTACCCCTTTTATGCTTTGAATTTATGAAGTGCTCTATGTGCATTTATTAGAAAGATAGCCTCATCTATCAACTATGATTCTCTTAAAAACCAAATAAATAAAATACAATTTAAAATAGAAATAAAAGTTGGATAAAAATTATTTTATATAGAACAGCGATTTTCCATTATGTGACAAAAAAAATCTGTCTCCATCACGATCTCACGTATTATTAAAACAACAAAATCGAATTTAATTTCGATCGCTTTTTTCTTAGTTTTTATTTATGTATTGTTTTTTTTTTGGGTGAAATTCGGTTACTGAAGCATTACAGACGCACGTACAAATTCATCGACTGGTCGAAAATAAAACTAGAAAGAAAGAAAGGAAGAAAGAAAAAACACCAGAGACGCCTACAAAATATCGGATAGAGAATAGAGTAGAGACGTGCCTGTTTGAGTTAACTGATGGATTTTTAAGAGAGACAAATCAAGACCAAAACCGTTCCTCTTTGTGAATGGGAAACTTCAATAACCATGAAGGAAATAGAAATTGGTTTCGAACACTTGACGACGACAAAAAATTTGTTCAAAATCAATGATAAAATCGAATCACACCACCCGTGAAAGTTGCAATAACTGTCGATTAGAAACAACAACAAAAAGACACCAGCGATTTAATTTGTATGGTCATATCCTGTCGATAATTGATTAATTTGTTTTTTTTCCCTTTAGTTCACTGTGAAGAGTTTAAAATTAGAAATAATTAAAATTATCATACATAAAGAAGGAAATAATAATAATAATAATCAATCCGAAGAGTTGGATTGATGTATTTATGCAAGAGTAGCAGTAATATAAGCAGAGTAGCAAACATCAGCAACAAAGATAGATTTATAGTGGTGTTTTTTAGTTGCTTCGCAGGTCTGTGGCTGGCTTGGCTGCAGATCCTGTATTTGGACCCTCGGGCAGATCAGGTACAAAAAATGCGGCGCGTAGCTGCAGGTGTTAATGCAGATGAATGCATGCGCGAGGGGGCAGTTGGAGGGTGGCGGCGGGGGCGACTAATCAAGTCCAGCACACAAATACTACACACACACACACACACACATAAAAAGCAATACCATACCACAGATATACACACTCAAATACCGAAACATACAGTTAGAAAGACAGAAAAGAAAAAGTAACGCTTTAATGTAGAAAAAAAAACAACTCAAATAATGATAAGATAATTAAAAAATTTATGACTTGGAACGAAATCGCTATAAAATAAGACGTAACTTGCTTAAAATCCGAAATGGTTTATTGATAGTAAAATATTAAGAAGAAGGACATTCTTAAAATGCGGAAACTCCAATAAAACTTTAAAACTCGAAACAAATATATGTGGATGCAAGAGAGTTGTTGTTTTTTTTTGCAGATTTTTGAACTATTGTTGCCCCTTTGCTTAATTATCGTTGTTTATTTTTTGCTGTTACTAAACTTTAATTAGGATCGATGTTCCATTTAGAATAGAGAAGGAAACAAGAAAAATTTCGAAAGAAAATAAAAAATGCAGCGAGTAGCAAAAAACAGCAGCTCGTTTATTTCGTCTGGCATCTGACAGTTCAGTAGTGAAGACCTAGTCGTATTCTAGTTGTGTGTAGAGAACAACAAAATCGAAACAGCCAGCAACAACAAATCCTTAATTGTCTATAGTCAGTTTTATTTTAAATAATAATCGTAATGATAAAGAGATGTGGCCGATGTAAGTTCGTTTCGCGATAGAATGCTTGGAATGTTGGCATTCTTGTTGATTTTAGCAGCTACACACATCTCAATTCAACAACAACAGACGACGATTCTCTTTCTTTCGATCTAGACGAAATCTTATAAGTCTGATGGTGGCATATACACACACACACACATTCATAAGAAAGACAAAAAAAATTCTTATAACCATACAATAGTGACCTTCAACTCGGGTTTCTTCAGTGCCTTTTCATCTTCTTCTATCATATAGAAACTGTAATAATAACATATTTATGGCTATTTCTTTTTATAGTTTTATAGTCCTCATCAAATAATTTTCAATTGCCTTTACATAAAGTCATAATTGCCATTTTAATTTGAAAACAATTTTATTTTAACCAACAAATACCAGTAGAAAATCGGTTTAATTATTGTTTTGTATTAGGTATACATTAACAATTCATCAGCGACAATATCGATTCATTTTCAATTTCCTAACGTAAATAGAATTTCGCTAAATTTGAAATGAGGCAAACATACATGTTTTTATGTTGAGGTGACCAATTTTTTTCTCCAAAACCACGATATTTAAGATATCTGAGATACAGGGGCGGACCGTGCAATTTGGGGGCCGAACACTGTTTGAGGACCTACCCAATTAATCCGAGTTGAGGTTAATTGTAGCCACACATTTTGTAATTCTGTCGAAAAACTTTTTATTTTTACCCATTTATAAATAGAAGAAATTATACTTTAATGGAACGGGATTCTGGGATGCAGCTCATAAAGACCATGCCTAAATGGTCTCCTGTTCAGATAGCATACGTAATAGTCTTTTAGGAACCGTTTGTTGTTCTATAGACTATGATAAGATTTTTTTTGATAAGTTAATTTCTGATGTCGATCGATTCATTTTGCATACTAGTTGCATATCAAAACTAATCAGGACTAAGAACCGAAAAACCAGTACTGTACTGGTAAAATCAATAGGTACAGCCACTTTATTTTATGTACCTACACCTGTCTCTACATATCGCATATTTACGTACACTAAAAAGTACTGTTTTAAATAATGATTTAATATTGAGATTTGAAACAAAAAAATAACAACCAAACACTAATTAGTGCCAATTGTAAGAAAAATGCGAGTTTTTCTATTGCTCACACTACATCGTTTTGTTTTCCAGGAATTTGTAATTTAATTACATGGAATTTATTTGTTAACAGATCGTGTAACTGTCGCTCATAAAAGAAATGGGGGTACAGTAATTATTAGTTTTCCTTTATACGATAATTATTTACATGATTAAACTAAAAAAAAATTAATCATAATTGAATGTATACTACATGTCCACTAACTAGCATTTCCGCCAATATTTTTATTTACCTGTGGAAACCAATGTGTTGGATCGACGAAAAATTGCGCCTTGTGTCCTCTTCACAATTTTATTTGGTTAGTTTCTAATGTTTTTCATTTTGAAATAATTGAAGGCTTCATTTGAAAGGCGCCTGCGGCTAGTGCCCCATTGCTGTCCTCGTAGTGTACCACTGATGAGACAGAAAAAAGATGAAATTTGCAATGGTGTCCTCAAGAACGAAGCACAAAAGAAACATGGAGAGAATGGGGTACATAGCAAAAGACAGAAAAAAATGGGACGAATTTACTACCTCCTTATGTCCCAAAAGTTACTACTTACTACCACTGATAAGATGGCACCTATTTAAGTGACATTTGAGTGTTGATAAGAAATTTCTTTCTTCAAAGCGAAAATACCGGAAACTAGTCTCAGCCTTCAAATATCCATTCATTGGAACGGAGATACACTCGTTGGTGTTGGTGAGTCAGATAATTCTTCTTTCTAAAGAAGCGAACAAAATCGTCGTACAAACAGAATATATTCTATCCAAACTGATAAGGTTTAAAGGACTAACAAGAATAAAAATAAAGAAAAATACAGCTGCAATACATAAGAATTTTGGTAACACGCTGAAAAACTAAGGACTGCACATACACTGTCACACATCCTTATTTGCATCAGTAAGACGAAAATTTCTTTATGAACTCTTTTTCGATTTAAAGAAAGTCAGTGAAGTACTGCCTACGCCCCAATGCCACTGTGCGAGAGCTCGCCGAAGGGTAAACACTTTAGCCACAAATTTGTAAACACGTTAGAAAAATTTTTGGTGAGTAACTCGCGAGAGTTCTGGCACAGTAGCACTACTACAATTGTAAAATTCATTGAATCATTGCAGAAACAATTGTCGTTCTATAGATGAATCATTTATCGTCCAAATGTCAAAGGGATAATAACGATGTCGCTGTTGTCGATGTACTTTTCACGGAGAATGTAATTCGAGCGTAGTTGATATGATTTTAGGAAAAAAAAATTAACAAATTCCTCGTTCTGATCTGAATTTAACAATCAACTTTTCTGCACAAAAATACAGATGGTATACGCCAATTAGCGGACATACGGTACATTATTAATTTGGCACTGTTTCTTTATATTTATTTGCTGCCAAAAAAAACGTCACCCAATTTTCTAATGCAAATAGGAAGAATAAGAAATTCAGATGTTAGAAAAAAAAACGTTTCCAAATTTCTCTATCGGTCACTATATAATTATAAAATTAAAAACAATATGCATATTAACTAAAAATAGAATGTGTGATGCTAAATTTTTGCTGAAATTCCACTTAAATTAATCGTTTATCTTTCTATGACCTTTCACCTTAATCAAAGTGTGTTGAAAATGTTTGGCATCTATAAATTTTGATTGCATTCATATGGCAACCTTTTTTTTTTATTAAATAAAAGAAAATACAACACAACTGTAATTGGTGTGGCAAAAACGAATAAACCACAATACCAACAACAAAAAAATTAATAAATATTTAGAGAATTAAACACAAAGTAGGTGGATAAAAAGAAAGTTATATAGGTGGATATTTTCTTCTTTTTTTCGCCTTTTTATCGAACAAAAAACACTGCTTATTTTTTTAACGATTAACTGTAAAGAAATTTATTGATTGATTATGTTTTATATTATGGCAAATAATATTTTATTTTCATTTAAACAACGCTATTTTGGCAATGGGAATCGATAGATAATGAGTTCTAACAAAAAAATAAATAATGCCAGAACAAATAGCAAAGTTCCAAATTATAGGTTGGAATTGTCTAACCTTTAATTTTGAGTTGCGCGAAAAGAAAAACTGCAATCAATAAACCATGCAAAAAAATTTTTGTAGTGGATACGTTCAAATTAAACTAGCTGTATATATGTTCTGGATTATAATAAACAAAAACTAATTCTATATTTTTCCTATCTGCATCCAAGTACAGTTACAGTTTACAGCGATTGCTTTCTAATGATGCTAAAATCTGCATGTTAATAGCCGTTAAAAACTGCACGATAATCGTTGGACTTTTCAAATACAATTTCCTATCTATTTTATAATAAAATTATTATTGAGGTTGGTTTTTTCTTTGTTGGTTTGTACAAACAAGACAAAAAGGAAAAGGGCAGCATCGATTACGCAGATCATTCCAAAGACATTTTGTACGTTGAATAAACAGCATGCTTACATGGAATTATTCCGTTTAGATGAGCACCCGTTTCTATCGGCCCACAATATCCGATGGGCTTTAATTATTCGCTATAATCGCCCATAATTGACATTGGATAATAAAGTGGCTTTGCGAACGGGGAAATAACAAGAGGAACAAAGGAACATAGATAGATAGAGAAAGTAGAACTTGTTTGAATTATGGAAAATTGAAAAATGTGATTTTTACAGAAAAATTTCCGCCTTAATGATCAACTCTTAACTACATATATATCTCGTTTTTTTTTCTTCTAAACTCTTCTTTAGAGATTGATCTTACAAATAATTATTAAAATAAACCAGTAATTTATCTAGTTCTTGATTATAATTAAGAGAATGCACTAATTTCTTCACATTCGTTTATTTTGCTTTATCATTATAATACGGACGTGTATCTTTTAATTATCTGTGTGAATGTGTGTGTGTGTGTTGATAATAAGATGTTTGGTATGTTGAATAAAAAAAATCGTGCAATCGATAAAATACGTTTTCGTAGAATTCATTTTATTGCGTGTTACAAATTATCGGTAATCGGTGTATTAGTTGCATTGAAGATCATTATTTTGTGTGTGGAAGAGTTTTGTGGCCCCCAATCTGTTTTGCATGCTGGTAGAGCATCTTTGCTGAGGTCAATACTTTTGGCCAGATGATCGATCAACAACAATTATTTTTTTGTTATTTATGCATGAGCTACAATTTAGTCCAATAGATATTGGAATTTAGAATTGTTTTGTTTTGAATAACAAAATTTTTGGCAAATTTTCCAGTATTTGACTGAACGAATTTATCTCTAAATGATCAGTATTTCTACAATTGTACCTTGATTATGTTTGCAACGTATTAGATTAAGATTGGGTTAGTTTAAGCTGTTGGTTTGAGTTAAAGGTCAAATCTAGTGCAACTATGAATTTGAA
The DNA here is from genome assembly GCA_028455855.1 of Meloe dianella. NCBI lineage: Eukaryota > Metazoa > Arthropoda > Insecta > Coleoptera > Meloidae > Meloe > Meloe dianella. Next base: position 1,594,405 of record JAPTHL010000039.1, read on the forward strand.
AGTCGTTTTTTTTAAGACTATGGTTGCGTTGAATTTTGAGTTTAGTATTATGCAGGAGCATATGGATTCCAAATCTGTCAGTGCTCAGCATAAACTGAAGATATGTCCTCAGAAACTAGGTTCCCCCTATATTCATTGTGGTACACCAATACGAGATAAGGAACCTTTGCATGTTGAATACTTATCTGGCTCCTGTGATTTCCTTAAAGTTGTAGTTGAGTATTTCTCGTGAGGGTCGTAACTCTGAATTCAGAGGCTTAGATAAGTTGAAATTATTTAGTATAGTGTATTGTTTCGTTGAAGTGTGCCTGCAAAATTTTTGGAAACTTGGAAGCTCTTGAGTGCAACTCGATTTGAAAGCCTTCTGCAATAGCCTTAAATGTTTTCTCAGAGATCCTTACAAAACTGAGGTCCTCAGTAAACGCTTGTGAAACGACTAAACGCTATTTTGACTTATCTGGGTACAAATAAGTAATGCTTTCAAAAATCAAAAAGTATTCTTATGTATTCCATAGTTATCGATTCTATAAAGTTATAGAATCCACAAGCTCTAACTAGGTTTCTGAGAAGGCCTAGAAATGGCGAGCTTACTTTTAGTTCATCTCGGGTTTGCTCCGGTCGTTCGAGCTAACGAAAGTAGATATTTCCATGGAAGATTCTAAATTGAACTCAGGTTGCGCCAAATTATGGACAATATATCGTAAATTTATGGCTTTTTTATAACTTGTGGAACCATTATCGAATCTACAACTGCTACATGCTCTTTCAGAAACCATTTTTGCAACTTATGGAATCTGAAACTTTATTGGATTCATATCTGTCTAAGCTTTCAGAAACCGGTCCTTAGAGAGACTGTAAGTATTTTCAAATACTCCGATTGAAACGGTCTCAAACTACCATTAGTGTAATAGCAATAACAAAACAGCATTTCAAACTGGATTCCTCTACCTTATTTGGGAATTCCTCCACTTTAGATGGTATGCCACCTTTTAAATTGACTTTTTTTTGAGAGAGCCTCTTGTATTCATAGAAGAAACATTATTTCAGTGCACTATGCTGATTTGTGCAGCCCTTCACACTTGAGTATTTGTGCGGTTTAAATTGTGCCTTGATCCTGCACTTGCGCAGATGCAGTTATTCTCTTCTCGACTGTCATAGCTTTAATTGATTGCTACGCCACTGACTCATTGTTGTGATTATAAATAATTAAAAGTATTTAAGAGTATTCCTTTTTCAAGAAAAACATTTGGATCACCCGATAGATTTTGTTGATAATCAAAGATTTAATTGATTTGAAATGAAAGAAACTTTGGTTTGATGTAAATATTTGAAAGTAGAACGTGTTTTAAAAGCCCTCAGAGTAAATTGTATGTGTTTGATTTTTCTTTATTGCAGAAAACACCAACAACTAACAATCATCTTTCTAATGACACATGACAGTAATAGGCCGATTTTAATTATACGTTTGAATAATTACGAACAACTGATTTTTCGCAAAATCAAACGAGAAAGAACAACAACAACAGTTAAGTGGAACATAAGTAGATACAATAAATATTATTAGGCTTATCATTATTGCTATTGTCTAGATATTAATTGAAGGGAATCAAGGAGGGAAATGTGCAATTGCCGAAAATATCACAATGGTTCATAGACATGTGCAATTTAAACTCATGGCCAGTCTCAATGATGCCGATGATGATGATTATGATGAAAAACAAAACAATTTTTTCTAATTGACAAAGGTCAGCGTAAACAAATGTTTTTTTAATCATTGGGAAACACACACGACAACATTGCCGATTATAAGGTCGAACTGACCTATGGCAGTATCAAATTGAACGAATCAACTTTTTCCTTTAATTATGTAAAACTAGATGTTAATTATTTAGTTCTTGGGAATTGCCAGTGAGTGTCAAAATTCTTGCAAATATTAGGAAATCTCCACTAACTCTCATTATTACTTTCTACCGTGTTTTTTTTTCACGTCATCATAAGATGCAAATTAAAATTTAGAATGTTGCAAAAAAAAAATAGAAAAATCTCGTCTTCATATCTGGTTATGTCTGGTGAATTTGCAAAAAGCCTTGTTATTCCACAAAGGCAATAACAAATAAGCAACAACTAAAAAAAATTCGCAATTAATTCATTAACATTTCAAATTACATCAATAACAATAAACAACAACAATTTTGCTAGTATTGTTGTTGTTTTTTCATTATTTCTTAAATAAATAAAAACAGTTAGGCTTTTATTACACCTTGACCTATCTTAATTCGTTTTCGCATAATGATCTCATGGTTTTGGCACCATTACGTCTTTCTCTGTTTTTTTATTATTGTTTTTTTTTGCACAATTTTGTTGTTGTTGTTGTTGTTGCCGCCATTGTATATATATATATATATATATATATATATATATATATGTGTGTGTACATATTTGTAAGAGAATGTAAATGGAATTTTTTCAAAATTTCATGTTAGAAACGTAAACAAAAATCAACCGTCACTTTGAGAATTTATTGGTCATCTAATGAATAGTCCAACAATAATTCAAAGTTGTAATGTCTAGTGTGAAGTAAATAACACCTATTTTGCTGAAATCACGCTGTGCCATCTACCTTGGTGAATGTTGTTTTTTGGCGGAATTTTCCGGCAATAAGATCACGCTCGGCTCTCGACCCGTATAAAACTTAATTTGTTGTTTACTTCTTCTATTTTTTTTTGTGTTTTTAATTATTGATTAAGCTACTAATTGTGGTATCGGTTGGAGAATGAGTTGGATATTAGAATATTTTGCTGGCAATGACATTTGTATGGCATTTCCATGTAGTCTAGCCAGAAAGTAGTTGGTCTTTTAATATAGCAAGATTTCTATCTTTATCGTATGTGTAAGAAAAGCAATATTAATGATTGCTGATCGATTTCTTGTTCTTTAAGCAGAAGTTTTTCAATTGGCAGATTAATCACATCGTGTTGTTGGATATTCCATCATCTCCACCACTATGATCCACCGTTGAGATAGTGATTTTTTTGTTTTTAAATAGACGAACCGACTGGTACCAAGCTGATTTTGATTGATTATTGATATGTAATTGATCAAGTAGTTTAACCTTCCATGTATTCCCTTCAGGTGTCACTTTTACAATTCACCAATTTTTTCAACAACAACAACGAATAAACAACATAAAAAATGAGTCAAAACAATAATTATGTTATTTATTCAAAAACAAGTTCAAGTGTGTTTGTTCTCAGTTAACCGTGATGTTGAAGGTCGACACTTGTTTCATTTAAAATTTATACCTATATACAATAATATACATGTTGTATAGAAGGTATAACAATATATAGTTTGCATGCAATATAACCAGATGGAACGGGAATATAACGGTGTGCCAATATTATTTTATATACAACGCATTGTTAATAATTAACCCTACAGCTGAATTTATTATCACCACCCACTACCTATATAAAGACATAGTATTATGAAATGTTTACGGTTATTTCCATTATTTTATGAACCAGAAATTGTGAAGTAATTGAAATTAAAAAAAACGTAAGAGAAATGAATGCATTCGTTGAGTTTTTAAAGACTACCGCTAGCGGTAGTGCTTATCATTGTTTTGTACTGCATATTAAGGCTGTTACAAATTAACGCGACATTTTCGCATCAAATCACCGATCAGTTATAAATAACAGTTGGAGTGTTCATTAATTAAATCAGAACGAAAATCCATTTGAGGATTGACAGGATTTGCTTGTTTTTTATATTGTTATCTTCTTCATCATCTTTGACTACTTTATTGGTCAAATTTACTTTGATGATGTTACTGTGATAAGATTTGGAATTGAATCATTAATTGAATTCACCAGATTCTACCTTTTCTTAGACAAAATCGTATATTTCAAGATAGGTAAGTTAGCGACAATTAGTGTAGACGACTACGTAGGCTGTAATTCTGGTAATTTCTCACTTTTGCACTTTCTGAAGGCGGCCTCCTCGGGCCTCTAAATAAACTGTATTCACATTGACATACTTGGACAGCGGCGCGTTATAGCTTGATCAGGTCCCCAGTAAATTTTTATCTAGTGGCAATTTTTTACGCTTCGCAGGCCCAAATGCTCCAAATATGACGCCAAATTTAAATTTCGACATTTTTATTAGAGTAATAAGTTTGTAAAACCACTGTTTTGGAGTCCTCCTGTTGCGAGGTCCCCCTGGAAATTGTCTTTTTTGCCGATAGGATAATTAACCAGTGGAAATGACCTTGTAGCTAATCCGGAAATGAGACAAAGCGGCATCAAGTGCTGGAAAATTTGTAACTTGTAATTGGTAATTTGTAACTCCTCGGCCCTTCAAATAATGCAAAAAGAAGTAAATACGTTAAGAAAACTACGGGAAGCCTATTAAAAAATACCAAGCGATTTTCTGTTTAGTTTCAAAGACTGGATATATGAATCTTGCCACCAAACTATACAGCTCCCTGGAAAAAACAGTTAACTGTAGTCCTCTTCACTATTTGTCGTTTGTCTGATATCGTTGCATTTTCAATTGAATTCACTATTTGTAAGCTACAGCTGATTGATAAGATGATCAAACAAAATACGTTGATGATGAAAACATAAATAAACAACTCTTCAAATCGGTGACAATGGCGCAAATAAGATTTTTACAGAAGACTGTGCAAAAATTAAAATGCTCTTCTACTCCTCTCAACTGAAACGTATAAATCGCAATTGATAGTTGGTTGTTTTTTTATGATCAATTTTACAGTTTAAGCTTTTTTTTTATCATCATAAATTCCAAAATGAATTGACGATAATTTTTCAAGTGAAAAACGTCAACTTTTTCAACGAATTATTTACGAACAATTTCACAGTAAATTAATTTGCGATTTCAACAAAACAACTCTTATTATTATTATTATTAATCCCAAGTGGATTACTTTTCAATACATATTTTTATTGTAAAATGTCTTCGTATCTCCGGTACAATTTCTAATTAAAATCTTCTGTATTTGCTTCATTAAAAATTCGTGTGTATTTTTAAGAATATATATCTCTTGTTCGTTCCCGAATAGCTACGTTTTAAATATTACCGGATGATGGTAATTAAGGAGATTTTCTTCTATTTTTTCCATCTAATTCTTTCCATTTTACTTTCAGTCTTTTTATAATTCTGTCATCAAATCGTAATGTTATTACAGTTTTATCTCTTCCTGTTTTGTTCTATAAATTATTCTGTACAACAATCAAAAAAAAGATATGGAAACATATTAAAGTATTCTTGAATTCATTGAAATGAAACGTTATTTATTGGACTTAATAGCTGAATGCACATGCACATTTGATTATCATTTAAATGATAACTGATTTAATCGCAGACTGTAGATGTGGCGTAACGGGAATGATTTTTATCTTTGTGCATTTGTGGAATGACCATCAAATTAGAATTCAATCATAATTAGGAAGTGATATCGAATTAATAAAATTGTGTCTTTTTCTGTGTGTCACCTTTCTCTTTATTATCCCATGGTCATGGTCATTTATTGTATCTTTTGATTATTTCTTCATAGTGCAATGATAAAATTTTGTTTTTGTTATTGAAACAAAAACAACAAATTGCGACATTGTCTGTTGTTCCGAAACTTATTACGTCAAGACAATTGTTTTGTTTTTGCTTCGATCGTTTCTCATTGAGAGCTTAATCTGGTATTATCGGTGTAATTTGGTACATCTGCAGTAGCATTTTCAATATGATGCTGTGCGCTAGTACAGGAAACAACATTCTTATTTCGTATATTTATAATTTTAGATGTCTGTATGTAACGGCATCCGGTTAAGAGACGACAAAGACATTATTTTCACATTTTTAATGATCATTGTCGTTTTGTTCTGTTTTGTTTTTTTTACATAGACTAGAAACAGTAATCATCATCATGATGGTTGTGGTCTTTAACAGAAAATTCTTAGAATTGATTCTTCGTAATAATTTTTTTAATAACAAAATCAACAACAAATTTCGAATATTGCGAAAACTATTTATAGACGGTTGTTGTTTTTTTTTTTGTTTTTGTATTATTATTTACGACTAGTTCTCTACGTATCAAGTAAAAAACCTGCTTATAGTTCGTTTTAGGAGAAGACTTTCAATCTATTCGAAAAAAATTGTTTACTATCTACTATTAAAATTTGTTGTTGTTATTGTTAAATTCTTTTATTTGCATTATTCTTGTTTTGGTTATTTGCAATATATTTTTGTTTGTTGTTATTTTCATGATGAAGAGATTCGACAAATTTCATTACCCGCTGGGTTGGATCTAACAAAACAATATTGATATAATGTATTGAATGTCACAGCGAAATCACCCATTTTTACTAATAATTCCAATCGAAACAACCACAACACTATGACGATATTAATGAAGAAATAGTGTTGTATAAATGATTGATAAGAAATTGATGATGCAGTAAATAATGATTGTCGAATAGGGTAGAGTTCGCTGGGATGTTCGGTAGAAGATTTTTGTTTTTCTATCTTTCCTTGTGTAGTCGTAGAAACAATTCTTTTTGTTTTCTGAGTCATTCAGATTGTTAACCCTTTATTTGCTAATAGAAAAATATTGTTTACCTCCGATAATAGATAGTTTCAATAACTATTTGTTTTTTTTTTGGAGTGTTTAATTATAATTTTATTACAAATGATGATTAAAAAGATAAAACAGTAAACACTTCCTTGAAAATGGAGACTTCTGTAAACAACTTGATTTTTTTTCAAGCAAATAGTTATCTAAAAACAAAAATGGACTTTTGTATTGTTGTTGTTGATTATCATCTGTGTAACTGTACTACTAGAATAGCAACATTTTTAAACTCGTATTTTGGTAGGTAATAATTAAAGCAAAAATTCCGTAATTATAAATTTGCAATAATATTCCACACAAATCATGATCTGTGTCTGTATTTTGCACAGTAGAGATTTGTATCGTTCATCAGGGGAGTCACACTGTAGTTACAATTGTAAATTGAAAGTTGCGCAGTTTTTCAGAGAAATATGTCGAATCAGCCCTTTTTCAGTCTTAGTTTCTTGAAGAATCTGGTAGCAGTTTCATTTACAGATGGCACTGCAATTGGTCTCTCCATTTCCACTGCAAACGCCAGATACATACCGAAGACATTTTTCAGAAATGAAGATCGAGATCACGATTGCGACACTTTCAGCTTAATTCTGTTGCTCTAAGCAATGCATTTCTGCGAACAGCCGATATAGACAAAGATTGTTTGTTTCATATACAGATGAGGATGAATCAGCAAATGAACACTTCCAAAAATTCAATGTGGGAACAACAATGAGATGTTGACCCTTTCCATATAGAATGATTGTCGATTGTTTTTACAGTTCAACACAAGGTATGTTCAAGGTGTACTCACCCCGCTCTAATCGTTATTTTTCAAATAAATCACGTGTAAAGTTGATAACAACTGTGAATTTTAGTTGCGATATTATCCTTCACTTGGCATATTTTCAACGAATATTTGGAATTGCAACATTGACTAGTCATGACAGAATGCAACACGATTGATTGCATTCTATATAAACATGATAAGAAAATATCGACAATAGAGTATTCTAACAAAAAATTTGAAGAAAATTGAAGGAGAAGAAGAAGGAAACGGACGGAGGCATGGTGAGAGAAGAGACCGTCTCCTAGTGGGATGCGACAGCCAACCAAGCACATTCATCATCATCACCAGTTAAGATTGAGACAGCCAAGACCCACCCTATCGCCGATGACGATGAGATCCGCGACGTGATAGCAATGGCACTCCATCCTTCATCTTCAGAATAATGTAACTCTGGTGCATACATCTACACACAGACATGTGCATGTATTTAACTGCATATGTATTAAATATTAAATGTTAAAACGAGCCAAACTTAGTGGTTCGATGAACACATTGCATCTATTGAACATCTTTTCAGTCACACAACGAAATATTGATGAAGTTCACATTTGTGTGCAACATTATGTGCAGATAGCAGAAAGGCGACGTTTTTCGGGTCGATCGTGTAGACATGCGAAATTAAATTCTAAAATTTCCCAAAATCACAACAACATATTTAATAATAATAATAATAATAATAAATGGGAGGTTCTTAATTGTTTTACAATTGCTTATTTGTGAAATTATTGGTTGAAAATGGAAATTTATTAACCAATCATAATTAAGGTTAAATCTTTAATCGTTATTTGTTGGTAATATAACCAACGTATGTGGAGAAAATCCAGTTTTCTTCGCAAAACTAGAAATGAATGTTATATTATTGGTTAAATGGAAAAAAATCGATATTGATTGGTGCGAATATGAGACGTCATTGACCAATCGTTTTATACATGCAATTCTAAGAAATGCGGAACCAGTTGTTGAACAAATAAATTAAACTTATAGTGTGAATTTCATAAAAATCGATTAGCTAACTATCAATTAGCCTATTTTAAGAATTCGTATTCAAAATCATCGACAACAAGACAGCATTAGATGTTGTGTTCTCACGGTATAGCAGGTGCACAGTTCTTTGGCCCCATACACACACACACACACATACTAACACATGCACACATCACGATAAAAAATCAACCCTATCTTTCATTTAATCTTCCATTTAGAACTGTCTGCATCTAACCACTAATAAATACTTGACAAATTGTCACCTATACGATCGAAATTCATATCAGAGAAAAGAAAAAAACGAATCTTAGAATTTATGATAATTTTTGTAAATTTCTATATAATTTAAAGACATAACAACGACGGCAGCATTCTTTTTTAGCAATTCAACAACTAGATCCTGTATTTGGTGAATGTTGATAATGACTTATTATTATTACCAATGGAATGTAGACATCATCCTACTACCATTGGTGTTTTTAATTGGATCTACCTCTTCATCTATTGAAGAGAGATCCCTTCATTGGAATTGCTAATTATTCTGGTTTTATCGTTCATTGCGTATCATCTATGTTATTGCGACGGTTTTCTTGCAGAATAACGATTAAACAAAGTGCGTATACCAGTTGAGATTTGAATAATATCAATTCATCACAATAATAATTGGCAACTATCAAAACGTGAACGAATTTGAAAACGAAAATAGAAAAAGTTGACTTTTAGGGGGGTGATATTTCAACGACCCTTAGCAACCAATTTGTATTTAAACGGTTGAGTGATTCTGGAAAGGTAATCAATTATTGGTGGCTGGTGTACATATATATATATATATATATATATATATATATATATATACATACAGAGGGTATTTGGATGGTAGAATCTAAAAGAGTGACACTAATGCCTTTCATCGTATACATACATACTTTTTCTACCTTAAAACAAGATAAAACGAAATGTTTCATTAAATTTGAATTAAAGGGCATTAATTTCCAAATGATCCTTTCATTTATTCCAATATTCAACACGATCCTTATAAAAATTTAATAAACACTTAAAAAAGAACGAATCAATAACGATAGAATTTTTGTTTTGTTTATATAGACGTAATCATCAAGGTTGGATATTAAAATTGATAACATGGTTAAATTATGTTGTCATTCAGTTAGTTATTGATAAGTGTGCGACCTTGAATATGTGCATGCAAAAGTGCAAGGGCCATCCATTGACCCATCCAATCGGTTACTAGCCAACAATTCGACATTGAAACATTTCATGTATTGTGCATAAAAGATGCAGCAAAACTGCAATTGCAAATTAATTTTATCATCCATTATGTATTTCGGTAATAAATTTGGTGTATATGCAATTTTAAAAATGAACGTCGTTGCAACCGGAAACCTCCAACTAGGTCAGGAAAAAATCAATACCCTCGACTATAAACTAAAAAAAAAAGAAAAGGTTTTACGTTACTATATGTACAAAAAAAAGGAGCCATCAGACTTACAACAACAAACAACACTTATCTAATAATAATGGTGACAACAAAGATGGACTTATTCCGTGTTGGAATGTTTTATTGGATAGAGCGAGACTCAAACTCCTATATCTCTTTGGGTGGACGATTTCTTTTGTTTGTGTAATAGTAGCAATAAAGGCATCAAAACAGTTCATTCATCGACTTGGTCAAAAAGGAAAATAGATAACCAAAAGCAATACAAACCAAGTTGTGAAACTCGAGTAGTATATATATAAACAAGTAGAGGGACTTTTGGAAAAAGGAGAAAATCAAATGGAAATATAAAGAAGATGTAGAAAAACGAACAAATCAAAACCAAAACTGGATAATGGAGATGCAAAGAACGACCTCTATTAGTTGTTTAATGTAACTGCAGCTTTTACCAGGACTATGGACCATGACCTCCTCCATCTTCCCCTAGATTATATAGATTGAAATTTAAGACTAGAAGATCGATGTGCATGTATTTGTGTATGCATTTAGCAATAGACAGATGAAGACTTTAAACACACAATAGCAACGAATCGATATTTATAAAACAACTAAATAGTGCACATATTGCAATTTGGCTAAACTACTCTACAACTAAAATCCAGATCAGTCACCCTAATTATCCCCTATCACATTCAATAATAACAATAATTATAATATTAGCCCTTTATTCTCGAATATTATAAACCTCCCAAACATCCAACATGAGAAATATCAATTCGCTCTTTATCTCTAAAAATAAATCGCTGATTCAGTGGCGCAAATGACATTATTCAGTTGTTTTTAGACGGTCAATGCTCTCTTATTTCTGTCTGCTATGTGTATGTGTGTGTATATATACAACTATACACATACACATACACATCTACATTTCAAGATCTGTGTGTGTTTTTCAGACATTCGTAGACTAGCGTAGCTTTTTTGATACAACACAGTCTTTTATAAGAATTTGTTGGCGTGATGCAAATTTACATGCCTTGAACTGCACGCGACAGGGTTAAATTATTCTTGGAATAAAATGTAGCAATCGTGGTGGTGGTGGCGAAGAAGACGAAGAAGATGGAGAAGAAAATAATTGCAGTAAAAAATAAGCATGAATAGTCAGCTATAATTGGATTCGAATTACATACAACCATTAATGTAGAATTCTTTACGAAATCTTTTCAACTAAAATATATAAAAGCCAAATTGTGTATTTTTTATATATATAAAAAAAATACAGATTGAAACCCTTTAGGATTATAGGTGAAATTTTAAAATGTGGCGCTTTTTTCGTGGCTAAACACAAAACTAACTGTCGCCCTAAAACTGACTAATATTTAACACGTTCAATCTATCAAAGATACAGTAATCGTTGTAACTTAGAGCGAATATGTATGTAATCGAAGAAAATAAAACAGATTTCTATGTTGAAAAGAATCGTTAATAATTTATCTTAATTGGTGGTATTTGTTTTTTATTATTTGAATGTTGGTCACGTTTTGACAGCTGATGAGATGAATTTAATGCCCACTACACATTAGTGTCGTCCTAGTCCGCGTTCGTCGAACAGTGCTGTACGAACGATGAACGACGATCAAAAATTGCAATGTGGCTGACTTCGCGACGATAATATGTAGCACCCATTAGAACGAGTTTCATATCCGGTAACCATGTATACAACATAGTAAGCAATTGGATAATCACGCAGGCCAGATTGCTACGTACAGTCATCGACTGCTGCCATATTTCAATTAGAAACCAAAATTATTATAAACATAAAAGCTGACATAGTCTTTAAGACTAATTTTAGAGTTAAATACACTGTTAATTACCGTGAGAAAGCGTTGAAAATTTCGATACAGATGGTAATTAATAATTTGTAAACAAAACGACACATTAGTAGCACTGGCAACATTGCAAAGCTTACTATAGTCTGCCCCTGATACCGGTCTGTTACCACGAATTTAACCTAAAATTCTGGCGTCTGTCAACAAGTTGTTACGTTAATATTGTTTTATATACTATTTATTTTATTATTATTCGTTTATATTGTTAAATTTATATAACATTATATTACAGTAAGTTGGTGATTGAGAAAATGTACAAAAATGTGGAATCGGATTCACCAGCTGAGCTAGAGTGTCAATTTATTCTTCGTTTACCAGTAGAGCCAGGTCGTGTTTTACGTGAGGCAATCCGTAATGGTAGTACATTAAAAGATCGCATAACAATCAAAATTGAGAATGATATGCGCCATGGTGAGGTACGTGTTGACAATTGGATATTACCAGGTAAAGTAATGGATTTACCATCAATAAACGAATCATTGAAAACAATAGATGGTAAAGGGTTTTATAAAACTGCTGATATATGTCAAATGTTATTATGTAAAGATGAGGATGATCAAGTAACAACTGATGAAGATTCACCACAAAAAGCAAAACGTAAAGATCCAAATAAAGTTGAGAAAAAATATTTAATGCCACATGGTGTAACACCACCAACAAAAAATGTACGTAAACGTAGATTTCGTAAAACATTGAAAAAGAAATATGTTGAAGCACCAGAAATTGAGAAAGAGGTTAAACGTTTATTACGTATTGATAATGATGCTGTTAGTGTTAAATGGGAAGTGATTAATGAAGATGATGATAATAAAGTTAATAAAGGTACTGTTATTAAAAAGGAACCAGTGGATACACCACCACCAACAACAACAACAACAACAGGACAACAACAACAACAGCACCACCAAACACAACAAAATACATCATCATCATTATCAACAGCAATAACAACAAATCAAAATGTTGCCGAACATGATATCTTTGGTGGTGCTGTTAGTGATTCAGATGAAGAAGATGCACATTTGAATGTTATTGAATTAGATGAAAATAGTCAAAATTCAGCTGATGATAGTCATTTAACTGATTCAAATTCCATGATGTTGAATTCGAATGGTAGTAAATTATTAACAGAATTTACAAGTGATATGTTTAGAGATTCATCACCATCAATCATACAAGATATGGACTATTACCACCACCAACAACAACAAAATTCTAACAGCATATCATCGTATCCGGAACATAATTTAACGAGAACAAATATTGAACAACGTTTGGTACAATTACAAAGTGAATTGACTGATTTGAAGATGCGTCGCCAACAACAGGAAGCGGAAATTGAAAATATTGAGAATATTGCATTGAGACAACGATTTCAGGACATATTAGATCGATTGTTACAGGAACAAATCGACAAAGAACAAGAGAGATACGGATTAGAAGAATTATTGAAACAGAGCCGTGAATAAAACGAAATCTTTATTGGAAAAATGTAAATATTTATAATTAATTTTTATTAATAATAATCGATTATTTACAACAAACATTGTTATTTTTACTGTAACACAGTGTAATTAATTGGTTTTTTTAGTCTATATTGAGAGCGCCCCATCGAAATTCGCCACTCCATCTGTGGTACGCAAACAATCGTTTTCATATATAACATATTTATTTATTAGTCAAGGGTTATGTCTTTTGACTATCAAACTCATCAATTTATTGACCGTGTGCTTGTACGTTGCACAATATAATAATTATTGTTATAAATTAGAAATATGGAAGCAATTAATATCACAAAATGGTTAACACAAATGTTAATTGCTTTAATTAGATAGAAATGTAACGAGAATTTCATTTAATATCTACTATTCCTGTCTGAATACTTTCCAGATAATTTACTAACAGAATAACGATCACTATAACGGTCATCGGCGTATTTCTCTTCAGTTTTATAATGGATTTCCGGTGTACCAATTGTTTTTTGCCAATGATGTGTCCAATATAAATCGTCTGGATTAATATCTTTTGGTGATTTAAAATCACGACATATTACAACACAATAGATCAAACTACCAATTAAAGTTAAAAAACCAAAGATTAGAAAAATAATTCCCAATACCCTGTGAAATATAAATTAAAACTCATTCATTGATTGAAAATGGATCATAATTACCAAACATAGACCGGTTCGAAGAATTGTATAACAATAACGAAACCTAGTGCAACTAGAATTATGCCCAAATTCAATAATAACATTAAACAACACATCCCTTTGATGTTTGGACAGAATGGATTTGGGGCTGCCATTGTTTCAACAGTAACACCACCTTTACGTGATGTACGTGTGCGTGTACTGGCAACTGATGGTGCTGCACCACTACGATAAGAATAATGACTGGGTGCTCTAGCTCTAGAACCACGACTTTACACAAACATAATTAGCATTTTTCTACGCACATTTCACACCGAAGCATTACCTAATTTCTGATGGTGCCTTATATGCTCCACTTGTCACATAAATATCTGAACCATTATCATAACCACTGCCGCGACTTATAACAGATGATGCTCTCGGTGGTGGTGGTGATGATTGTATTGTTGAATTATGTGAATATTTCGTTTTGCCATTTCGTTCATTCACAATCGTGTACGGCTAAAATCAATTTATTATATTGGTGGTTTCATTTATTATTAATCAGAAATTTACCACTGATGTGTATTCGGAAAGTGTCCGTTCTGATGGGGCTCGTTGACTTTCCTCGCCATCTGAATACGCTGAACTTCTAGAAACATGAACAGGTGTTGGTGATAGGTCCCGCCTAGGGGGTGCAATGTAATGATTCTTATTTATACGTTTTGCCATATTTCCGGCCGCGATTAATTCTTCTATAATTTACAATTAACAAAATAATCTTAAAGCATTTGATTGAAATGAAAACAGGTGTCTTTCAAGAATGGGTATTTTACATGGTTAAAATATCGATGAAGGTCGGCAAATACAAAAGAACAGATGGTCGATTTTCACTTAAATCAACATTCAATATTTGCCAATAATAATAATAACAACAACAATTTCGGACTGATATAATTATCAATAAAAATTAATTGGATGATTGTTTTAAAAATAATTACATATCCATATATGTTAGTAGTAAGGCCGAAATTACTTTCACTTCTAAAACAAAACTAAAAAAAAATTATAATTAATTCGATTAGATAATAGTTAAAATTAGATATCCTTACAGGATTCTTACAACAATTCCCGTTTAGTTGTTTCCATTTTCAATCGTCACTTTTCATTTCGTTCCATATAATTTTTGTGGTGATTGTTGTTAATTTAGTGGAAGAAATACCACATTCACACCACCAACACAAATAATAACAACAACAACACCCAACTATTACGTGTTGTAGACGTTGTCAAATAATACAAATTAATGGCGTTTCTCAAATTGTACACCGAACAACAATCAGAGAATATGTATGTATGTGTGTGTGTGTGTGGGGAAAGCGGAATGTTGCGTCATCTTGTGAAGGCTGCTATTAAGTGAATCTTGGTGGAATTATTATTCGAAAAAGACCTAATTTCCATTGTTTCCATCAAGATAATTGTAAAAGAAAGCGAAAAAATCGGTTCTGTGTGACTTTTTTTAAAGCGAAAACAAACAAAAAATTGAAAGTATAGTCGAGGAGACTTCAACAGGAGATCAAAATACAAACTTGCCTGAAAGTTGTCTTTTTTTGTTGTTTTTATTAATTTATTTTTGGAAAAGTTTTATAAAGCGACTAAATATAACAAAACGTTAGTATTTATTTCTATAAAATAATGTTAATGTACCTATTTATTATTTTTGTGTATTTATTAGATAAATATGAGCAAATTTCAATTTTATACAATTAATTAACTTTAATAAATAGGAAGTGTATATATTGTTCTTTTAGATTTGTCTTTTTGTTTTATCAACAGAAATATAATAAACTCTGATAAAATGGTTCTATTCTAAATTTTCTTATTCGAACAAAAATATGATATGTAAAATCAACTATTTATAACTATTTAGTTGTACAAGCAAATTTCGTTTCTACATTTATGTTTTCCTCTATCTACAATATTTGTGCTTTTATCGTAGCATAATTGTTGCGTTTTTCTTGACATTTTATTATTGTTGTTGTTTTAATTTCATTCAATAGTTTCCAGTTTTAAAATTATTTATAATCTCTGATATACAACTATAACTGCCTGCTAATAGACCGGCAATTCCAAAAAATATTAATAAAATATCTTTGATTAATATCCAATTAAAACGTCCTAAATCATTTGGCCATTTAACGCAAATTTCCATGATTGCAGGGAATGCTATACCTAATGCTGATAGACAAAATGATCCAAATAATGAGATGAATAAGCCAAGCATTGGTATTGTCATAGCTAGAACAACTGAAATTCAAAATAAAGATCAATCTGTAAAATTATTCTCATTCTGGTAATCATTGTTTTATAGTTTTCAAAATCTTCACAGGTCTTATTTTTGGAAGGAGATCATAAAGTCTGTTTATTCGTAGTGAGATGGGGCCGGAACAGGTCACCCTGGTGGTAATATGTCTCTGAGAAACTCCGAATAAGTCTGAATAACTTTCAAAAATTCTGAAAAAGTGTTATTAAGTAAGTCTGAAAATCTCTAAGCAAGTCGGATCTTCGAAAAACATTAAGACTCTTCTAGAAGAGTCCGAAATTTTGTAGAAAATCCGATTTATTTAGAGTTTTTAGACTCAATAACATTTTTTTAGCGTTTTTCAAAGTTACTCAGAGTTTTTGAAAGTTTCTCAGAGAAAATAAGATTTTTCAAAGTATTATCCATACTTATTCACACTTATTCAGAGTTTTTCAGAGAAATATTTCCACTAGGGTGAGTTAATCTCATGATCATAAGAGAGCTCATCACGCCTCCAGCATGGAATCATCGTCATTGCGTAACTGATCGCATCCCAGCCATACCACCACTGAAATTCTTTTAGAAAATTCACCATTTTGGTTTCAATATTTATTAAGCCTTCCATGCTCTCGTTGAAGCATGGAAGAGAATGCTAATTCAATATGGTAGAGGCCTATTAATTTATGAAAACACACAACTTTTATGAAACTAAAAGTGCTCAAAAAACCTGAACCGATGGAGCAATTTCAATAATTGTTGAATTATAATGTGGTCCTGCATTTTTTAATTAGTTTCCAACACTAAAAAAAAACTTCGCAAAAGGAAGAGGTAAAATTTGAAAGAACAATAAACGATATTTTTTGCGTCCTATGTTTTGCAAGAATGCCAAAGGAAGGAGCATTAATGCAACACTATATTAGTTATCGTGTTTATCATAGGACTTTTTCTTGCATTTGTTCAGGAATTCTGCAATAATTTCAGCGACAATCAGTCTATTTAATGCATTCGAAAGCACTATGGTCCTTTGTATATTCTATCCATTATCTCATATAATTTAAACATGAATAATTACTTAAGTTTATCTAATTGTGATCAGAGAGAGATTAAGTGAATTCGATCAGTCCTAAATTTTTGATATTGCAAACAAAATTTGTAATCCGCTAAGTTTTATATTGTTCGGGACCCTAAACGTTCTTAGCCTGTCTCTGTAAATCGTATAAATTTTGTCTACTTACAGGTAATAACAACACAAACCAAACGAAGCACATACTCCCACGTTAATAAACGTGTACTATTCTCCAATCGTTTAACCATGTATGTATTCCATATAATCGAAACAGGTACATAGCCTTGTAGTCCATAAGTGATATAAATAGCGATTGAATACAAAATATTCACAGCTTTAGCTAAACTAAAAAAAGTAGAAGAAGAAGAAGAAGTTTGAGAAAATTTTTAAACAAAATCAAACAACTTACGCATCCTGCGGTGGAAAATTCAATGTGATACTTGCACGTATCGCGTCACCATATCTCCAATAACCAATGAAACCCAGACCACCATACAAAAGAATTACCACAGCCATACCAATATTGAGTACACCAAAAGTACCACCGAAATTTTTCGGTGTTTTCATATTATTTTCCAAAGCAATTACCTAATAATGGAATAGTAGCAGATAAAATTCTGTAGATAGCAATATTATGGAGATAATTACCACACCAACAGCTTCAAGAGCAAACAATGTTGTACCAAAGAATAATGGATACGTATAAAATGTGCCAAAACTGGGACGGTCGGCAAGATTTGGTATATCTTGAAATACATAATAACAAACAACACCAAAACTAGCTAATGTTATAATATTAGCTAATGTTGAAAATGGTGCCAATAATTTCAAATTTCTTATACAAATGATCAGAAAAAACGGTATAAATGTCATTAATATATACAATTGCTTATTAATTGCACTATCGCCAGTATATTGATCGCCAACTGCTTTAATATTAACACCAACAAAAACAACGTAAACACAACAGATGCCCAATTGGTAGCATATCAAAAAGATGTCAACGATTATTCTACAACAAAAAGATTGGTAATCCTGTATTTACTTATATTTTGAAGCTTACGGTGAGTATTTTGCATATCTTCGAAGGCACTGTGGCCCCGATTCTAAAGCAACTTTCATCGATTCGGGATACGTTAACATTGGAACTCTCAATCTCTTACACAAAACATATTGCACTTTAACCTAGCATTAATCACCAATTAAATCGAATAATTAAGAAATTTTGTTAAATACCAAAATATGAAGACAGTATGTGCACAAAATTCCAATTAAAAATGTCGATACCAAACCGTTGTAAATGCCAGCATTTTTGAAGGCTTCAGGCATCGCTAAAATACCAGTACCTAGACAGCCTTTAAGCAAATGAATCAAAGTCTCCGAATTTCTAAAAAAAGAGAAAATTATTCGAAATTTTTACCAACAAAACCCACAAAATTCTTACGTTGTTGGATGTGGCACTTCTCGATGCAGATGTGGATCATAATCATCATCACCACTACCGTTTGGAATATTTCCATCATTTCCGGTATCAGTATACCTGAAATTAACACAATTTTATTGGTATTTGAAGAAGAAAATAATTGATTCGACTCACTTTTGAGCTCCTACCGATTTCAGTTTCATCGATTCACTGGCCATTTTTTTCTCCGTTCGTTTTCACCAATTCAAATTTCTTCTAGATTTTCTGTATGCACTACCGGAATATAATCATTCCTGTTTGGAATTTCTACAAAAAATTTATAATCTATTGTTTGGAATTTATCAACACAAATCAACGATAATTGACCTATTGATCAAGATTAATTTTATATTTCTTATTCTATATCAGTATTAATTAAAATTTCCGTTTTAATTGGAAAGATTTTTAAAATCTTTTTTAATGCAATTATGCAATTCACTAAAAAAGGATGTTGTTATAGTGTTGACCCTCTATCTGTTACAAGACTGATCACTGGTTAAACTGGCACTCCATCACCGGAGAGTACGAACTGAGGGCAACAAACAAACAGGCTTTAATTAAACTCAATACAAATGTAACAAACAACAATCGTAAATAAACGGTTTATTACATTCAATTCTTGATAAATTTTCAATAATTTTCTAAATATATTTCGGGTGAATTCTCTTATTCAAAATATAAACAAATTAAATTATGTTGAAGGCCAAGATTTTATTATTAATTACAATATCAATACGATTCCCTTTCGACTCTGGATCGTTACAGAGTTTTCCCTCTTCTGGAATGAGAAAAAAAAACAATTTGGCAAACTCCTGAACAAGTCATCGCACATATATTCTCTCCTGTCCGCCCACAGGATGGACAATCGAAATTTACGAAATAACTCCACATTTTTAGACTGATATTAGGTAACAGACGTCAAAACAATGATTAGAAAATCAAAAACAAAAATCAAACAAATCACAAATAACTTGCGTCAATTAATAATTTTACTATTTAAAACAAAACAAAGTTCATTTTGATAAGTCTTCAACATTGAAACAATTATGTTAACATTCGTTATAAATAAACATTTATAAGATTACAACTATGTGTGTGTGTGTGTGTGTGTGTGTGTTTGTTGTAAAACGAGGCCCTGAATCAATTAAGATTTTATTACAATTGACCTTAATCTTCTACATATTTTTTTTGACTGGATTTATATTCCTTAGATCCAGTTTGTTTGGGAAAACCTATTATTCCTTTGGAAAACTTACAAAAACAACAAATTTACAAAAGAAAAAGGAAAACTACGTTAGGGGGTGTACCAAATATCGATTTTCCTATGTATGACAGGTCGTCGACATAGGGAAAAATCTCCGGCAAAACACAACTTCTCTACTCACAAACATTTTAAATTTAGCTCATATTTAATTATGTAACAACTAAGTTAGAATTTTATATAAATTTTAATCTACCAAATTTATTAATAAATAAATTTATTTGATAATGGGGAAACTATAAATCGTTGATTGTGATATTTTCCTGGAATTTTATTAAAATACTCACCAGACACGGTATAATGTTATTAATTATGAATGAAAAACGATGCCAGTTAATTTATAACGCGCTTCTATTTTAAAACTACAAACATTCAGGAAGAATTGTAACAGCGTCATCGCCATTTTCAAAATCTATAAAATTGAAGAGCGCTTGTGCAATTCATTTCTCAATTATTTCTAATTAATGTTAATTTATGAACAGTTATCGTAGGGGTAATTCAAATCATAAATGTTGAAGAGCAGACAGATAAGAGGTATATGAGAGCAATAAAGAGATACTGTGCTGCATTCGCAATTTTATCGATTGTCTAAATACTTTTATTAATTTAACATTTGCTTGTCTTTATTTCATTTAATTAAAGTATAATTTAAGTATATGTGATAGTCGAATTTATAGAAATCGTTAATTTGAATGTCGCTCTTAGTGTGTGGGCAGGCCAGCGCCTACCATTTTTGGCGCACTTGTACAATTATAAAGCTATCTATCTAATATGTACATGTGTAGTAAAAACAAATAACTATGTAATTAAATAAAGAACAATGTAATTATTCTTTGTATTTTTATCATTCAAAATTTTGTTTTGACGAATCCAATAAAATAGCATTTAATTATCATTTTATGCAATTCAATTGTTCTTCATAATTAGCGGTTAGCGCTTTAAATCAATATAAGTATATCATTTTTTTATATTTCATCGTGAATTGATAAGAACTATTCCTAGTACGTAATCTGTAGTGATGGCTTTTGACTACGTTCATAATCCAGTCCGGATTTCCGGATTTCCGGTGCGTATGTGGTAGAAAACTAGAGCAGACTTGCAGGACTGTTCAGACGACCTGATGGGAGTGGAAAGATCATTCATCCAGAGAAACTTTGAAGCAAATACCTCCTTCTCCATACACAACCCGGAAATCCTTGAGGAGAAACTGCAGAGTTCCGGTCTTCGGGAATGAATGAATGAATTCTCCGCCACAACCGCACTGGAATACCTGTCAATTGGCTGGTATGCAATGGATCCGACGAACGATAGTTTGAATCTTGTCGGGTTTGTATTGGCAAGAAAAATATGCCCCAAAGAGTGGCTACAGAAATGGGGACACTTTTCCCAATGGTATTTAATTTTTCAATTAATTGCACATTGGCAACGTCTTTTTTAACTCTGTCGTGATAGTTTTTACTTTCGACCTGTCAAAGGCACTGCTCCGATTCATAGATCTTAATTAACTGCGCCAGAAATTCCCGGCCTGAATGGCGAGCTCAACAGAACTGAACTGATGAAACGCTATCAAAGGCTTCATCAGACCGTCTATCAGATCAGTTATCTACCATACACGTTCCAGAAATACGGATGGCTAGAACTGTACAGTTTTGCACAAGAATTTCCGGATCGTATTCAGGTCGAATCCGGAAATCCGGATAGCTAGGCCGGTCTGATCAGTTTTTCTTCAAAGTGTATGAGGCCTTAAATCAGGGAATAACTCCAAAAACGACAGCAGATATGCCAGATTTTAGCAAAAGAACGCAATCAGTTCATTTACCTGCGAGTTTCAATTTTTTACATTACATCGCTGTAATGATTTCACCTGAAACAATCCAACTGTAAACAGTAATTTTATTTTCCGATTAATTTTGGATTAATGAAATTATGAAACTTATCTAAAGTTTTTCATCAAATTATTAAATTATACATAACATGTACGGACAACTGTTTCTTTCTTCTTAATTTTTGATAACAGAACAAAAAAACGTTGCGTACAATTTCCTAACAATCTTCTCTAGATTTGTATTGTTACGGATGTTTTGATCAGTTGATTTTTAGACCTTGAAGAGTTTACATTTATTTTCAAAATTTAATCAATTTTCAGTGAACTATGTTTAAAATTCCAAGTGTAGTAGTGTTGGTGCAGTGTAGTGGAATAGTGTTAGTGTTTCGTGAATAGATTGGCATGGAACGCAGAACGAACGGGCCAACTTAAGGGCAATTTCTACTATATCTCAACTAATAGTTATTCTATAATTGTTAATTTTCTTTCTTTTATTTACAGTGAGTTTTTAGTCGACGCGAGATTAGAAAAGGATGCTACAAAGGTAGGTCGTCGCGGGATTTAAAGAGGATGCCACCTAAGGTAGGCTTTGCTAATTAGTTCAAGGAAAACGTCATGGGCCAGTTAGCAAAAAATAACATCACACATTAACACACATAACAACACCATTAAGGACCCTCCCCCCCTCGTTAGGTAACGCTTACTTCTGCAGTAGGTCTTCGTCGAATTCCTTTTTCCACGTTTATTGTTAGGGCAGTTAGGGTCACCGTTGGAGTTGTATTCAGATTTGTTCTCTAATCGAAAAAACGTGAGTGTTTGGTGAAATGAGCAGTAACCAAATCACTAGCCGTGAAATGCGCCTACTTTTCCGTGCTTAATTCGAAATCGATCTAAGTGATTTAGTGAAAAGTGTATGTGCAAGTGTGTGATAAGTAAAAAATTAAACAGGTAAGTATTATTTGATTGCAATCTATATTTTAGGTATACCATCTAACAGGTAATTTTTGTAAATATCATTTCCATACCATTGTTTTTGAATATAAATTTTCATCTATTTATACATTCATTTGTGAAGTGTTACTGTTTTTTATTATCATTGTTATTCGGTTTATTATTATGAAATTTTTTGTTGAAATCTTATCGGATGTCTTGATTGTGAATTCAAGTATTTTTTATTGCCCCCAAATCAGTTTATGAACACTAGGTGCGGATCGCCAAATTTGGGGGTCCCTGGCCTAGACTGTTTGGAGGCCTACCTAATTAACCACAGTTGGGATTATTTATGGCGACTCATTCGCAATGTTGTCGAAAACTGAACGGGGCCGAGGGCATGCTGCCTCATAAAGACCATGCCATAATCCGCCTGTGTTGAACACAATTCTAACTACAAATTCGTTACAGTACCGGTCCGAGTGGGAGGCTACAGGGGCACCTGCCCTGGGCGCGGAGCCAAATCATATAAGTTGGAGTTTCTATAGATAGACATAGACTAAAAAGGGCGCTTGTAACTCATGTTTCCCGGTCCGGCTCTGATTCGTCATCAATCATTTCACTGGTAAACGCAAAAACACAGAATAAAAGCGATATCTTCACAATTTCTTTTCTACAATTTAACAGCTTTGTTTTGTTTTGACATTTAATTATTATTTAAATACATTGCGACTAGATAGTTGTCTATGTTACGATATTAGACCGGTCAATTTGAATTTTCCGCCATGTCTAAATAAAGAACGCTTACCCTAATTACCAGCAAATGCCAAAATCAATGCTTTAGCAATTAAATTTGCAATAATTAATCATCTACTGATGGATTAGAGTTAAATTAGTGGCTCGTTTCAATAATTTGTAAATAATTCTCAAATCTACTAAGTATAGGACAAAATCTAGGTGACACCTAACCTCAAATTCTCTATATACCGTTTATGGGTAAATAGGGGAAATTTTTTATAGTAATCTAAATTTTAGTCATTTTCAAACCATTAATAATGAACACTGAAGCTCGCCGTGATGAAGAAATTACACCAAGCAATGCAGCACCGGTAAGATCTTTATTTTGCTAAAACAAAGCAAACAGAACTTTTATATATTCCTAATTCTATTTTCAGTATGTATTTACCCGGACGAATTACGAGTATTGAGAGAATGTAGTCGAGAGAGTTTTTATCAAAGATGTTTACCATTTGGGGGAATTTTGGGTTATTCTACTTATCGTGCCGTAAAGACAGGTTGACTTTTGTTTCTATCAAATTTGCATTAAAAACTCCTTCTGGATTTGTATTGTTTTATAAAGGTTATTTACGTCCAAGTCGACGATTTGGTGCTATACCCAAAGTAAGTGTTGCTGTTATTGTTGGTTATTTTTTGGGGAAATTCTCTTATCAACAACGGTGTGCTGAAAAATTAATGTCATTACCTAATAGTCATATTGGTGAGATGTTGCGACAACGTAAAAATAGTGCAGTCCAAAAAAGGTAGAATATCGAGAATTGTTTTTGACAATTCTTGTTGTAAATTTATCATTTTTTTTTTTTTGATAGTTTAGACTCAGGTTTTGGACCTGGTATGTCGTTAGCACCATTTAGTGGAATTTCACCGTCAGACACTTACACTGATGTAGGTACGACATTTGATACAAGTCCACCGAAATATGATGGATTAGACGATTCACAAAGACCATCGATTGATAGTAATTGTCTATAATAAATACGTACTACATTGCATAAATGGTTGTCATGTAATTTTCAGATCCGGTTTTCCAAGATGATGAAATGCCACCAGAACAACAACATAGTGTTACTTATGAGGAATTACGGAAGAAAAACCGTGACGAATATCAAGAAAAACGAAAAGGTGGTGGCTATTCGAGTAGTAATAGACCGAAAACAACAGAGATGTTAACACAAAAACCACCAGAAGAATCATCAGCTGCAATACATCGAAATAAATATGGAGATCCTATGGAGTAAATTATAGTTGTTATTTGGCAATAATCGTTGTTTGATAAATAAAAATATCGCTTTTAGATTTTTCACATTTCTTTTCCGTAAATTTTCGAATTAAACAAGTTTCAACAAACATGTTTAGATGGCGCTATCAAGATTAGTTAGGGGATAAACATATTGGTATTACTGATTTTCTTAGTAACAAAACAGTGGCAAACCAACATAACCAAAGAATTTCCGCGTTGTTGAATTGGTGCACGTGTTTGAAAATTGTTTTTAAAAAATGACTGATTTTGGTATGTATTACCTGTTATTTATCAATTAACAAGCAATTTATTTATTAAAAGTGTATTAATGTCATAAATTATTGTCAATATACCGTATTTGGTATATTTCGCGTTTTCATGTCTAGAAGCGGCACCCGTTAAAGAAAAGAAAAAGAAGAAAAGTAAAGGTGATAAAGATCTGGGCGATTTACAAAAGGACTCATCATTTGCAGTTGAACCATCTTCAGCTGTTGCAAAATTGGACAGCTCAAAATGGCCTTTATTATTAAAAGTAGGTCATTTCTGCTCATTTGTTTTTTTTTTGTTGAAACAATCAAAAATAATTTGTACAATTATTATTGTTTTGTTTTTTTAGTATTTTGATCGTCTCAATGTTAGGACCAATCATTATGTACCACTACCTTCTGGTTCTTCACCATTAAGACGTGAACTTAGTGACTATATAAGTGGCGGTTATATAAATTTGGATAAACCAAGTAATCCTAGCAGTCATGAAGTTGTTGCATGGATTAAACGAATTTTAAAAGTACAAAAAACTGGACATTCTGGTACACTTGATCCTAAAGTTACTGGTATAATATTTCTATTCATTTATATATTAATTCGATTGTTTTTTTTTAAATATGTAATATTTAGGTTGTTTGATTGTTTGTATTGATCGTGCTACAAGATTGGTGAAATCTCAACAATCCGCCGGTAAAGAGTATGTAGCTGTATTCAAACTTCATTCAACTGTTGCTGGCGGTATCGTTAAAGTTCAACAAGGTTTAGAGAAATTACGTGGTGCATTATTCCAACGTCCACCATTAATATCGGCTGTTAAAAGACAATTACGTGTACGTACAGTTTATGATAGTAAATTGTTCCAATATGATGAATCACGAAATATGGGTAATTATTATTAAAAATTTTAGTTAATTTTTGTTTGTTTATTGATTCATTAATGTTTTTTTTAGGTGTTTTTTGGGTCAGTTGTGAGGCTGGCTCTTATATTCGAACAATGTGTGTTCATTTAGGTTTAGTATTGGGTGTTGGTGGGAAAATGTTAGAATTACGTCGTGTCCGTTCTGGTATACAAAGTGAAAAAGATCATATTGCAACAATGCATGATGTCTTAGATGCACAATGGATGTATGAAAATCATAAAGATGAATCATTTTTAAGACGTGTTATAAGACCATTAGAAGGTTTATTAATAAAACATAAACGTATTATAATGAAAGATAGTTCAATTAATGCTGTATGTTATGGTGCAAAGATTTTATTACCTGGCATTTTACGTTATGAAGATAATATTGAATTAAATGAAGAAATTGTTATTGTTACAACAAAAGGTGAAGCAATTGCATTAGCTGTTGCATTAATGACAACAGCAACAATTGCCAGTTGTGATCATGGTGTTGTTGCTAAAATAAAACGTGTTATAATGGAACGTGATACATATCCAAGGAAATGGGGCTTAGGTCCCAGATCGAGTCAAAAGAAATTGTTAATTGCACAAGGCCAATTAGATAAATACGGAAAACCTAATGAGAATACACCAAAAGAATGGATAAATAGTTATGTGGATTATGCGTAAGAATTGTTGAATAATATCTCAATAAAACATTTATTAATTGAAATTGATAATTTCTAGCATTAAAACTGAAACAATAAAACAAGAATATACTGAAGATGAAAATCAAAAGAAGGTAATTTTATAATTAATATATTTTTTAAATAATTGGTTAAAAATCAAACATTACAGCGTAAATTGAGTGAAAGTATGGAAGCTTCAGATACATCTCAATTAGATACATCACAGGTTAAAGAGAAGAAGAAGAAGAAGAAAAAGAATAAAGCTGATGGCGAACAAACTGAGGATGCTGATGAATCACAAGAAGTTACCGACGAACAACAACCGAAAAAGGAGAAGAAAAAGAAGAAAGATAAACACAAGCAAAAAGATCAAGATACCGATTGATTTGATTATTTTAAAGTTATTTTTTTATTTTTCAATTATTATTTCAGATTGCATTTTTATGCATTTACTTTAAAAACTATTTTATTATCTTCTAAAGTGGGTATCTACTTTAATTATTTTGAATTATACGTGCTGTTTTCGGAAGTTCAAAATAAAACATGTTTTAAATAATTAATTTTTATTCTTCTTGTGTTTGTTGTACATATAGGAACAAATCATACTACAACGAAACTTGTGTGTTTTATCATGAAAATAGTGATCTCTGAAATTAAAATAATGTTCATCTGTGTGATCATGCATTCGTTTATTTAAATCATTGATAATTTAAGTGAATATCCACGAACAGATATTCAACCCTAATTGTCAGCTGGATTTCGGTGGTGGTGGTGGTGGTGACGGTGCTTTACGTTCCTTTTCAGTGCCCAAAACGTCTTTTTGAACTTCATGAAAATCGATTTGTTGCTCTTTCATTGCTTTCTGTAAACGATGTTGTAAATAAAAAATGTATATGAAATTAATAGAAATAGCCAATGAAATTTACTTTAACACATTCTTGATACATTTTGAACATGGGGGCACACATAGAATCATCTGTATGACCTTTTAGAAAATAGTCGGAGAACCACACATTGAAACAAGCATCATATTCACGTTTTAAATGATTACATGTATCACCAATACTGTTCATTATTGTTGAATTACACAGTAATTTTATAATCTAATTGATTTCTCTTATCAGATACTGGAAAATTTTAAGGTTAAGTAATCGATTATAAAAAAATTTACAGCATAAGTTCGAGGACGGCTATTTATAGCACCTATATTTAATAAACAAATCAATACATGCTAATGAAGTCGCTTAAGTGTTAACAATAATAGCAGATATACGTATAGGTTCTATATTAATCTATTTGTATAACTATGATGATTTTAAAAGTAATTAAGTCTACAATTGATTAGTTTATTTTAAATACTATTAGTAGCCCCCAAATAACACGTGTAAATTTGAGGTTATATCGCCCTAACCTATTGTTGTCAATTTGTTTATTTACAATAATTTTACGAAGATGAAAACAAAAAAAACGAAAAACTTACCCCCTTCTCGCAAACAATTACGGAAACAACAAAGAATTGGCAAGAAACAACGACGTAATCAACATTACATGAAACGTAATAAAATGGAACCAGCTGTTTCTGAAATGGCAAAGTATACACCTGCAAAATTAAAGAATACTAAAGATATACAAAAAACTAAAGAGAAACCCAGTAAAATTCAGGTAATATTAAGATCTACGTTGAATCATTTTAATAATCAACAATATGGTTTTAGTCTTTATCGATTGAAGAATCTAGAAAAGAAGAAAAGAAACAACAAAATAAATTACAAAAGCAAATGCAAAAACAACGTGTTGAACAATTGCGACATGCTAATGAGGATGAAGATAAAACCATACGTAAATTAGAGAAACAAATGAAATTGCATAAAAGAAAATCGAAAACTATACCCAAATCGTTTACTGTAGATGGATTAGATTGTAATTTTGTTTAATTATTCATGCTTGGATTTTTAATACCATTTCTATTTTAAGATTTGTTAGAAGTTTGTGATCCTGAAACGATGGAAAGTGCAGCTTTAGCTGAACAACAATTGGAAGATGCTAATAATGAGTTTGACGAAGATTTCGCTCTGATGACCGGCCAGACACGAACTGATAAGAATAGTACAGAGAAAGATGATAATAGTAGTGATGATGATATTAGTGATGACGATGTTAGTGGTGATGATGATCTGGATGACGAGATTAGTGATTTGGATGAAAATGGTGATACAGAATCTGAGATGTCGGAAGAAGTTGGAAAGAAACGCCAGCAATCTGATAACAAATCAACTCAAAACACAAAAAAAAATAAGTTAGATGAAGATTTAAATGATAGCGAAGTGGGAGAAGAAGAAGAATTAGGAGACAATAACGAACATCGTAGTGATAACCAAAACAAAGATGATGGTGTTTGGGAGGATATTTATGGCCGTCTAAGAACCAAAGAAGGTTCAGTCATTGAAGTAACAATTATATTTTCCTTCTATTTCTACTGTTAGCTGAATAATTTGTTAATTTTTAGCAAAAAGATAAATATATTCCACCAGCGATTCGTGCTAAATTAGAAGCAGAGTCGATCGATGACAACAAAAATCGCTTAGAAAAATTGAATCGTTTAAAACGGCAGTTAAAAGGCTTTTTGAATCGTTTAGCTGAAGGAAATATGTATACAATATCGAATCAAATTGAAGCTTTATATATGAATAACAGTCGGAATGATATGAATAATACAATAACAAATTTAATGTTAGAATCGATTATAACAAATGAAATAACACCGGAACGATTACTAATCGAACATGTTGTATTAATAACAATACTTCATGCTAATGTTGGTACAGAAGTTGGGGCACATTTCTTACAAACAGTTGTTAGGAGATTCGTAGAATTTTATAATAATAACGAAATACGTAATACGATTGAAAATAAAACACTAGACAACACAATTAATACAATTTCACAATTGTATAATTTCAAATTATTCGATTCACGATTAATTTATGATATTCTAACGAAATTGTCTGAACATTTCGAAGAAAAAGATGTTGAATGTATCCTACATATACTGAAAAGTATTGGCTTTAATTTACGTAAAGATGATCCAATTGCGTTGAAGAATTTAATTTTGAATTTACAAAAACGTGCCACTTCTGCTACAGAAACAATCAATGATAAGTATGTTTGAGAATATTTATATATATATTTTTTTTTTGAAAAAATTAACTTCATTTCTCTTTTATTGCTAGTCCAAGAATTAAATTCATGTTGGAAATTCTATTGGCAATCAAAAATAATAATGTTTCGAAAATACCAAATTATGATAATTCGTATCCGGAACATTTAAAGAAAATTATGAAAACTTTCATTAGAAAAGGCAATTATGTTACACAACTCAATATTTCTTTGGAGGATCTAATTCGAGGTTCGATTGTGGTCTGTTTTTTATATCAATTAAATTAATTTTTTTTCATTAAATGTTAGTTGAAGAACGTGGACGTTGGTGGGTGGTCGGTTCAGCATGGAAAGGTACCTTAGAACATCAATCGCAAAATGAGTATCAGGAAATTAAAGGTACTTTCTCACAAAAATTGTTAGATTTAGCGAAAACACAACGAATGAATACAGACACACGACGGAATATTTTCTGTATTATCATGTCCGCTGAGGTATGTTCATTGCCCGCTTCTTTTGCAAAATAATTCTCAATTTGGTTTGTAATTCAGGACTACATGGATGCTTTTGAGAAATTATTACGATTAGGTTTGAAGCACCAACAAGAACGTGATATCATCCATGTGATATTACATTGTTGTCTACAAGAGAAAAATTATAATCCATATTATGGTATTTTGGCGCAGAAATTCTGCGAATACGATCGTAAATATCAATTGACAATCAAATATTCCATATGGGACAAATTGAAAACATTAAAAGATTGTTCATCGGTGCAAATATCAAATTTAGCAAAATTTCTAATACATCTATTTCTTGAGAAAAGTCTATCAATATCGATATTGAAAATAATACAATTTAGTGAATTAGATAAGATCAATTTACGATTTACACGACAAATCCTGTTAGGGATTCTATTATATAACGATTTCGATACGTGTCAGGGTGTTTTTGACAATATTATCAAATCGGATAAGTTGAAAATGTTTAGAGAAAGTCTACGTTTATTCATACATCATTTTCTATTGAGAAATTTGAAAACTAATCATTTACCAGAGACACAACGGCAATTATTGGAACAACGTGGTAAGATTGTTGATAAAATCTTGAGTAGAAAAGTATAAGTTTTCTTTTAAACAATTCTTATAAATTCGAAAATAATAACTGGGGGTATTGATTGGACATATGAGACGATAAACTTGTTGATAAACTTCTATTGATAAAATTCAACGAATTAAACCATTTTGAGTTTGATGAAATCCGAATTATTTCATATCTTTTCACAAACAAAACACATTTGTATTGTATTAAACGATTGTTATAAACAAATAGTTTTGTTGAATCATTTTACGGCAAATTAGAAGAAGATAAGTGGAAATAATAGTGAGTATCACTCAAATCTTTGATTATTGTTCAGGAATTTATTTATGATAACAATAGAATTTTCTATTTCTCGTTAATGCTAGAAAATCCTAGATTTTCCTTATCACGTTTCTCTATTATTTTATCGTTGAATTAATCAGTCGTTCCAAAATTTATAACTCCATTATTGGAAAAACAAACACAAAAATATGTTCATTTACATTAAAAAAAGGTTATCTCGTTATAATTTCCAAGTTTATACATAAATCAATAAATTGTTATTACACGAAAATATTTGCATTTGTAATGGAAGTTGTATATTTATTTAAAAATTAAAGTATCGTATTAGATGTTGTATAAGTTGTAGTAAAAGCGGAAATTTATTCTTGTACTTTACTTGAAAACAAAAATGATTTGTATACAACGATTATCTGATATACATTTGATTCGCTGTTATGTTAAATAATTATTGAGAGATTATAGTGAATTTTTATAAGTGTGAATACAGTTGAGTGATCGAAAAGCCTCTAATAACAAGGTAATACTAGAATGTTTTCGCATACCGATGTTAATTCTGAATGAAACGATGAAACAGGAAAGTCTGGATACTTTTTTTTAAATGTTTATATCTTTGAAATTTGTTAATAAAAATATATGCTTCACATCATACATTCCATTCAGGGCCGTCCTAAGCAACTAACAATAATGCACCCTTCTTCAGAAGAAAATACATGGAAGAGGAAACAGGATCTGCGTATCTCATCCTATCGGCAATATCTCGCACTTTGTCCACAATGGTAGAAAATTTAAGCGTATACCCAATTAAAAAGAATTCTGTGAAGATTGATGGTGGCACATTTTTATAATACAAATCATAAGGAATACGGACAATCAGTGTAACTTTTCCTTTAACGATCGAATGTTATCCTGCAATTAGTGCAAATGCAAAACACCTGGGAAACCCTTTGCAGAGGCGCTCAGTTTGTCGTATTTTTTGAATGTAATGTTTACATTTTAGTCGTTTATACAATCATGCTTTGAAGAAACAAATTTCTGCTAATATCTTTATCAAATCTTTATTATCAAATCTGTTTTCCCATACATAACAAAATAGAATGCCAATCTGTATGACAGGATAATTGTTTTTAACATTACAATCATTCGATAATCGCACAACAATTAAAATTGCAATTAATGTTTTCATAATTCATGCATTAGAGCCGTTTACTTAATACGCAGATAGTCATTTTCTTGACTATCGCGATAATTGCGTTATTTTGAGATTATGTTTCTAACACTTTATTTACAGTGTTTGTCTGGATGGTTTTGTTGCAAATACATGATGTGAAGCATAGTTGAGTATTTTTTATAAACCTTATCTTTTTATCGACAAATTCAAAGAAATTGAGTGTTTAAAAAATACCACATTTACCACCGGTTCTCTGATTTTAAATTCACTATTAGATAGTCTCTACCATCTATATTGAAGGGCTGTTTAGGGTTTTTACTTAAAAAATAAATATTATGCAGTACAGATTTAATTACTCTTCGATCATGATATTCTCACATTCCTTTAGAAATTCTACAGAACAACACATTAATCAGTAGCCTTATTGTGGTACATTTTTGTAGGTATAAAACTATTGGTATTACACTGCTCACATAGTCAGTAATGTAATCACTTGACAAAAATACTCTAATTGATTATCTAATGTAGCGTAAATGTTGTTCTGGACAGGTATGTAAAATGGTGAATATAGAGCCATCATTTCCAATTATTGTGTAGATAAACAAGGGCCTGTCTAAAACATACCTGTTCTATTCCGCATTCCCTTTTATTGAACGATTGTCTTCTCATCTGTTTATTTTTATTTTTAATTATCATTATTATTATTTTGAAATTGTATTTTTTTTCTGTTACTGTTTTGTTTCCTGCTTACAATTAGAAAACAAGGTGTTTGTAGGAGGTGTGCACGTTCAAATATTAATTAGCAATTCAATTACACTTATAGAAGTGAGAAAGGGCATGTTATGTAAAATCCTCTCTTTCAATATTCATAATTGAAAAACTATAATATTCTGATCGAATTTTATGTATATAACAGAAATAATTATGCCCGTTTCTACAGGCAACAGTTCATTACGTGATTTAATAAGAAACTTGGACATCTGATGCACCACCATCTAGCTAACACCCTATAGATTGATACTTCTTTTCTTCTATTAACTAATCTAGCGTCTATCGGTTTACGTTTTCTTTCCTTTATTATTTTTTTTTTGTGCCAGCCTCAGGTGAGAAGTTTCACATTTCCTCAATATATAGAATTAAATCATAGAAAAAGGTGTAACAAACACACAGAGAGAATCTTGTGTCGTTTAATTAAGAAAAGATCACATATCCATTGTGATTAGATAATTGATGACAAACAAAAAAAATCAAATCAGTAGATATATTTATAATATTATGATAGTTAGATCGGGTTGTTAATTAGATTCACAGATCATCTCTCGAATACATGTTTAGTTTTATTAAAGGGCTTTAAAATATTTACAACATCAAACATGAAAGGCTTATATGCATTCGTTCACGTTCATTATCTCTGTACAATTGATCCAATTTGATTGGGGAAAAAACCTTTTTGTTTATATCTGGATATGTTTTCTAGAATTTCTTTTTTGTGTAGGAATTGCCGGTTATTTCGACATTTTCTACTAAAATCAAGCATCGTTTTATTGATTAGCAAGCTCATTACAACAATTTTGCTACTGTTAGAAATTAACATAATTTATTACTTATTAAATAGGACTATTCAATCAGACATTGATTGCGAATTTGGTTTTAATTTTTAAATATTTTTAAAAATATTCATCCATCAATTACGCCTAATTGTCAGATATGTTGAGATTGTTACTTTGTATAGTAATGATAGAAGCTTTCCGCACTTCAAACGCTAACGCTAATAACACAGAACTGTGCTACTTACAGGTCTTGTTTTCAATATAAATGTGCGACATTCGCAACGATAACGTTAACATTAATGCTAGATAGAGAGCACTCCACATATACGTATTGTTAAACAAATATTAACGCAAATTTCGTTACGGACGGACCAAGTGTATGGATTTGCTCATAATGTTAATAACTTTACAACTGTTGATATAGCAAATACGATCATCCGTTTTCTTATAAATCTTACGCTAATTCTAACATACAGTTCTAGATGTTAGTAAGTAGAGAAACATTCAGTTTGGTACTTACCCAGTAATTGAAGATCCATTATTGAATTTACAAAATGTACAATGTTTCCTGTGTTCTGTCCGTCTTTATTAAGATTTGCAAAATGTCAAGATTTGTAGTTTTTCGGTTCGATTCATGGGATAAGCTTCTGCATTATAGACGCTTCATTAATATTGAAGATAATACCAAATTTGCTGAAAATCTCACAGAATTCACGTTTTGTATAGTCGCATTAATTATTTAGATTTCAGACTGAAGAATTGCTGCAAAAACAAAACAAATTTTTTAGAATCCTTGTGATATGTATAAAAGCGGTTTCATTTGACTAAAAACACTATAATTTAACAAATTAATTGCTATATAATACATTTTCAAATCAATTTCTCCAATTTTCTTGTCTTGTTTATTGATAAATATTACATTTTCTCATATTTTTCCGGTGATTTGTTTATAATAAATTCTCCGGCAATGATTGTTAAAATCCGGGAGCATGCGTATTTGTAAATCTGTAACTTGTATTAAATACGGCGCGTCAGCTTAAATGAATTGGATAGAAGAACTTTCCAACATTTCATTGTCATCAATCGTTGTAGAAATCATAGTGAAAATCCATAATTATTTCGTTAATCAATAAAAATAATTAATAAACATATGAGAAATGGTAGCTCGAAATTTCTCCGTACAGGAAATCCCATATTCACGTCTTCTACAAATACCTGATGATGATCGAGATTTTATAACATTGGAGGAACTCAAACCGGCCGTCATCGACAATCCTAATCACCACCACCACCATCAACAACAACAGACACAAATACAGACGCAATATCAACCGACTTACTATGAATTATCCAATATTTCCGAGTAAGTTTTTCAATTTTTTAATAAATTTGTCTATTTGCGAGAGAAAATTAATATTGTTCTATGTTTTGGTACAAAAAGGGATCCATGTACATCGAATGTCCCCTATCAGAACAACCAGAATTCGAAGACTGGCATGGATTTACAACCTGTTGATAGTAGCAGTTTGAGTAATCCATCGGGCCGGAAACGGAAGATATCCTACCAGTAAGTATTTTGTTATTACTAATTATTTTTATAAAGTCTATACAATAAATTCTTTGTAAACGCGCATTTTTTCAATTGAAAGTCGAAATCAGATGATTAACAATTAAAATATGAAGATTTCTTCGAGTGTTTTAGAGTGATTTCACTTTTATCTTTTAAATTCTAAACACAAATTCATGTAATTATTTACGAAATCGAGTTGAATTAAACCCAATTATGAGACGAATCCACAACAGTGTTCTCCTTAGAGAGAGGAGGGTAACTTGTATATATATACTAAACTTGAACCAATTATGCAATAGAGAGAACTTTACAAGATTCTAAAGGTGTTTTGTTGTAAAGGGTTGAAACACCCCCCCTTAACTGTAAATATAAACATATGTAGCAACAAAGATAGATATATAGATTGATATTATACCATTTCAAACCTAGCAAAATTACTCGATTAACTGGTTAATTAAAGTCAGTATTAAACTTAAAGGTCACTTATAAGAATTCCTCTTTAAACATTCAACAAATACATGAAGAAACAAATTTACATGAATAATGGTAAAAAAAAACACCACTATATTATATAAATGTAAATATTTTTCCTCCGGGATCTAGCATTCAAATTACCGGAGTTTTTCAAAGAAATTTACGCTTTTTAATAGGTTTCATTATTGATTTGTATTGAAGAATACGAAAACTTTTAACAATTACTTCTTTGAAGCGTTTGATAATAATTATGGAAAAATTACAGTGATACAACCAGTGATTTGGATGATGATAATGGTGATGATGTGAAATCGGTTAAAACTAATGATGAGAATAAAAAGTAAGTGAATTCTTCAATTTTTAGTTTAGTGTTTGTTTTTTCGTGTTTTTCCCTCTATCTCTCCTCTTCTAATACAAAAATACTATTACGATTTTTACGTAATAGAGAAGCCCTATAGGAGTTTAAGGTGGGCGATTTACATAACGTCCCAATAATCGTACACCAACACTTGCATAATACAAATGATTCCATTTCTGCTATTGTGATTTACGTACTGTTGATTTCTTGAAATGTGATCGTCTGTAGAAGAATAAAAGCCAAAAAGAAATGATTGAAAGTCTGTAAAATTGGCATGCATTGATTGGAACGGTATGTAGATAGGTGTTAATATGCAGCAATAGTTTTTGTAAAAGTGCACTTTTCTAGGCCATTATGGAAATGTCACGAATGCATTTTTACAATATGACGCCTACTATTTCTAATAGAATAAGAACGAGATAGATATATATATGCGTAAATACACAATCATAGCTACTATAGCAGAAGGTTATCTTCTCTAAAAGAACCTTCAATTTCTTTTAGAATTTGTTACCGTTATCTCTATCTTTCTATTATTTAATGAATTATGAAATCTCTTATTAATTTTTGCATTTTTCCCCTGTTGAAATTCCTTAGAGATTTTTCTAATTTCTAAAAAACAACTAATCAAAATAAGGTCGAGGTCTGCACAAATTTGTTTATTGATAATTTAAT
This sequence comes from Meloe dianella, assembly GCA_028455855.1. NCBI lineage: Eukaryota > Metazoa > Arthropoda > Insecta > Coleoptera > Meloidae > Meloe > Meloe dianella. Next base: position 1,631,385 of record JAPTHL010000039.1, read on the forward strand.
GTTTAATTCACCTAATAACAATGAAATAATAATGAAATAAACAATAGGCAGAATCATAGTGAAATTGAGAAGAGACGCCGCGATAAAATGAACACTTATATAACTGAATTATCAGCAATGGTGCCAATGTGTCATGCAATGTCTAGGAAATTAGACAAATTAACTGTTTTACGGATGGCTGTTCAACATTTAAAAACAATACGCGGTGCCGTACATTCGTATACAGAAGGACATTACAAGCCATCATTTCTATCCGACCAAGAACTAAAACATCTCATCTTACAGGTGAATAGCACTATTCGAAGCAAGCGATCATCTAGATCTGTATCTCTATGTATCACCCATACAAATTTAGATTATCTCTTGTACGGACTATTGAACAGTATTAATGAACGAAGATAAATTTCAGGTGGCTGATGGGTTCTTATTTGTCGTTGGTTGTGATCGTGGTCGCATTCTTTACGTTTCTGAATCCGTATCAAAAGTTTTGCATTTCAATCAAGTAAGTTTTGAGAGAAATTGAGAAAATTGAGGATTTTTCGTTTTGTTTAATTTTGATAGGGCGATCTTTTAGGTCAAAGTTTATTTGATATTCTCCATCCAAAAGATGTGACCAAAGTGAAAGAACAATTATCATCATCTGACTTGAATCCACGTGAACGTTTGATAGATGCTAAAAGTAAGAATATTTGTTTTAATGTTTGGTTTTGTGTAAAATGATGGGATTTTTTTAGCAATGTTGCCAGTAAAGACGGATGTTCCACAAGGTGCTAGCCGTTTATGTCCTGGTGCTAGACGTTCATTTTTCTGTCGGATGAAATGTTGCGGATCGGCACAAATTAAAGAGGAAGGCGATGCGACAGCGGCATGTAATCGCAGGAAAAACAAACAACACAATTTAGGTAGGCAGGAATTTGAAGGTATGAGGAGATCGAGATTTGTTCAATTATGATCGTAGATAAGAAGTATAATGTGATACACTGTACGGGCTATTTAAAATCGTGGGCACCAGCTAAGATTGGTTTAGACGACCAAGAAACTGATATTGATAATGATGCTTGCAATTTATCATGTTTAGTAGCTATTGGTCGTATTTTACCTCACATATCGACAATATCAGTTATCACACAAAATACACCAAATGTTCGACCGGTAGAATTCATATCAAGACACACCTTAGATGGAAAGTTTCTATTCACTGATCAAAGGTTGGTTGAAGGATTTCTATGAAGAAAGAACGTTTAAATTATTCACAAACTTTGATTTTCTTTATAAATATAGAGCAACATTAGTATTAGGTTTCTTGCCACAAGAATTACTAGGTACAAGTATGTACGAATATTATCATCATGATGATATTGAATCATTAGCTGAATGCCACAAATGTGCATTACAAAATACTGAACGTATCACAACAAAAGTTTATCGATTTCGTATGAAAGATGATGGTTTTGTTAAATTACAAAGTGAATGGAAATCATTTAAAAATCCATGGACCAAAGAAATTGAATATTTAATAGCAAAAAACACGCTAGTCGTGTAAGTATTATAAATTCGATTTTCATATAAGTATTGTTTATTGTTTTGTAATTCAGATGTGATTTACAAACGGTTGAAAGTAGTGCCGGACGGCGGCCTGACAATCTGCAAGAAAATTTCGACTTTTTCACCCAAAGTAATTATAAAACTCTACATAATACAATAATAACACTGAATCAATCAATAAATCCCAAAGGTAATGGTAAAGATATCCATAGAATGATAAATACACACGTTGAAGCCAGTAAAATCGGCCGACAAATTGCCGAACAAGTCATTGATTCACAACGTAAAACGATTGAATCGGCTGAAAGCAGTCCAGATCCTGATCGAGAATCGACACTAACTTTAACTGAGGTAAGTCAGATTTTAATTATCATTTGTAATAATTTAATAATTAAAAAAAAACAACAAATCTACAGTCGCACGTCTCAACAAATGCTCAATTAAGTCATCATCAAAACCCAATTTTGCAAGACTACCATCAATCGACGCAAACGTATAATAATGCCCGAAACAATGTGCCATTATCTAGTACTGCTACTGATAACGGTAAGTTTTTCGGTTGAATCTTGTAGTTTCCGTTTCCATCCAATTAGTTTCTCAGGTGGCACAACAGATGAGAATCTAATAGAAATTATGGGAGATGCTGGTGTACATCAATCACCTAATAATAATAATCAACCATCAACCACTGATGGGAATGATGAAGCTGCAATGGCTGTTATTATGAGTTTATTAGAAGCTGATGCTGGCTTGGGTGGGCCAGTGGACTTTTCTGGATTACCATGGCCGTTACCTTGACCTAATTCAAATTAATTCCGTACAATCTAACCAATGTTGTATTATTAATTTATGTGTAAATGTTTGATAAATACCTACAGCTGTGATTTTAATTATATTAATGTTGTCAATAAATTATATGAAAAAAGAAATCAATGATAGTATTTATTTTTTAAACGTAATTCACTATAAATGACAATTTTCAAGCGAAATTTCCAAATACTGTCAATTTAGACTAAAAAATTTCTGCTAGTTTTTGTCTCATTCACAATAATTTTAATTGAATTTACATTGTAATTTAGAAAATTTCCAAAGTTTTCATTGTTATCCTAATTTAATCAAAATAATTTTGTACACAATTAGCACAAACTCCATTTTCTACATTGCAAGAGGTACATTTTTATCGCCAATTTTCTCTTATAAATATATAATTTCACAATTGTATAAAATACTCACAAATATCTTTTAAATAAGTACAAATAATAATAAAAAAACTAGTTGTCATTAGAAATTTAGCTACCACAGGACGAAATTAAAAAAAAACAGTCACAATAAAAAAAACAACTTTCTTTTTTTTTAAATACTATAAAATGGGACGAAATATAACACAAAAACTGGAATGTAAATGTTTCAATAATTACTAATAATAAAATAATAATAAATACGTATAAAAAATATCAATATTTTGATCACTCGTTTGTTGTTGTTGTTGCTATTATTTAAAATTTTTGCTTGTCAATAATTTGGAAAACGCAAGAAATGGCGTTTTTCCCTAAACAGAACAAAACAAAAAATAATACTTGTAAGAATTGCACTTAAAATACAATAATATACTGACAAAAAAAAATGGACGTTTTAGTTACACAATTAAATAAACAATAAAAATCACAGTTTTCCAATCATTGCGAACCATATTCGCTTTATCGGACATGGAAAATTAACTGGAAATAAGAGATTCAAGTATTAAAATCTTTTTTTCTTCTTCTCTAATTGAAAGAGTAGACAATTTGGCTAGTAGATGGCGCTATTATTATAAACAAATCAGCCTACTCTAATTAGATTAATAAATCTGCTAAGGCAAATTCGCTAGAAAATTCCTGATATTTTTTTACAAACAAATTGCACTTAATTCTATTAATTAATTCATTAATTAATAGAGAGGATTATATTGTTGTAATAATAATAATAATAATAAATTTAAGCAACACTCTCTTCTCGGTGATTATTAATGTTATAAGGTACAATAGTTAAGTTTTCTTCAGATTCACTATCTGATGAACCTTCGGAATGTGGATTTGGACGTTTGATTGATTGATTTTGTATTGTTGTTGTTGTTGTTCGATCATGATTTGATTCTAATGTTGAACTTTTACTAGATGGTGACACTGAATACTCTGATGTATCACCATCATCAGAATTGTTAATTCCACGTTGATGATTACCACGAAGATTATATTTATAGCGAGCTGAACGGCGATTCGGATAAATCGGACGTCTAGCTAAGCTGTAAAATTAAAAAAAAAACATCATTTCTGTTATAGAAAACAAGCATACGAAAAAAATAAAATAAAGATAAACATTCAATTGATTGTAAATAAACAAGGAGTATTACCTTGTTTTTACCGAATCTTTCACCGGCTTACTATCAATAATAAAACCCCAATAATTAATATATTTATTGTTGAATTTTAATTAATTGAGAAAAATACAATTAAAATGAATTGCATACCTTCTTCGCCTCAATGGATTTTTATAAATTTCCCCATCTTCATCAGTGAAACTATCATTACATGCATCTTCAGTACTGTCTTGTCCATTTCTAGTTTCTGAACATTTTTGTCGAATAACTTCACCAATTTCTTCAGTAACATTACCATTTTCTGTTGATATTCTAATATCGGTAAACATATTACCATTTTTCAATGCTGTCACTTTTCTTTCTATAGTTTCTAAATTATCTTCATCACTATAATCACGATTATGATGATGATTTAAATCATCATTATTACTATTTAATGTATCATCATTATGATTATAATTGGTTGTTGCGAATACTTGTGTTGTTAAATCTAAATTTTCACGTTGTGCCATATAATGTAATTGTATTGTATTACCATTAGTGTGATTACCATCAATATTATCATCATCATCATCACCGTCACCATCATCATCATCATCATCATCATCATTATCAGAACAATTATTACGTATTTCTTGTAAGATGACACGTTGTAATCGTTTATTTGTTGTTGAATTTGGTGATGTTAATGTTGATGGACTTAAATCAGTTTCACTTAAATCCATTGTATCAGTCTGTGTGCCAGTATCAATTACTGATGAATTTCTTGGTGATGTTATCATTTTGGAATTACGCGGTGAACCGGAATTTGTACGATGATGACGTTTCCTAAATTTATGATTATTATTTTGTATTGTTGTTGTTGTTGTTGTTGTACAATTGAATCATTTGTTGTATTTAATTCAGTATAAGTTTTAACTGGTTTATTTGGACTATCAGGACTTGTTAAACTACATTCAGGACTTGTTGGTGTTGTACTATGTTGGCCAGTAGTACAACGACGATTATTATTACCATTATTATTATTGATAAATTTACGTGTCATAAATGGATTTATTAAACGTCGTTTATTTGTTATTTCACGTTTACGTCCACCTTGACGATATTGTTCAACTTGTTGTAATACACCAGATAATTCTAAATATAATTGTTGGACTTTTTCTAATTTCCTATCATATAATTCACGTATATCGCGTATATGTTTGATTTCAATTTCACGTTTCTTTATTAACATTTCCTCTTTTAATTGATATTCAATACGATGTTTTTGCATTTGTGCCTTAAATTGGGTTATTTGGGATTTGATTTCTTCTTTCCAACTAGCTTGAGTTTTGAAAAATTGCGTATCTTCATATTTTCCAAGAATCTAATCAACAACAATTAATTAAAAACAAAATACAAAATGTTGATATTTTTCATATATATATATATATATATATATATATATATATATATATATATATATATAATTACTTCAACTGCAGCAATTTGTAAATGATTTTGTATTAATTTGAATGCAGGTCGTTCTTTTGGATTCAACTTCCAACACATTTCCATAATTAATTTGAAACCTTCCGGACATGTTTTTGGTATTGGTGGTTTCAATTTACCACTACCAACTAAATACATAATGGCACTTTGTTCCATACCATCATATGGTACTTCACATGTTAATAATTCCCATAATACTATACCAAATGACCATACATCAACTTTCTCTGAACATTCCAATTCTTGTATGACTTCCGGTGCCATCCAGGCTACTGTACCAGCAAAACTCATCTTTTCACTAACACCACTCCATGTTTTTGATGTACCAAAATCACTAATTTTTATTATTTCTTCTTCGCCAATTAAAACACTACAATATCCAAAAAAAAAATAATTATTAATACATCAATTGTAAATATACATAATAACAATAAATTTACTTGGGACTTTTTAAATCACGATGTATAATTTTTTGCATATGCAAATAATGCATACCACTAGTTATTTGTTTAGCCCATGATACAACACGATTGGTTGTTACGACATTTTTTTGATTTTTCAATAAATTACATAATGGCCCATATGGACAAAATTCCATAACAATACAAAAACATGGTGCTTGTGTACATACACCTTTAAATTTAATTATATTAAGATGATTTAATTTACGTAAATTCTTTATATCGGTTGATTTGAAATCGAGTACTTTTTTAACAGCAACCGCTTGATTGTACAACATGCCTGAAAAGACAGTACCTTGGCTACCACTACCAATATATTCAAGGCCTGTTATGTGTTCAAAAGGTATCTCCCACTCATCTATAATTACAATTAATTGATTCATTATTATTATTATTATTATTTAATGAGTAGATATACCTTGACAATTTTTGATCTCGTTCGCAGCCCCTTTACCGATCATCGCCATAACTGGCCGTAAACAAGCAAAGAATCCATTGATCCATCCTTTATTCAAATCGTACGCTGGTTGGGGTGTATCTGGTGAACTATCTTGACATGCAGGTGGATGATGGTTTGTTGTAACAACCATTGTTGGTTCACTTGTACTTTTATGCAATGTGAAATTATTGAGTTGATTTTGGAGGCCCAAAACACTGGAAATTATTTAACAAAAAAACACACACACACACACACTCAAATATTAATCAATTCTGATCGAAAAACTTACTGCAAAATATTAGTATATAGTTTTTCTTTATTAATAAGAGAATTAGATAGATTTGAAATTCTGTCTTTAATTAATTAAGCGTCTAAACAATATCACTAAAAAAACGAAATTATAGAGATATAAACATAAATTCTTCTCTTATCAATATAAATTTCTAGAAAGATAATATTTCCAATTGTTTTAAGTAAATTGTTGTTTTTTTTTGTTCTCTTATTCGACAATCAGAAAACAAACAAACTAACCTTTTATTTTCTGCAATTATCGATCGTTTCTCATCACAATTTCCACTAGATTTATTAATAACGATAACCATTATTTTTGTAACAATAATTCAAATTGATTGACAAAATTATTGAGAAAAATTTGATGAAACTGCATTAAAATTTATTAAAATAAACAAAAGAGACACTATCAAATCGAATATTAATATGTTTATGTGTAAATGTTGTGATAATACAGTTCGGTTGTGATATACAAACAATGAACCTACTGCTCTTTAATAATAATTTTTTTGCAACATAATTACGTTATCATCATTAAAAATTATTAAGACTTATAAAACCGATAAAATATTTTCGTATCTTTCATATTAATTTTTATTTGTTTATCCATCTACACACCACATATGTCTTGTTTGTTTATATTAAAAAGAATTATGATTGTTGCAATTCAAGTTTGTAATAATAATACTTGATAGAGATACAGGCAGAACTACGCGTCAACATTCGTATATTTTTGTTTTTATCCATTTTTTCGATGTGTTCGATTTACAAACAAAACATACCTAGTTTTTAAATCTTCGTACATGTTAGGTGTTGCAATAACATGCGATAGAACAGCATCATCACCGGATGGTTGTTGGATAATATTTGTGGTTTGTTGGGTGGTCCTTTCCAATGTACCCTCAGGTGTGTGCATTGTCAAATCTATTTGTAAAATAGAAAAATCACAAATTATCTGATAAGAACTTTTAAAATATTTCCAATTGTTTTATTACTCGAAAATTTGAATCAAGTCACGTGCACTTTCCACCCCTTTATTTCGGAAAATACACCACCATTCTAATCAATAAATTCATTAAAAATCCGTATTGATTACAATAATTGACTATAAGAGAAAAAACGAAGTCTAAATAAAAATAAAAACAAAATAACTTGCACAATTATGCAATTAAACAATAGCATGTGTTTTTCCCCATCACAGCCGTCTCAAATTCACACTATTATAATTCAATATTTTAATTAAATCCACAAATTTTATTGATATTAGGGGTGAATATTACCCCTTGATATTAGAATACACCAAAACAAAAAAAAAATGAAATAGATAGCAAACATGCATCTACCAAACTTCTGTTGGCTTACCTGTCGGACCACTACAAAAAAAAACTACTGCCAGTAGGTGAATTACAACAACAATACGGAAAAACAATAGAATGTCTCCTGTTTTCGAACCATTAAAGGTAGTTACACACAATTATTGACTAATGAACTATCACCGACATTTGGGATATAATTCTTGATTGATTGAACATTTGATACATTTCGTGTTGTTTAATTTATTAAGAAAACAGGTAGATTTGACGTCAATATGGCGCGCAAGAAACACTCAACAATACACGCTCACTCGCAAACACACACGCACACATCCATACGTATATAAATGCACCTCTATTCACATCGAATCCCCGTTTGATTCTGGTGGTATCGCCAGTATCACCGCACTATCCCCCGATTTTTGTGTAACCAACGTTGATGGCCATTCAAGAAATGAAAAGGATACAACATCGATGGCTTCTGGTAGGGAAAAGGATCGAGATATTATTGCTGTGAGTTCATTGGCGCACATTTGTCAGGTAATAATACAACAAAATGAAAGAGAAAGACGATTGGTAAAACAGGTATAAATACAACTTGTATTCTACTCTTATAAAATTGCTAGATTTTAAAGAAACAGAACGATAATTGTACAAGAAAGTACAGGATAAATTTCCACGATTTTCTTAGTCCACAAAACCGGACCGGAAATGCACGTTTTCCAGTTCAATTTATTGTTGAAATTTACCTTCAAACCGCATTCGAGTACATTAGAAATGAATAATAAAAATTAAAAGTTCACGTTTGGAATACAAGGCCAAACTTTTCCGTTAATTTCGAAAAATTTTACAAAAAGGGTAGAATTTTGTTACGTTTAATTGTGTTTTTTTTTCGATGTCTCTAAAATTCAAAGTACACCACACAACATTGTGCTTACTATGATTAAAAAGAGATAGTCGTATAGCAATTGTGTGTTAATCGAAAAGGGATATCGTCACTATGACGTCACATATAGTTTAATTCGTCACAAAATTGCTGATCGATAACAGTGGGATGGATTCAGGGTCGACTCGTTTTTCAAAAATTTTAAATGAATTGGCAGAAAAATTCAATCGTTTTAAATAGAAAAATACATGCTGTATCGTTTTTCGACACATTTTAAAATTTATTATCTTTCTATTTTTAACAAATGAATAGAACTTTACAATACTATTTTTCTTTTTTGTCATTTTTAAATAGAGGGTAGTTTGCAGGTACAGACCTGCAATTATTATGCACCGCTCTTGCTATTATTATTATTTGTTATATTCAAGAAACGCATAGATGAGTCATCAAATAGACCTAGTCAGGTGTGTGAAGAATAAACGCACAGGTAGGTAGGTAACAGGTCACACAATAAGAAAAAAATATAACAGCGGCATATTTCCTATGTAGTATATCCCCTTATTATTCGACAAAAATAGTAACAACAACAAGAACCAGTTCCTAATAACACCCAAGTTGTTGATGATTAGAATTTGAACATCTTATTGGTAGAATTTTAAGCGTAACAATGGGAAGGTTGGTGATATTTTTTTTCGATTTTCCTTTTTGGATATGCTCCAAATTACGCAACAATTTTGATATTGATCCGGCGTCCCGGAGCAAAGTGAGCGAATTCTTGGAATTACAGGGATTCGAGGGAGAATGTTCTCTCTTTTAAATATCAAAGTTGGTCGCCGTCGTTCGTTGTTGTAGTCGACAGGCGTCGGCGTCGTAAGCAACCAAACAACGACATCAAATAGATTAGACTTGATAGTTCCCAGAATTCTGGATAAAAGGAGATAAAGTCTACAATTTCTATATTGGAAAAATGGTTAATATACGAGTAGTTTATAATAATTTTGTAATAATAGTAGACTTAGAAATTGAGTGTTGTGATTTTATTTTCAGTCTAAGGACAACAACTTTAAAATTACAATTGGTGCCATAGAATTTACAATAAATTATGTTAAAAGAAATAATAGAAAAAATGCCGTAAATGAGAAAAGTAAATAAATGAACAAACAAACAAGAATATTATTAACATACTTTTATAAATGCGATTTGGACACTATAGAGAATCATTGCTTATCAACGTAATCAGAGATAAGGAAAGGATGACTCTAAAAGATTACTAATTTCTCATCCATGATCATTAAAATCTTCATTCATGTTAGCCAGAGAGTAACTACAGTGTGTTCCATAAAAAATGAGTAAAACTTATATGAGGCAGTAATGGTTTTAGGCCTGCAAAACAGTTGGCGTATCTTGTAAACAAGGAACACTGAACCAGTTAGGCTACTACCTGATTGGGAATCTGCTTTGTGCACAGCAATTCCACGTACATGAGCTGATCTACCAGAGCAAAGTGAATGCAATTGCAAGGGAATGCGATTCTTAATTTTGGAATTGTCCGTGTTGGCGGCTGTGGATGAAAAACTCCATTTGGAGTAGTACCGAAGAGAGAGTACGCCTTGTCGGGTGATCTACGCTTAGCTGGGGAAGCAGTCTACATAGATTTTGCTCTGCCGAAGGACTCGACAGAGCTGCAGCGTCAAAAGAAATTAGTAACTGATGTTTGCCTAACCATGGCACTGCAAAGTAATGATGCAATTTTTGCCAAAGTTAAGTATTGTTATTCATAATTTATAGGTATAAACATTATGAGAAAAACAGTAATGCAAATTATAGTCTAGATTATGTCACTTTTTTTATTTTTGTATCATTATCTCTATTAAACTTTTTGGTCGTTTTTTTTTGCAAATCGTCACTAAGTATATATATATTTTTTAAATGTAAAGAGTGATTAGTGTCTTTTAATTTTAATTCTTACAACTATGGATTAAACAATCGCATAAAGTTCAAGTATAAAACTTCATTAGCAACAGCTTACATTTTTCGTATTAGGATGAAGGTAAGGCATGGATTACAAACAATAAATATGCTTTATATCATATGTATTTCAATAATTTCCTAGAAAACCGATCTATTTCGGTAATTTAGTATCATCCAATTTAATCTTATCAACTGAAAATAATGTGCTTGAAGCATATTCTCAAAAAAATATTATTGGAACACTTACATCATTTTATAGCATTACTTAGACGGACAATTGCGGCAATTATTTCAATTGCTAAAGGCCTGTGTACAGTTGGCAATTTGTATTGCGTGCAATTAACAAATCTTTATACATTTTGGCTTGACTTTAACGTGACTTTTAGTGCTTGAAGAACACTTATTGTATGCATTTCTTTATATACTCGTAATAAACGCCGTTAAAAACAATTAATTACTAAAGAGGGGAAAATGTTATAATAAAAACATTGATATATTATTACTATATTAATTGTTGTATAGTTATTTTTTGAACGTTATCGTATGTTGTATTTTGAAAAATGTAATGTTTTTAATTATTACTGCTTATTGAGTATGGAGTAGTAGAATTTGTTGTTTTTGGTGCAGGTGTCTTGGCTTTCTAATTCTTAAATTAGAAACTGAAAGTTATCGCCTTCATTATGTCTATCCAGGTCCTTTAGGAAATATGTACTTCATAGAAATCTACTCTCCCGCTAGTTTTGCGAAACAGAAACTTTATCTAAGGCTCAGAGAAGTACTTTTCCATTATTCTATGTAATTCATAGAATGATACGATGTAGTCTCTGACGGAAGCTACACAGATCCTACATTTACTAATTTTGAAAAGTATTTATTATCTAAGTAGTTGTGGAATTGTGAAATATTTGCCTAAAAAACTTGTTGGCTTATTTTCAAATGCGTTTTTTTTGCAGATAACACAGGATAATTGGTTTTAACACAATGTTGTAAAGCATTGTTTGAAGTTTATAATAATTGCGCAACAATTTATCGTTTTTACAATGTATTTATTTTAATTATATACACCTATAATTAACTTGTTTATAAGTTTCTTTTACATACAGAGTATATAAAGAACGGCATTCACGTCGAATCCATAGTTAGTCAAAATGTATAAAGCTCTGTTATGCATGGCAATAATTGCAGTTATAGCTTGTCTAAGTCATGCTCAAGAAGGTAAGTGTTCCAATAATATTCTTAAGGATTTGTTTCAAATACATTATTTTCAGATGAGGTTCATATAGCCACTCAACTGACCCCTAGAGGCGTGATATAATTCGTTGAAATTCTTTCAATAAATATGATCTGAAAATTATCTGTTGTTTTTATTTTAAATCACTCGTTCCATTAACAACTTCGAAATAATTCAACTGATACGTATATAACATTTCCTCTATTTTAACACTTAATCACAAGAAGAGTAAAGACTACAAAAATTGTATTCCTTCGGTAATTCAAGATTTTTGAATTTTCGTGGTTCCACCATTTGAAATTACGAGTAGGTTCCTCAGGACAAGGCCTTGTTAGCAATGGTGTACTTCTGGATTGGAAAATTACTAAAGAACTGTATTTAATAAAACTAATGGAACACTTATACATTAGTATTTTCGCACACTAATGCGTTAGTGTCATTAGTGTGTTTAGTGTCATTAGTACAGTGCACTAATGCTTTAGTGTAGTACACTGCACTAATGCTTCAGTGTCATGAGTTGAAAGTACTAATATCAGTTCACTATTAAATATTGGAAACAAAAGCAACACTGTATAAACACTTCCAACAGTGTTTTCAAGATTACTAATCGAAACACTCATGAACACTATTAAAACACTAATTGACACTAATGAATTTTCAATAGTGTGAACATTAAGTTCATTAGTTTTTTTCCATAAGGGATAATTTCTAGATAATCGACTTAATGAAGAATTCATTTCTTTACCTAACAGCAAAAAGATAATAATCCTTGAATGTTTACCTGTAATGATCGAATAAACTGCATTGTCCAAATCACGTTTAGATCATGTCTCAAATCCTTGGAATTGCCATTATTTGTGATTATTTCTGATTTATTTCTCTCAGAAGATTGAATTTTCAATGGTAAAATTGTCGAATAATCAGATCTACAACATGAACCGAGTGCGATTCTTCAAAAAGAATACACGGATTCTCCTTGGATCGGATTTCGATTTATATCGTTTTATTATTTATTTCGACTATGTATTCGTAGTTTTTTGAAAACAAATTAAAAAACAAATTGAATACAATTTTGTTATGCCAATAATTTTTTTATTACGGCCCTGTCTACCGCTTTCCCACCTTGCACCTCAAACAACTAATAAAAATTTAACAAAACAGTATAAAAATAAATCAATAAATAACAAATTTGGATTAATTAACGAAAATTACTGTGAAATACAGAGTTTTTAACAAAATTTGGACATTTTATTAATTCTTATTTGATTTTTCTTTCAATAACGAGTAGATCAAATGTGGCGTAGTTCATTTGTACCGTTCCAATTATAGTAGATATGTCATAAATGACATGTTGTACGCCTAACCTAAATTAGTAACGTTCAATTCTAATTTCGTACATATCACAAGAGAAAAAAAACCCGAGTTGCATAGTGTTTGTTTTATTCGTTTTTCCGAAATACTTAAAATCGAAAATTGCTACACGAGTAATCCGATTTTGTTTTTATTTTGAATAGAAAATGGATTGTTTAGTAGCGTACTATACAGAAAAATTCAAAAAGATTGATGGTAATGTATTTGAAGTTTTTTCTAAATTCTACGATAGTGACCTGTTAGTAAAACATTAATTTTCCAATTGTAAATCAAATTCTAATCATCATTTTTATAGGAGTCCAATTCACAATTGGTTAGAGAATCAATTTAAACAGATTGTTATTAAAAATAATGCAACATCAAATCTATATAGACACGAGGGTAACACGTTTTATGCGAAAAAGGACTTAGTAAAAAGTTTAGAGTTTTATACAAAAAGTCTATGCTTTGCTATACCATACAGTAAAGAATACGGTTTAGCATTAGCGAATCGTTCAGCTGTATCATATGAAATGAAAGAATACAATCATTGCTTAAAGGATATTGAATTATGCTTTAAAACGAATTATCCAAATGATTTAAAACCGAAAATTTACATAAGAAAATGTGAATGTTATTATGAATTAGACGAGAAAGAATTATTGAAAAAATCTATAAATGAAGTTACAACATTCCTACAATCAGAGAATATCAACGATAAAGGTGAGAATTGGACTAAATGATTATAACAAATATAAATAATCGTTTTTAATTTCTAAATATACGTAAATTTTCAGATAAATTTCTTGTGAAATTAAATCAAATTGAGGAAATGAAAAGTACACGTCAGAAAAACATCGATCTATACCCTGAAAATTACGAGATTCCACAATTTACAGATAATGAAAATAAATCTTTAGCTTATGCTTCTGATAAGATTACAATGAAGTATTTTCTTCGCATACGTATTGAATTTAATTTTTAAGTTTGATTGTTTTTCGTGTTGTAGTTATAGTAAATCTCGTGGACGACATATAGTTGCCAATACAAATATCCAACGTGGTGATATATTATTTATTGAGAAAGCATTCGTACTTGCACCAGTTTTTAAAGATAATAAAGACTTTTATTCATTTAAATGCTATAATTGCCTACGGGATATAATTAGTAGTGTACCATGTAAATGTTGTACAGTATGTATTTATTGTGATGAGAATTGTCGTGATTTATCATGGAATGTGTGCCATAAATGGGAATGTAATGGTATGCAAGCGAATATATGGTATGAATTAGGTATTGCATTTCCAGCATTTAAAGCAATGTTGAAAGGTACAAAATCGGGTTTTGCAAGCTTAGATAGTAATTATGAAGATGATTTGAAATTATTTGGTGATAAACACGATAATTATAGATATTTTAATCGATTACTTTCGAATATTTATAAAAACAAGAATGTTGCACCGTATATTGTGGTAATTCTTCCATAATATAATAAAGGGGCAGGCCACGGTTAAGTATCTGTTAAAGTTCAAATTTTTATTTAAATTAAGTTGTGGCCGGCCCTTTTAAAGTCATCGTAATTATCATTTTTTTTTATTTTGGCTTATAACATTATTTTAGATGGCAGCTATTGTGGTATCATATTTACAAAAATACACAGAATTTTTTAAATCGTTTCTAAAACAACCAAATTGTCCAAAACAAGATGTAAATAATTTAATAAAATATATTGGTGGCCTTATTACAAAACATATTGCTCAGTTAGCATGCAATTCTAGTACTATAGAACATTGGACATCATCATCATCAGATTTGCTATTTCCTGACGTTTTAATAACAATAGCATGTGGTATTTTTCCATCTGTTAGTATCATGAATCATTCATGTCGACCTAATGTAACGAATTAGTAAGTTTTATTAATTATTATTATTATTATTATTACAATTTTCGATTTGTTATTAAATTACAGTTTCATCTGTGATACAATAATTGTTAAAGCGTTAGAGGATATACCTGAACATGAAGAGATTTTCAATTGTTATGGTATTGATTATAGAGGTATGGTAAGGGAACAACGTCAATATGCTTGTAGAAAATTATATCATTTCGAATGTAAATGTGTAATTTGTTCAGATCCAGCTAATGAATTAGTAATAAATTCTACTATTTATCAATTATTTTAACAGCATTTCTAAAAACAAACAAAAAATTCCATATATTTTAGGATATGTTAGACAGTTATCTGTGTCCAAAATGTAAAGGATTAGTTCCTGAAATTAATAACAGTGTTTTAAGTGTTTGTATTAATTGTGGTGAGAAATATCATTTGAAACCATTTCGTAAAATTAATAATGAATCACAAAAATATTTAGAAGGTACCTAAAAACTATTTATTTGTATAATAATACTAATTATATTAATAATTAAATTACAGATGATTCGTGTAATCAATTAGAAATATTAATAAAAAGTTTGAAGATACGAGAAAAAATTCTATACAAACATCATAAAGATTTCGAAGAAATATATTATCGCCTGTATAGCTACTATGTGGAACACGGTAATTTTTGTTATGTATTTATTATTTCTAATTGCATGTTGGTAGATTGATTAGACAGTCATACAGTTGAGTGATTCTTCACTAAACTATAATACATAAAGTATATAACTAACATCAATAGAAGTCTCGATCTTGATCTTCATTTTGTTTTATCTAGATGTAATTCTTTTAAATTCGTTTCAATTCCCCCACATCTACAAAATGATAGATGATGATCGATATCTAAACTTTGTAACATTACAATTGTACAAAAACTACGAAACAGGTTTTTAGTTTGAATTGTATCGAAAGATTTTCATAACTCATAAGAATTAGACAATTTCATAATCAGTCTTGAATGGTTATCCGTGCAAATCTAAAGCTTTCTATATTTTATTGTATTTTTCTTTCTATTTGTGTTTTGTGCTGTTGAAAATTCAGGTGATGCAGAGAATATGTTTAAATATTTCCATTTATGGTTGGAAAATGAGAAAGCACGCCGTGGTAATAATTCAAGAGGTATTGGAACGAAATTATATGAAGCGGCATTAGCCATTTTACATTGTTTACAAAATGGACAACCGAAAAATTGTACTAATTTGAAGTATGTTTAATTTATTAATCGTTAAAATTACGAAAATTCTTTTAAATATATAATTTCCAGAGATTTTCTACAAAATGTTGAATGTATGATTAGAGAAGCTAAAATAATATTAAATCTATATTATCCATCATACATAACAAATAGACTGAATCGTAAAATACAATTTATATCGACCAAATGAGGTTTTTATTAAAAATTAAATTCCAAAGTGGAAAAAAGAACAATTTGAGTGAAATAATAATAAAAGGAAAATCAATCTTGTTTTATTTTATTACTGACACATAGTTTGTAAATGAATTTGAATATAATTTTTAATAATTTAATGAATAAATACAATATTAATAGAAGAAATCCTATTATATCTAAACAATATAATTTGTATAATGGTAAATCAGCTATAGGACAATGCAAATGTTTTGTACCATTGTGCCGTATAACGTATTCCGTCCACCAAATTGCCTTATCTAAGCCTGACATATCAACATCTCGTATTAGATCAATCGTTTTTCCAATTTGTTTTTTATATTTCGTATTTGTAATCACTTCAATTATAGCATTTTTAAATTCATCAACTGTTAATGTCGTGTAACGCAATTTGATTCCTAATCCTTTACTTGCAATGATTTCAGCATTTTTAAATTGATCAGCATAAAATGGTAATGCAACAATTGGTACATAATTGAATAGTGCCTCTTCGATCGATTGTAAACCAGCTTGTGTTATAAATGCTTTAATATTACGATGTGATAAAATAGCTAATTGTGGTGTCCATTTTAGAATTTTTACATTTCTCGGTTGATTTTCTAAATTCTCATCTTCAAATTTCCATAGAATTTTATATGGTAATTCAGAGAATGTTTGTAGAATTGTTTGTTTTAATTTCGGTGTTAAACTAGCACTTTTCACATTAGTGCCCAAACTAAAATAGATGAAACCTTCACTAGCACTATCTAGATATTCTTGTATATCACTGGCTAATGGTGCTACAGGTTTATTCAAATGTAAACCACCGCCGATTTGAATTGTAGTCGGTGTTAAAGGTCGTATTGCTTGGAAAATTGGATTTGAATTTATAAACAACATGCTAATGTCATTTTGAATATGAAGTAATGATGGCATATTCTCACCAAAATGTCTCTTTACAGTTGCATCTTCTCTGGGATACAATCGAAAATTACTGTACCAAGTCATTATCCACGATACAATAACACTTAATAATCGTTCACGGAATGACAGATCTTTAACGAATGGTAAAATCGTGTCTGGATATAGAATTGATTGTGTTGGATTTCCTATAGCTTCATGTATACGTGTTGGTGCATCTAACGACATTAAACCAATAAATGGTATATTAAATCGTACAGCAAATGCCATTTGTGTTGGATAAGTCACTTCAACCATTAATAAATCAAATATTTCACTTTGATTTTGTATTAAATTTCTAACATCAGGATGAGATAATTGTGCATCAGCTATAATATGTAAGGTTTCCATATATTCACTGATTCGTTCAGTTACTGATAATTTATTTGATGATAAGATCTCATCTGTACTACGCGATTTTAAAATATCATAAGAGAAACTTAAATCGATTTCTTTTAAATTTGTCAATGAGACATTTTTACTTGGATCAGTTGTTAGAATTGTAAGATGGTGTCCTTTTCGTGCTAGTTCTTCCCATATTGGTCGAAACACTATTTGATGACTGTATGATGGTGTAAAGATAGCACCAAGAATTCTTGCATTATCACTAGATTTTATTAATGAACTTAACACAAAGAAAGCAATTATTCGTAACATGTTTTTCATTTAGTTTCAATCAATCAAATGATACTCGTATAATACTCTGGTTGTATAATATCAATCATTTTAATCGATAAGTCTTATCAATCTCTTTAAATTTAGAGTATGTACTCATTCTTAGTTAAATTTTTTATCGTGAACAATTTGTACTTTGTTATTTTCAATTGTTTGATAGAAAATCAATCGTTTATTATTGACGTGACTTTTTATATATTTGCATCTATTCCTATCGGTGCAAGATTTGCAGTGAGTTTACATGTTAAGAAATTCTTAGTTTTGCATCAATTCTGAAAAGTACTAATTGTGAAGCCGGAAACTTATAAATTTTATTACATTACTTTGAATTTTCTTATTAATTTTGTTTATACAACTTAAATTGTATCAAAATGATTACATAAGTCACCAATGAAGCTAATATCTACAATAATTTAAAATTAGTTTCCATTAAAAAAAATCCATTAATGTTAAATAATGTACAGACTACAGATTGAGGATTCCTACATATTATACTGTCTTTATAATCTGCTTTTCATTCGAAACTGTTTCGATTACCTTTTATAGAATGGAATAACTAAAGACCCTTAGATAGGTATTTCATCAACAAACGAAAATCGAACAAGGATTTACATAATCAGTAGGCCAATATGTTGTACACTTGACTATATTTCCTTGATCGATTATTAGAATCCAATACCCCTAAGTACTTAAATAATATAGAAAATAGTTCAGTAAATCTGTACCTCCTACTACAAGTTTTGTAGGAGAATTAGAACTAGTGTGAAGTGATTATGTCTGCACAAATGAATTTGTACATGAACTTGACCATGTTTAGAGAAGATCTCAAGCTTTATAGTGAAGATTTAAGATAATTTGTACGTGAAGTAATTCATAATCGACGTGCACTTTATTTAATTCTTTATCAAGAAGAAATAGACAAATGCTAATTGTTAATTAGTTTAATTGATGAAATATCTAAAGAGTAGGTATATTAGAAATTTTGTGAATTTTGTTTCATTTCAATGAATCAATGTGATTTTTAACTAGTCGAATCAAAATCTATGTATTGATCCTCAACTTAAAGACACTATCATGATTTTGTTGTTTAAGTTGACTTGAACCAATTAATATTTGGTAATGTAACGCATTTTCAAGCGACTTGTATCAGTTCACAATACCCAATATCTCACGTTTTAATGAGCCCGAGAACGACAAATTTGAAGCAATTGTTGAAGCAAGTAATTAGACAAGACGTCATCGTACATGTAAATCTTTATCCAAAAATCACAAATCCTACTTGAAGTCAATATTGTCGAAGAACTTGACTAGTTAGCCAAGTTTATACAAGTCGCTTGAAGATGTGTTCACATTATTAAGTTTTACTTGGTAAATACAAGTCACACGATACAAGAAAAGCTTAATAGTGCTATGATCGTTTGAATTAATTTTACCGTTAACGATGTCGCTTCGTTCAAAGGGAACATTCCAGCTGCCGTGAACTTTACCCTATTATTATGCAATTGTATCGAAATTAAAGTTAATTCACGTATTCTAAAATCAATTCTATCATTTAAAGAATACTTATTCCATATTTCATGTATATGAGTTGATGTTTGATTGATCTATAATAATTATTTATTTATTAAAATTTATTTATTAAAATAGTAATTATTAATTATTATTATTTTTATTTGTACAACTTACTTCTTTCTCTAATTTGCTCCATGATGGATAACATACACATAGCCAGAGAGTAATAAGGCTACCAATATATACAGAATCACTCAACAAAGGAACAAGTGGTGCATTTGTATTAATTAATTCAAATATTATAGAGTAGATAAAGACAATTATAACAGAGAACATCGAAAGTACTGTAATTATTATTGTTGGATTTTGATCTTTATTAAATTGTTTTAATATATTCACTAATTCATGATGAACATTGATTAATTTTCTTATATGATTAATTTTATGGGTTGTTGCTCTTTGTTTAAAACTCTCCAAATTCTTATTTCGTATCGTTGAAATCAATATTTCAAAGTTATCATCAACATATTCTGATAATGAACGATTAATATATTTAAATCTATCCAAAAAACAGTTTAGTATATCTAGTACGAAAAGTATATTTAACACAATAACAATTATTGGTAGATTAAATGAAAGCGCATAATTAATCACTATGTTACCATTATAAATTATCAACATTATTATAGACTCAAGAAACACTATAAAATAGCAAATTTTAAGAAATAATTTTGGTTTAAAAGTGTTTGATTGCCAACCCATTGAGTTATTAATGTCATGTAGTTTAACTAAAATAATATTAGTTTCTTTACTTCTTTTATAAAATGTTAAGAAATTATGCATCATATACAGAATGAAAAATATAGCCACAATTCCATCTACATAATATAAGAAAATATCACGATTTGGACGATTTTTTGTAATCATTTTAACGAAACATAGTAGCGCATAATAAATATGAACTGGTAATGGCCATAATAATTGATAAAAATTATATTTACAGTCATTTGAAATTTCTATATTCCCAGTTAGACGATATAAAATCTTCAACCAAATTGGTATTTCGATAATTGAATGTGGCATTATTTTCGATTTCGATTGTTCTTGAAAATTCACCAGCAGGCGCAATACTGGTAAAGAAATGACTGTTCGGTATTGATCATTTTTATTTAATTATGTTGAAAGCAATAACTTTTCAAATGTTTACAATCATTTTATCATATGAGTAAATTAGTGAAGAAGAAAGAAGAAAAATCAACTAATGTTTACATCAATGCATTTCCGTTCTATTAACAAGTAAATTTTCAAAACTATAAACAAAATTGAAAAGCATATTTTCAATAAAAATTACTAAAAATCCTGTTGACAATACTGTAACTAGCTCTTAATTATATGAGTTGCTGATTTTTGCTGAAGGACTTCATCAAACATATATCAATCACAATAAATTCGTTATTTCTATACAATAATTTGAACAAATGTTTGTATGTATAACAAGGTGTTGTGCAATTTTTCCGTTCAAAAGTTTGTCGTAAAAAATATATAATAAGAGCAACCTGTACAAGAAGTGATTTTTAATATTTTATTAATAATGAACGTCGTTAAGAGAAGGAATTGAAACCAAGGTGACTCGGTTAATTTAACATCTTCCGTTTATCACTCAAATTATTTAAGTCTAAAGTTGCTTAGTGATTGCAAAAGTATTATTGAAATCTAGGGAGTTGGGTAGGTCGACGGTTCGAATAATCGACGCTATAATATAATTCAAAACATTAGCGCTAGATTTTAGTTGATTTTAAGTAATCGTATTTTTGTATGGTTCAGTGCTTTTATTTCGTTGTCAAAAACTCTGCAGTAGTTTATTATCGATAAACTAATTCTTTTGGTAGCTCTTACATTACTGTGTGTCTTGTCTTTATTTAGTCAAAATTGACTAATAATAAGTTCAAATTGAAATAGATGTTCACTTACAGTACCTATAATATTTACATGAGGTTTTTATCATTTATAATCTTGTCATCTGTAAATTAACTGTTTGGTTATTGATGAAATATTAAAGATCTATAGCTATAGAAAAAATTGGATTAGCGATTGTGGAAAAGTATACATTTTTTTTACTATTTATCTTTATAATTGTCCTAATATTTTATTGCTTTCATTATCTTAAAGCTGAGTTAACCAAATTAAAATATGCATTCAAATCTGTTCTAACTTTAAATACTGATTATTGATATTAGAGAATATTGATAAATATATAATATCCAGGGATTTTCTACAAAATGTTGAATGTATCATTAGAGAAGCTAAAATAATATTAAACGTATATTATTCATCATATAGAGGGCCGTCCTAAGTTACATGCCGACCGTGCCCTACTAACAATTATGCGCCCCTCGTCATAAGAAAATACACGAGAGAGGAAACGGGATGTGGGTAGATTTACAAAAGTTTCAGAACGATTTTACCAATAAACAGATAAAAATATAAATTTCTGGTCTCCAGCCAACAAACTGATTTCAGTGCAAGCAAAATTGGCACCCCAGTGCCACAGCCCATGTAGCCCTGTGATTAGCGTGGCCCTGATCATACATAACCAATATACTAAATCGTAAAATACAATTTATATCGACTAAATGAGATTTTTATTGAAGTTTAAATTCCAATGTGGAAAGAACATTTGAGTGACATAATAATAAAAAGAAAATCAATCTTATTTGTTGTTGTCTTGTTTATTTTATTACTGACAAATAGTTTATAATTGAATTTGAATATAATTTTTAATAATTTAAAGAATAAATACAACATTAATCGAAGAAATCCTATTCTACCATAACACAATGTAAATATTTTGTACTATTGTGCCGTACATCTCACCTTAATTCAACCGTTTCTCAAATTTGATTTTTATATTCCATATTTGTAATCACATCAATAATAGCATTTTAAAATGTTTCAACTGTTGACGTTCTGTAACGCAATTTGTGCCCTGATATTTTCAGTTATTCATTGTAATTCTTTTTAGACATAAGCTTGAGATGTTGCTATATTGACGTGATTTATTGTTTTCGGTGCAAGATTTGCAGTTAATTTAAATGTATGTAGTTTTCCATTAATTATCAATAGTATTGATTGTGAAACTCTAAAGTTATAAATTTAACTGAGTTACGTTGAATTTTCCTGTTAATTTTATTTGTACAATTTAAATTGTATCAAAATGATTACATAAGTCACCAATGAAGCTAATATCTACAATAATTTAAAATTAGTTTCCATTAAAAAAAATCCATTAATGTTAAATAATGTACAGACTACAGGTTGAGGATTCCTACATATTATACTGTCTTTATAATCTGCTTTTCATTCGAAACTGTTTCGATCACCTTTTATAGAATGGAATAACTAAAGACCCTTAGATAGGTATTTCATCAACAAACGAAAATCGAACAAGGATTTACATAATCAGTAGGCCAATATGTTGTACACTTGACTATATTTCCTTGATCGATTATTAGAATCCAATACCCCTAAGTACTTAAATAATATAGAAAATAGTTCAGTAAATCTGTACCTCCTACTACAAGTTTTGTAGGAGAATTAGAACTAGTGTGAAGTGATTATGTCTGCACAAATGAATTTGTACATGAACTTGACCATGTTTAGAGAAGATCTCAAGCTTTATAGTGAAGATTTAAGATAATTTGTACGTGAAGTAATTCATAATCGACGTGCACTTTATTTAATTCTTTATCAAGAAGAAATAGACAAATGCTAATTGTGAATCAGTTTAATTGATGAAATATCTAAAGAGTAGGTATATTAGAAATTTTGTGAATTTTGTTTCATTTCAATGAATCAATGTGATTTTTAACTAGTCGAATCAAAATCTATGTATTGATCCTCAACTTAAAGACACTATCATGATTTTGTTGTTTAAGTTGACTTGAACCAATTAATATTTGGTAATGTAACGCATTTCCAAGCTACTTGTATTAATTCACAATACCAACATCTCACGTTTTCAATGAGCCCGAGAACGACATAAATTTGAAACAATTGTTGAAGCAAGTAATTAGACAAGACGTCATCGTACATGTAAATCTTTATCAAAAAATCACAAATCCTACTTGAAGTTAATATTGTCGAAGGACTTGACGAGTTAGCCAAGTTTATACAAGTCGCTTGAAGATGTGTTCACATTATTAAGTTTTACTTGGTAAATACAAGTCACACGATACAAGAAAAGCTTAATAGTGCTATGATCGTTTGAATTAATTTTACCGTTAACGATGTCGCTTCGTTCAAAGGGAACATTCCAGCTGCCGTGAACTTTACCCTATTATTATGCAATTGTATCGAAATTAAAGTTAATTCACGTATTCTAAAATCAATTCTATCATTTAAAGAATACTTATTCCATATTTCATGTATATGAGTTGATGTTTGATTGATCTATAATAATTATTTATTTATAAAAAATTCTAATAATAA
The DNA here is from genome assembly GCA_028455855.1 of Meloe dianella. Lineage (NCBI taxonomy): Eukaryota > Metazoa > Arthropoda > Insecta > Coleoptera > Meloidae > Meloe > Meloe dianella. The sequence continues at coordinate 1,655,681 of JAPTHL010000039.1, forward strand.
TAGTAATTATTAATTATTATTATTTTTATTTGTACAATTTACTTCTTTCTCTAATCTGCTCCATGATGGATAATATACACATAGCCAGAGAATAATAAGACTACCAATATATACAGTATTATTTAACAAAGGAACAAGTGGTGCATTTGTATTAATTAATTCAAATATTTTAGAGTAGATAGAGTCAATTATAATAGAGAACATCGAAATTACTGTAATTACTATTGTTGGATTTTGATCTTTATTAAGTTGTTTTAATATATTCACTAATTCATGATGAACATTGATTAATTTTCTTATATGATTAATTTTATGAGTTGTTTCTCTTTGTTTAAAACTTTCCAAATTCTTATTTCGTATCGTTGAAATCAATATTTCAAAGTTATCATCAACATATTCTGATAATGAACGATTAATATATTTAAATCTATCCAAAAAACAGTTTAGTATATCTAGTACGAAAAGTATATTTAACACAATAACAATTATTGGTAGATGAAATATGACCTCATAATTAATCATTATATTACTATTATAAGTTATCAACATTATTATAGTCTCAAGAAAATGTATAAAATAGAAAATTTTAAGAAATAATTTTGGTTTAAAAGTGTTTGATTGCCAACCCATTGAGTTATTAATGTCATGTAGTTTAACTAAAATAATATTAGTTTCTTTACTTCTTTTATAAAATGTTAAGAAATTATGCATCATATACAGAATGAAAAATATAGCCACAATTCCATCTACATAATATAAGAAAATATCACGATTTGGACGATTTTTTATAATCATTTTAACGAAACATAGTTGCGCATAATAAATATGAACTGGTAATGGCCATAATAATTGATAAAAATTATATTTACAGTCATTTGAAATTTCTATATTTCCAGTTAGACGATATAAAATCTTCAACCAAATTGGTATTTCGATAATTGAATGAGGCATTATTTTCAATTTCGATTGTTCTGGAAAATTCACCAACAGACACAATACTGGTAAAGAAATGACTGTACGGTATTGATCATTTTTATTTAATTATGTTGAAAGCAATAACTTTTCAAATGTTTACAATCATTTTATCAAATGAGTAAATTAATGAAGAAGAGAAGAAAAATCAACTAATGTTTACATCAGTGTATTTCCATTTATTTAAGCTGTTGTCGTTGAGTAATTTTCAATGATTCAGCATGGTATTGGAAAGATAAGTAACATATAATTGAAATATGGTCGGGACGGTGCGTGCATAAGATTTGGATGGCGGCCGATTCTGATAATCGACTCAAATTTTTAACCAAATCGCTATTTCAATTAGAGAGATTAATTATTTTATTTATCTTGAAAATCCTTTAACAGGCAATATCACAGAGAAAAGTAGAATAATAACTTAAACAACCTTTCTTGTTCAAGTTGATGTAATTATATTTATCAGTGACTTGTACAAGAGCTAATTGTAGAGTTTACAGATTGACCTGTTTTATTCCAAATTAGATGTTTCATAATAAATATATTAACATTGAAAACATTTTTACAGCGTTTTTCGTGTTTTATGGCATCTCCATTTTAGCACTGCAGCCGTGACATTTTTCACTTTATAATATGAAGACAAGCTGTTTTTTTTTTCAGTGTTGGCGCCAAGTTTGTGATATATATATATATATATATATATATATATATATATGTATATTAGTTGGCAAAATGCGGTCAAGCATTGTCCTGGAGCATGGTGGCGATATCGAGTGTTCCCACACACTTAACTGTTGTTCTGATAGCGTTTCATACGCCATAATTCTTCACAAGTCACAACTGATGTAAAAAAAATCCGGAATCGACTCACATTGCATTTGTAGAATCTCTGACATTTCCCAACAAGTCTTGGCTACATTTGAAGTATTCCATTATTGCTCTTCCAAAATATAACACAAAGTTTAATAGCAACCGTATTTTAGCAGAAATGATGAAGCCTTCTCTGCTAAACAAAACAACAACTAGGCGCTTCCCATTTTTGTGATGTAATACTGAAGGAGACGACTGTCCAACTACACAAAGTCTAATACCGGGAAACAGTGGCGACCTTAAAAATGTCTATTCTCCAATTAACTAATCAATTAAATTTCTCCAATACACGTCAAATGTTCGATATTTTCCTTTACGAGAGCATGTCACTTCTTTCAATGTCTTATTTCGATGTAACAGCTTATAATTATCCTTAGGGTAATCCGATCCTTACAGGGTGATCCTTGTTTCTGTGTCTGAATCGATGTGTTATTAACCTGAGTATCAGAGCAAAGTTTTGTAACAAAAGATTAAGACGTTTGAAATTGTGCTGATACAAAGCGTACCAAGGTAACAACATCCCAATGGATTTGCCTTCAATTTAACAATGGCACATCAAGCTTTTTGGACCGCCTTGTTAGAATGGATGAAACTTGGATTCATAAAGAAGCTTTGGAATTACACATTTTTGCAAGTAAGTAAAAAGAGTCGGAAACATTCTGTATCTACTCGATCCAAAAAGTTTCGTGTGCAGAAGTCGAGTTGAAAAGTTTGTGCCTCCATTTTCAGGGACAAATCTGGAATAATTTCCATTGATTATTTCAAACAAAGAATATCAAAAGACGATTTAGAAAGCCTTCCACAGGTATCTTCTTTTTGGAGACCAATACATCCTTTACCCAAGTCACTTGCGGGCATGCAAAAAATCGTTAATATCGGTGTTTACAAAACTCAAAAAAAAACATTGAAAGCTCGAGGATTCGAGGATTACTTTTTAAACGTTACATTAAATGTACACAATTTAAAGGTGATTATATTGAATAAAAATTCATAGGAAGGCCAGTTATTGACCAATACTCTCTCTTATATCGTTGGTGCTTCGGCTTTTAATGTCCTAAATGAAATCTACTGTAGTCATTAATTCTGTTCATTTTTTATTTATCCACTACATTTCTAAACTGAATACTCTGTTAGAAAACCAATAAATATAAATATTGAAGTATCTACAGTCTCCTTTCTAACTGTGCTTGCATTTGTTGAACATTTAATGACCAAATAATTGTTGTAGGTTGTTGCTGAAGTTGCTACGTACATTTTTATTTGAATTCAATTTAAAATATAGATATTTCTATTCATAAATTACTACTGTAATTGATTGTAATTTAGATTAATAATAATAATAATGAATATAATGATTCTTTGTCAAACACAATTTTATATTTTTCTATCTAATAAATGACATACACTCAACTAAGTTTATCTATATATAAACAATAGAAAAATGATAATAGATTTGGTTTTTCATCAGTACTCCAACAAACAATAATGGCAGTGGTTGAATCGAATAACAAAACAAGTGAATCGAATTGTATTATTTGTTTAATACATCCATTTGTGATGTTTGGAATATTTACTGGTACTTTAAATATAAATTGTTATTGTCCACATTTAAATAATTCAACAACCGAATGTTTCGTTACATTTTCAAAAGTTAAATGCATTTTTGCGATATTTTCATTTGGAATGATGTTATTATCAGTTGAAATACTGATATTCAACGCATTACAATGTCGTGTTGAATTGAATTTACATTCGGTACATTCATTGTATGATGCATTACACTTTGGTGGTATTTTCATATTTTTCTTAATAATATTTTTGCAATATGAAAAATCCACAAATGCTATGCAATTTTACCAAAATATTCTAAATGAACATGATTTTTATGGTATACCGCATATGTTAACAATCGAGAATCGTCAACATATTAAAAATTACATAAGGAATACAACAACATTACTGACATTACTTTCAATATTTTATACAATTGCAGCATCGTCAAACATAATTTATAAAGATCATTTAGATCCATTAATTGAAATTGGTAAAGTATTATCTGCATTTTATGCCATGCATGCCATGCATCTATTTTTTTTATATTTCAAATTAACAACAATTTTATTTAAATCATGCCACAATCGCATTAAAGAGGTATTATTGCAAGCTTTAAATGGTCGTAAATCACTATTTAATAGTGATTTGGTTGATGGACCTATTGATTTAACACATCATTTAGAATTGCTACAGAATTTACATATTGAAATTAATAAAGCAATAGAAAAAGTATCAAAATCTATGGCACCATTGACACCAATAGTTGTCGTTTTTTTAGAAGCTGGCTTAACACTATCTTTCTACGTTTATTTGAAACATTTAATTATCGAAAGAGTATTTACTGATTTTGTTGTTATAGCTACAGTAATGTCTGTATGTTTTCTTTATACGTTCTCTTATATGTTTATTGTATTTCAAGATCTTTTTGATATCGTAAGTATTTTTCGCTATTCTGGACAACTCGTATTGAGTATGCTGTAGATTTATAATTTATTTTTATTTTGTACAGAATGATGATCTTTTGTCATTTATTTTCACATTACCAATCAGTAGATTTGATGGCTATGAAAGAGATCAAGTGAGATTGAAATCGGGGTCTAGTTTGATTAAAATTCTAATTCGTTTTTCAATTCTAGATTGAATTATTGATCTCAACACTATTACATAAGAAACCAGAATTTTCAGGATCGAATTTTCTTCAATTACGATTGCAAACTGTAGCATCGGTAAGTATACTCTTCAAAAAAATAAAAACGTTTTCTCGTCTGATCAGAGGGAAAGACATTGTAATATCAAACTCGTGTAACAAGAGTGCTTGTAAAGCTCTATTAAATATAGAACACTGATAAATACTTATGAATTGAAGAGATACTTTTTACAGTTAGATAGACTCGAATTTCGCTTAATTTTGTCTAAAGATTGCCTACAGTGTGTTAAAAGCGTGATAAATCATTTTGAGACTTTAGAAAAATGTCTGTTTGCAAAAATAATTATTAATCATAAACATAGTGTTACCTGAGGTACTCAGAGCTCCCGTGTAACAAGTGAAACTTATTTATGAGGCAATTGAAATGTGCTTTAAGGTTGAACGCAGACTGATACAGCAACTCTTCGTCGTGCAAACACTGACAATGGTTTGATGAGCGAACATCAACGGATATTTATTCTTTTGCTTGTAGTAACCATTGGTATTAATTATATTGGTATAATTATTTGAGACAAATGTGACCTAATTTATTTACAAAATGTACAAGAGATTCGAGTTTAATGATTAAAATGCTGTTTTATGTTGATCAAATATTTCGAAATTTCGAATTAAACCAAAACCAAATTCGTGAGCAAATTTTAGTGGATACGCCGGGCTAATCTTGATTTTTTTTTTTTAATTGGTGGATGGGCCAGGTTAATTCTTAATTTTGTATCTATTTTGGAAAATTTGATGGTTGCGTCAGGTCAATCATTAAAGCTTATCTTATTTTTAGAAAATTTGGTGGGTGCGCCAAGGAAAAATTTTGGTGGATGCGCCGGGCTAGTTTCTAAAATGTATCTCACGTTTCGAAAATTTGGTGGATGCGCCGGGATAAATTTTAGATTTTATTCTAATTAAAAAAAAAAATTGATGGGTGCGCCGAGATAAATTTTAAATTTAGCTCTTATTTAAAAAACATCGGTGCATGCGCCAGGCGGAAATTTTGGTGGATGCGCCGGGCGACAATTTCTAAATTTTAATTTCTGCAAGAAAATTTTTGGTAGATGCGCTGGGTGAAAATTCTCAAATTTTGGTGGATGCGTCGGGGACAGTTTTCAATTCTTATTTTTTGCAAGAACATTTTTGGTGGATGCGCTCGGATGATTTTTAAATTTTATTCTAATTTTTAAAAGAATTGATGGGTCCGCAAGGCTAAATTTTAAATTTAGCTGCTAATTATAAACAAAATTGGTGGATGTGCCGGGCGAAAATTTTGGTGAATTCGTCGGGCGAAAATTTTGGGAATTAGGAATGATTAGAATTTTCTCCATCTAAAAACACACAATTTCCTTGTTACAAAAATCTGCAGTCGTCACCCATATGTTTTATCAATGTGCGTTGAGGACGATCAATGTGCGTTGAGCTTATAAATTCGACCAAAACCGTTTTGACTAACAACATTTTTGCTGTATCAGTTTGCGACCGCCCTTAGACATCTACTTGAAAGCACACGGAAAAATTGATCGATGAATCTTTTAGCTTCTCTAGCTCTCGCTTAAATTTTGTTTGACAATCCTGTTTGACAACATTATTGATCAAACAATAATCATCGAGACAACTTACGTTACTTCTAGACTTCAAAAGCAGATAAAGATAAAAGCTTGCTACGAATTCAGATAAAAATGAGGACAGAATATTGATATGTACATGTATTAATTGATAATAGCGATATTCATTTTTCAGATGATTGGAGTTGTAATTACATACGTTTTAGTTTTACTGCAATTTCATGTCCCTTGAGTCGAATAAAACGATTTTAATTCAAATTTAACATGTCCCTAATGATAGTAATTTCATTCATTCTGGTAATTAATTCAATTTCATTACAATAGTAACCAGAGAATAAAAGCTGCAGTTCTAGTTCGATTTGTCGGTGTATTTCATCAAAATCATGGTTGACGAAAACTCCAAAAATTGTATCGCATGTATTTACCGTATTGGTTTTTTAATATCATTTATGATAACACCTTTATATTGTAAATGTTCACATATAAAAAAGGATCAAAAATTCACAATTTTCGATATATCAAGAATTTCATGCGTTTTATCGTGCTGTATTTTAACAATAATTATTATCTCAATTGTGGCATACATTCAAATTTTAAAAACAATCTGTGAAAATGATAAAACACTCTGTTCAATACTATCAACAAATCTTCTTTATGGCATTAATGGATTGTGTTTGATTATATTTTCATTGATGAATATTAAAAAGAAATTGAAAGGTTTAATTGGATGGAATCAATTAATAGAAAATGTTGGCATAAATTTCAATTTTACATCAACGAAAACAATCAATCGTATCTTTTATCGAAATATTGTTTCGTTAATATTGATTTTACCATATTTTTACTATATTTTAACTGATAATTTTGAACATAAAATGACACGTTTTTTAATTACATCAATTAGTATATTCGTCCAAACGAATTTATTAATATTGTTGTCAGTTGAAAGTGTAGTTTATGTTTGCTTATATAGGTGTCTTAAGGATATTATTATAAGATATGTCAATTTAAATATAAGAAGACAAGACGATTTCCTTGCAAATAGATTAAGGAAAATCAACAGATTCTTATTAGCAATGCACCTTAATTGTCATCAAGCTGCACAGTTTTATAAGCCGACATTTTTGTTGTTCATCTGCTTAACAATTGTAAATTTAATTACAAGTTTATATTTAACAATCAAATTTTGGGCAGTTCCATATGCACCCGACTTAATTATTACAATGGGCCGTACAATATACACAGTAATTTTTATAATATACTTCATGAAAATTGTTCAAAAACCTCTCAATATGGTAAGTGGAATGATTATAATTGAATTTATTATTAATATTAATCTGTCTTTAGTATCAGGAAATCTTATCATTTTTGTTTAAATACCCGATAAGTACATTAAAAACTGATGAAGCTTTCCAAATAGAAAATTTAATAATAACGTCAATCAATCAAAAACCAACATTTAAAGCTTCTGAAATTGTTAATATAGATATAAGACTCTTAGCACCTGTAAGTTGATTATGATGATCGAGACACTTTCATGATTTAAATCTTTTTTTTTGTTGGCGATTTACAGATTTGTGGTACTATTATTGCATATGCTTTAATTGCGTTACAATTCCGTGCAGACTGGTTGTCTTAGATTAAAAATCATGGTTGTTTATTTTAATAAAAACTTGACAATCTTATGGTACTCACTGTTCTGATGGATTTATCACATAATCAGAAAATGGTTTGACACACAATTCGAGTGTTTCGATTACACAAGTTGGTCCACATCTAGTTCCATAGGTTTTATCACAAACTTGTGCTGCAAATAATTTATTTATTAATTGTATTTCGCATCTATTATTAATAGGAAATATGTAATTACTAGATAAAATAGCACAAATTATAGAAAATGTAATTGATGTAGCGATTAAAATTCTCATCTTCATTAGTATTTTTCTTGCGAATTTCGATTCGAATTATTTTTGGTGGCCATAGTCTCGACAAAGATGCTGATAAAACGTCGCTGGTAATATTTTCAGATGTCGTTGTTTAATAATTCATCGTAGATATACACAAAAAAAGAGCACACACAGAGTTTATGGAATGAGTTTAAAACAAAACATATAGCAAGATTCTAATTGCTAATAAAACACTTTTCAGGATTAATAAATGTTGATACATAATTTGGAAAGATCGTGAGAACAAGATTTTTTTCACAGACTTTAAGTCACTTGTTCAAGTAAGTACCCACAGAGCACTATCTTTCAAGAGAACGATCCAGTAGAGCAGGGTTACCATAACCATTTTGTACCTGTTTTTAGAAATAACCGAGAAATTTTACTCGAAGTCCAGACATGAATTTCGTCGGTATATTGCATTGGGGTATAAATTTATAAAAAAACTACAAGATTTTACGTAATATGGACTTTCAAAATTATTTATTATAGCTTATGATAACGATTACGAAATTATCTAGCATACTTTTTGTATTGAATTGTTGTTACGAGTATTTTCATTAGTTGATTTTTAGATGTCATCATAATATTATCATCAATTGTCGAAATTTTAGGATTCGAAATACAGCAGTGATTAGTGTCGTGTTTTATGACTGGATTTTGGATTAACCAAGGAGGAATTTATAAGAGGATACTTCGAGCGGTAAGTATATCCAAAATGTACACTTTTAGCATTACTTTTTACAATTGTTACAAAGCAATAGATAATGTTACAACCAATAGCTGTTGTTTTTTTAGAAGCTGGATTATCTTTCTACGTTTATTTGAAACATCATGTTGAACAATCCTGAACAATTTTGTTTTTCAACATTATTAAGCAAACAACAATTATAGAAACAATAACCTTGTTATATTTCAAAATTAAGAAATATACAAGTCGGATAATCGTAACAGTTTGCAGTGACCCTGGCGCATCCACCATTTTTTTAAAGCTACTAATCTCAAGCATTATTTATTTATTAAACAAATAATTCAGTTGTTTTTATACTCAGCTTCTTTAAAGTTGTATTTGTAGTAACAATACGTTTGTAGCAGGTTGTCGGCAATTATATCTTAGTTGGTGTTAAAATCAGCTAGACGATAATCAACGAACTGGCAAGTAATTTTAAATCGTTTCCAATTACATATTTATGCTGCCTCGTGTTGTCCCACAATGAAGATATATAAATTTTTGTATCGTTTTTTCAGCATATTTTCTATACCACCTTTGCCAATATGGTGATTTGTGAATAACGTTGTTGCATTTACTTGTGTTTTTTCTATTGTGGTTTCTATTTTATATCTGTATTGACTGCTTTTAAAGTGGAATAAAATAGTACTTATGCAGTAAATTAAAAATGACTTGATCAATTTGACTCGATTTCTTGATTTCTTGATTCTACTTTGCTTAATAAAGGCGATGTTAAATTTTACATTTAATAATCCAGTTACTCCACAGGTACGATAAAAGAAACGAATTTTTCATGAGAATTTAGGTAACGATTTTCGTTATTTTCTCTAACATCAAAATAGTTTTTTGCTTAAACTAAAACTATCACGAAAGCACAATTTAAATAAATATTTAGCTGTTTTCCTATCACAACCTTGTTTAGTGTTTATCTACCTACGACACATACTCTCTTATCTATAATAAATAAGTGCAATATTTTTCGAAAATACCGCAATTATGCGAATAATTTGTTAAAAAACAAACACTACAACAAATATTTAAAAGATTGAAGTACTGAAAGTGCAGTTATTCGAGTAAACACAATGAAGCTATTAAGTCCACTTTTTATAATTTTCTGCCTTACATTGGTAACATCAACAATTCGTATGTAAAAATATAGTCTTTATAGAAATTAATCATTTATATTATTTAGAATAATTAAGTTTTATTGTTTTTAAGTTTGCGATGACAACAAATCTTGTCCTGCTGGAGAAGTTTATAAATCGTGTGGTAGTGCATGCCCTCCAAGTTGTACAAATCCTCGCCCAATATGTACAGAACAATGTGTTAAAGATGGTTGCTACTGCAAGAATGATTTCTACCGTAATTCCAAAGGAAAATGTGTCCCTCTAAATCAATGTTGATGTCAAGTTGAAATTCTTGTCTATAAATGGAAATGTTAATAAATTCTTCAATCAGCAAATAATTTATTTTAAACAAAACGCCTAGACGTTTCCTACATTCTTTTGTTTGTTAATAAAACATCCAGAAATTGACTTGCCTTAATTAATACTTTCTAGTTTTTTTTCTATGCAATGATTTTGGTAACGTTATCGATTCATACAACGTCATCTTAGCAATAGAACATTCAAAAGCCACAATATTGAATATTGATTCTTCGGTGTTTAATAGCTTCAATTTTGAGATCGAAGGAAAACATATCTAGGGCGTACGTTCTATATAGTTTCTCTTCTATGAACGTCAATATTTGTTTCAACATTTGTTAACAGTTTCTACTATGTAATAGAGTTTCATTGATTTCCAAGGTGTTCAAGGGAAAAGTAATACAAAAAATAAAATAAATAAACACATAAATAATAATAAACATGAAATATTTTTTGAGATTAAACACTTTAAGTTTAGTCGCATTGTTCTAAACGTACACATTTCCCATTTGAATTACGGTACAATCCATCTATACAGTAACAGCCTACGTTGCATTTATAAGTACAAAATTCAGGATTTGGATTTGCACATGTTGGGGGACATAATGGACCACAACCATATCTTTCTCCAGGTGAACATCCGGAATTATTGTCTCCATCTTAAAAACAATCATCAATTTCTTCATATTTATTAATAAATGAGTAATGAGTCTACTTACGTGGTTGTGATGTTACAGAAACAACAAAACAAACTACTAACAATAATAGTGAAGGCTTCATTATTTTCGTTTGAGTATACGAATGACTTTAACAGGACTAGTTGTCTTTTATACTTTGTATTTCTATTTTTGTATAATTGCACAGTAAAAATGTAATTGTCCTTTTTATGAATAAAATGTTAATGAAATTTTTTATCATACAGTAAACGGTAGTGATATTAAAAATGGAAATTTTATATTTCATTTGAAACTATATAAAAATAATTAGGAAAAATAGTTAGTGCTGTGTATATTGTTATGTTTATTAAAACAGTATACATTGTGACAGAAAGATACATATTCATTTTCTAAATGTATGTAAAAGTGCATTTTATAAGGTAGTGCTCTCCTATTTTCTCCATACAACAATTCTCATCGGCTGAGAGGCTGACAGAGGCCTTTTAGGTATTGGATTGAAAGTTACAATGTGTTCTATTAACATATGTTTTGTAGAATTATTACATTGCAGAAGTATTTGTTTATTTATCGATTATCCCCATCACAATTCATCTACATCCGTCTACATATATCGTGCCATAGAATTTTAAATTTGCCTGGAGCCCCATGAAGCTATAATGTGCCATTATTGTTGGTTAGATATTGTGATATTTGTTACAGTTGGTAGATGAATGACATTTACAGTTTGCCATATTATTGTTAGTGAAAATCACAAAAACCATTAACTCTATCTTTTTGTAAACATACAAATTAAAGAAATCAGACAGGCTGTTAAAATTTAACATTACGGTAATAAAGAAATTATATTATAGCTTTAGATTAGCCCATGTACGTAAATTTGTGGTTTAATTGTTTCGAAAATTGATGATAACTGAAAATATACTATAAACTCCTCTAATCATCTAGAAAATAAATCATTTAATGTAAATAATATTAATTTCTTATTGAATGAATTTGATTATCTACCGCTAGTCCTAATGCATAATTAATAGAGTATTTCTCAGAAAACTTCAATTGTCTTTTCTTTGCTATATTAATTAGTATAATTAAGTAAAGTTTGCGATTTTCGTAATTCATATTATACCAATCAATTTCTTTAGATTTTTCGTAAACATCATCATTCTGAAAATCAATTAGAGTAATGTGTATTCCCATATATAACTGTACCTATGTTTTTTGATTTAGGATAAAATTTATTTATATACTTACTATGTCCTCTACAGATTGCCCTCCAATTAAAAGAGCCGATGTATTTGTTATTACAAAAGTAGTAAGAAGCACAGCAGCAGTATAAAATAGTGAACGTTCAATGGCCGTTACAGAATTTTTATTTATATTTTGAATTGTACTTTGGGACGTTACAAGAACAGAAGCACTTGCACTTATCAATAGTCCACATAATGTAAAATAAACAATCAGCTGTGAAATTTCGTTAATTTTCTTGTGGCCACTTCTAAAATTATTAATTTTAAATATAATTAGTAAACAAGATTATAAATTAAGAGGAAACTCACATTATAAGTTCTTGATGTCTTTTAATAAAATAGATTAGACGACGTTTTATCTCATTTTGATGTGACAAATTATCAATTGGATGTATCATTTTCAAGACATATTGCTTTGGACATATTGTTATTTCATTTATGTAATCACCTAATAGCATTATCTGATATCTTATATGTTGTGTATAATAAATAACTTGATAACAATGAGCTATATATACAGTAAATATCAATGGAAAAATCATAATAAAATAAATGTGTATTAATAATTTTGAATGTTCTGGAAAATAGTCAACCAAAATTTTTACTATTATAAACAGGTCATAATAATATTTTTCATTTAAGTAAAAACTACAAGCAAGCATAATACCAAAGAATGTATTAACAACTGCAAATATTTCAATTATTCTCATTTGATTTTTGATTTTCATTGCTACAGATTTCGTTGAGCTGTCAATTGACCATAGATACAGTTCATTGGATAAATTTTCAATTAATTTAGGTTTTATCAGTAAAATCACCATTGCTAATATTGCCTAAAATATTTATAATGGATGAAATTACGCTTATTATGTAAGAGAGATTATCCACAAATAATATTATTAAAAGCTATAATTCAAGTGTTCGTTGCTGAAATACTTTCAAGGTGCACAAGGGGGATTATAACGTGCAATACTTTTCAGTGGAATACTTTGTAATATTTTGAAGTAAATACTTACATAAAAATATATGAAATATATAGGTCCATACTGTATAAACTGTTGTACGTTTAATTTATATACAAACAAGTAAGTCTCAATGATTTGAATGGAGACTAATGCTATTAAATCTAACACCAAAAGGATTTTGATAAAATGAAATTGATATAATCCCGAACACAAAAATTTAATAATTTTAAGACCATCACATTTCATTTCTGATTTACTTTCATATTTCAACATTTCAAATAATTATTCACTAACTATGAGACAAAATTTCGTATTACTTTACCAGAAACTTCAACTACTTATGAACTTTATTCAAGAATAACGGACTTTACATCCTTTCTGATTTTCATTTTATACTGTTCAATTATATCATCATCATCATCATCATCATCATCATCATCATCATATTACAGAATGAGCGTGCTATTAAACAGCCATTAAGTTGTCGTTAATCAATAATTAATAATGACCTGATCGAATTAATTCACTATTAAATTTGACCTAGAAACAGTTTCGATATTTGATTTTATAAGCCATCGATTATCGGTAGTCGGTTGATATAAGTGTTTAAAAACCAATTTTAAAGCAAATTGTACAAATTTGGAGGATGAGGATGTTATTCTCTTAATTGAAATCATAATAATCTCCAATGATTGAAAATTCACTTGATACTATGGATTCGAAATTCTCATTCATGTTCATTATATAGATTGAATAATTTATTTCAAAACGTAATGCACCATTAAGAAAGTAATGTTTTTTTTAAAATCGATTTTAATGTTATTTGCCTACTACTGACAACATCAATTACCAGCTTGCTTAGCGAGAATTTTCGACCTTTTAATGATTGTTTTTGAGTTCTGGAAATAGATAATAATCAAAAAGGGCTAAATTTGGAGAATATAAAGGGGCATTTGACAATATCAAAACCAATGTCATTGATTATTTGCATAGTAATAGGTCACTTGTGGACAGAGCATTCTCCTCCAAAGACAAGATGCGTTTGGAAAGTTTTCCTAGTCGTGTTATCACAAGTTTGGTACGAAGTTTAATTAATATTTTTCCACCACTGATTTTCTTTGTTCCAATTAATCAATGGAAATTATGCTACTTTTATCCCAGAAAATAGAGAGCCGACTGCTGTGCACGAACCTTTTTAGACTGAGAAGAACTACAATGTTTCAATTCTGTAGGATCTGAATCGAAATGTTGAATCCACGTTTCATTCATTGTAACAAAGCGTTTGATTGTTAAAAAATCCATTGCGGATAAATTCAAAACGGCTTAATTTTAGATGATCAATATAAAGTTGCCAAATAATTTAATCTAAAAAAGTAATGAATCAAATCAACATTTAATCTTCTAGAAAATATCACTTAATGAACAATCGATAATGAACAGTTTTTAATAAATAAAAAAAATACCAATAGCGTTTCTCAATAAAATTTCAAATAGAATTAATTAGGTCAAGTGTTTATTAATTCTTTTTTAATGACTAATTTTTCATTCTGTACCTGTTAATAGATAAATTATTCAACGAACGGAATAAACATTAAAAGGAACTTAGAGTCCTTTGTAGCTGAATGGTAAAACTTTCTGCCTTTTCATCATAAGCAGTTGTACTAGTAGCAAAGGAATAACGAACATTTAAAATAAGCGTCTCATAATTAGTGAATGATTATTAGAAATGTTGGAATATGAAAGTAAATCAGAAATGAAAAGTGATGGTCTTAAAATTATTAAATTTTTGGGTTCGGGATTCTACCAGTTTCATTTTATCAAAATCCTTATGGTGTTAGATTTAATAGCATTAGTCTCTATTCAAATCATTGAGGCTTACTTGTTTGTATATAAATTAAACGTACAACAGTTTATACAATATGGACCTGTATATTTCATATATTTTTATGTAAGTATTTACTTCAAAACATTACAAAGTATTCCACTGAAAAGTATTGCACGTTATAATCCCCCTTGTGCACCTTGAAAGTATTTCAGCAACGAACACTTGAATTATAGCTTTTAATAATATTATTTGTGGATAATCTCTCTTACATAATAAGCGTAATTTCATCCATTATAAATATTTTAGGCAATATTAGCAATGGTGATTTTACTGATAAAACCTAAATTAATTGAAAATTTATCCAATGAACTGTATCTATGGTCAATTGACAGCTCAACGAAATCTGTAGCAATGAAAATCAAAAATCAAATGAGAATAATTGAAATATTTGCAGTTGTTAATACATTCTTTGGTATTATGCTTGCTTGTAGTTTTTACTTAAATGAAAAATATTATTATGACCTGTTTATAATAGTAAAAATTTTGGTTGACTATTTTCCAGAACATTCAAAATTATTAATACACATTTATTTTATTATGATTTTTCCATTGATATTTACTGTATATATAGCTCATTGTTATCAAGTTATTTATTATACACAACATATAAGATATCAGATAATGCTATTAGGTGATTACATAAATGAAATAACAATATGTCCAAGGCAATATGTCTTGAAAATGATACATCCAATTGATAATTTGTCACATCAAAATGAGATAAAACGTCGTCTAATCTATTTTATTAAAAGACATCAAGAACTTATAATGTGAGTTTCCTCTTAATTTATAATCTTGTTTACTAATTATATTTAAAATTAATAATTTTAGAAGTGGCCACAAGAAAATTAACGAAATTTCACAGCTGATTGTTTATTTTACATTATGTGGACTATTGATAAGTGCAAGTGCTTCTGTTCTTGTAACGTCCCAAAGTACAATTCAAAATATAAATAAAAATTCTGTAACGGCCATTGAACGTTCACTATTTTATACTGCTGCTGTGCTTCTTACTACTTTTGTAATAACAAATACATCGGCTCTTTTAATTGGAGGGCAATCTGTAGAGGACATAGTAAGTATATAAATAAATTTTATCCTAAATCAAAAAACATAGGTACAGTTATATATGGGAATGACACATTACTCTAATTGATTTTCAGCATGATGATGCTTACGAAAAATTTAAACAAATTGATTGGTACAATATGGATTACGAAAATCGCAAACTTTACTTAATTATACTAATTAATATAGCAAAGACAACACAATTGAAGTTTTCTGAGAAATATTCTATTAATTATGCATTAGGACTAGCGGTAGATAATCAAATTCATTCAATAAGAAATTAATATTATTTACATTAAATGATTTATTTTCTAGATGATTAGAGGAGTTTATAGTATATTTTCAGTTATCATCAATGTTCGAAACAATTAAACCACAAATTTACGTACATGGGCTAATCTAAAGCTACAATATAATTTCTTTATTACCGTAATGTTAAATTTTAACAGCCTGTCTGATTTCTTTAATTTGTATGTTTACAAAAAGATAGAGTTAATGGTTTTTGTGATTTTCACTAACAATAATATGGCAAACTGTAAATGTCATTCATCTACCAACTGTAACAAATATCACAATATCTAACCAACAATAATGGCACATTATAGCTTCATGGGGCTCCAGGCAAATTTAAAATTCTATGGCACGATATATGTAGACGGATGTAGATGAATTGTGATGGGGATAATCGATAAATAAACAAATACTTCTGCAATGTAATAATTCTACAAAACATATGTTAATAGAACACATTGTAACTTTCAATCCAATACCTAAAAGGCCTCTGTCAGCCTCTCAGCCGATGAGAATTGTTGTATGCACTTTTACATACATTTAGAAAATGAATATGTATCTTTCTGTCACAATGTATACTGTTTTAATAAACATAACAATATACACAGCACTAACTATTTTTCCTAATTATTTTTATATAGTTTCAAATGAAATATAAAATTTCCATTTTTAATATCACTACCGTTTACTGTATGATAAAAAATTTCATTAACATTTTATTCATAAAAAGGACAATTACATTTTTACTGTGCAATTATACAAAAATAGAAATACAAAGTATAAAAGACAACTAGTCCTGTTAAAGTCATTCGTATACTCAAACGAAAATAATGAAGCCTTCACTATTATTGTTAGTAGTTTGTTTTGTTGTTTCTGTAACATCACAACCACGTAAGTAGACTCATTACTTATTTATTAATAAATATGAAGAAATTGATGATTGTTATTAAGATGGAGACAATAATTCCGGATGTTCACCTGGAGAAAGATATGGTTGTGGTCCATTATGTCCCCCAACATGTGCAAATCCAAATCCTGAATTTTGTACTTATAAATGCAACGTAGGCTGTTACTGTATAGATGGATTGTACCGTAATTCAAATGGGAAATGTGTACTTTTAGAACAATGCGATTGAAGTAAAATTGTTTAATTTTTAATTTAACGTTTATTATAATTTGCAAAATTGTTCTTGGTTGAGGGTATCGTATTAAATAATGTATCTATTTCTGATTGTTTATTTTTAGGTTTTATTTGGTTTGATCATTTAAGGGACCATTAAAACTCCATTACTTTGCAGAGACTGTTGACAAAGATCTAAATGAATTTCAAGTCCTTTCGCTTTGATGTTTTAAATTGATTGTCAATACATTGATATGTTGTCAGCATCATTCGCTTTTGATCATCATTGAGATATTTGGGTAGGTTTTTGTGGAGAGTTTTCATTCACAATTTCAAAACTTCTTAATCTTTCCCGTCAACACTTCACTCTGTCAAATTTTATACATTTTTCCATAATAACGCGATTTGTTTTTATCCGCTAGAGAGATTCAATGTCAATTATTTACTAATTACGATTTTAATTCTGACACAATCAATAATTAATTGTTGTGGAAAAGGACCAACAAAAGTAAATGATAAATGATTGTGATAGATAAATAAATTCTAAACTGTGCAAATTTAAAAGATGCTATTGTCATTTATTTATTTATTATTATTCAAAGTGTAGAAACAATGAAAGAAAGAAGCAACAACTTCTATTTATTATTCTTAGTAATGACAAAAACGTGCTTTTGGTAAACACTCCACGATGTTAACGCCTCCTCTTAATTATTCACGATCTATGACTTTCTGTGCAACGAATTCTGCAATTTCTTCAGAAGTTGGAGTCATGCCATCTGTTAATACAACAGCAGTTGCCAGTAATTCACCATCTATCTCATCTGGTATACCAAACACACAAGCTTCAGCAATAGCTGGATGTTCTAATAAAACACCTTCAATTACAGATGTTACAAAATGCAATGATTGATATTTAAACATTTTTTTAATACGATCAACAAAATAAAGACATTCATTCTCATGATAATAACCACCATCACCAGTTTTTCAGGAACTATCTTCATCAAATACATCACCATTATAATAACCAATCATGATACGTGATGATTTTACACAAATTTCACCTTCTTGGTGTTGCAATAGAAGTTCTCCTGTATTAGGATTAATTATTTTTACTCCAGTACCAGATAAAACTTTTCCGCAGGATTCTAATTTTATGACACAAAACCACCTTCTGTCAAACCATAACCATTGATTATGTTAGAATCTTAAAGTATTTTACGAGCGTTTTGTAGTTGTGTTGTGCTCCAGGCTATTTTAAAATTGTATGGCACGATATATGTAGATTTTTTCAATGGGAGTTGGTTTCCAAACTGTCGGTGAATTGTAATGGAGACTTTCGATAAATAAACAACTAGTTCTGACAGAAAATCACCGCTTCATCAGCTGTAATAAAATAATTCTATAAATATATGTTAATCAACAACATTGTAACTTTCTATTCAATAGCTAAAAGGCTTCTGTCAGCCTCTTAATCGATAAAAATTGTTGTATGAAAACAATAAGGAATAAGCACGGATTTACATAATGCACTTTTCATAAATTTGGAAAATGAATATTTATCTTTTTGTTACACATTATACTGTTTTAATAAATGCAAAAATATCGACAACACAGTACAAGTGTTTTTTTGTTTTTTTTTTGTAAATTAGATATGATGTTACTTGTTAATCCACATCAACAAATTATTGAGGTTACCTTTTATCTGTATGAAAACTGAGTACATGAATGCAATTACTATTGTTTGTCGCTATTTTTAAATAGATTCAAATGAAATATGAAATTTTCATTTTTAATGTTGCTACTACCATTTACTGTGTGATAAAAATGTGAATAAGATACATATAATTAACAAATTACATTTTTATTGAGCAATTATACACAAATTGAAATACAAAGTATAAAAAACAGCTCTTTCTGTTAAAGTCATTCGTATACTCTAACGAAAATAATGAAGTCTTTACTATTATTGTTGGTTGTTTGTTTTGTTGTTTCTGTAACATCACAACCATGTAAGTATACAAAAAATTTGTCACTTATTTATCTATTAATTTGATGAAATTAATAATCGTTTTTAAGATGAACACAAAAATTACGTGTGTCCACCTGGAGAAGTTTATGAGACTTGTGGAACAGCATGTCCTCTAACATGTGCAGACCCAGAACCTCGAGCATGTATTTTAATATGCACACAAGGATGTTTCTGTAAAGATGGTTTTTTGCGAAATTCATACGGGAAATGTGTACGTATAGAACAATGCAACTAAACTAAAATTGTTTAATTTCTAATATTGTGTTTATTATTAATTACAAAATCGTTTTTGGTTGACTATATTGTATTAAATAATGTATCTATTTTTGATTGTTTATTTTTGGGTTTTATTTGTTTTGATCATTTAAGGGACCATTAAAACTCCATTATCTTGCAGAGACTGTTGACAAAGATTTAAATGAATTTCAAGTCCTTTCGCTTAAGTTTGATGTTTTAAATTGATTGCCCATACATTGATATGTTGTCAGCATCATTCGCTTTTAATCATCATATGATGATCTGTCACAAATAAAAGCTTTTATGGAAATTTCAAATTTCCGATTATTCACAAATATTCCATTCAGTTGGAACTGGTTAATTTCAACACTCTTTGACTTATGAGACCCACAATATACAGCAACAGGGAATGGTTTGTATGCGTCAGATTCATGATAAATTTTGCACAAAATGGGCCAAAATTCCTTAGAACTTGATTTGAATAAAGATATGCCATCAATATTTACCAGCAACTCAATGGAATCAATTTTAGGTAGATTGCAGTTAATATATTTTTGCAAATAACCAGTAATACCGAAATAAACAAACTCACCATCACTTGACTCATCAAATTTTTCACGAACCTAATGTGGAACTCGTTAGGATAACCCGGTGACAAATAGATTACTTTCCAGTAAGGCGATCATGAAAAGTGCTCAAATGGACCTGATCAGGATAACCAGATTAATGGACCTTATTAGGACAACCCGAAGGGAAATAAATTTATGTTCAGTGAGGCTATCCTCAAAAGTTCCTTAGATGGACTTTATTAGGACAACCCGATGGGAAATAAATTTATGTTCAGTGAGGCTATCCTCAGATGTTCCTTAGATGGACCTGATGAGAATAACCCGATGGGAAATAAATTTATTTTCAATAAGGTATTCCTGAGAAGTTCCTTAGATGGTCCTGATCAGGACAACCCGAAGGGAAACAACTTTTTTGATGTGAAACATCTATTGGCGCGGGTCAACCGGATTTTTGGCGTGGCGACGTTTGCGAGTGTAGCGACGGGCTGCCATTCGCAGCCAACTGCGTACCCCTCACCTCACTCGCGTCAACGGTGTTGTTTACTACGGTAAACAAAACCTGTGTTTTACTTAGAACTAAAAAATTGTGTGCGTGTAAACTTTACGCGCGATTGAAGTAAAACTTTTTGACGTTTATGACATATCACTGAAACGATTAAACTATTTTATATTCTATATGAAATTCGTTATATAATTTTGAGAATCAAAAATTAAATTAAAGGTTAAATCATCCCATGTCAATCTACCCAAAATTCAAACCTGTTCTCCTATTCCTACAACCAACCAATAGCTTTCCTCATGTTGTAGTCACGATGAGCATGCTGAAGAGCTATCATTTCCGTGTATTTATATGGGACACTTTAGAAAATTTAGGGATACAGTCAAAGTTACACCTTTCATGATGGCATCTAGTGAATTGCGGCGTAAGGATCGTCGAGGAGTCGATCCCTATCATTTGTTATATATGGCAGTAAAGATAATGAGACTGCGGGTTCGTGACTGTTTAACAATCGCGTTTAAACATGTCGGTACAAATACCAATATAACTAAGGAACAAGTTCAATCCGAAGAGTATATTCATAATTGCATAGAGTCCAATTTAGCTTTTCTACGGACGATACCAGATTCAGTTTGGTACTGGTCTTCAAGGAAAAAAGATTTATTTGCAATGATTCGGCAGCTAGGGAAACCAACTGCATTCATGACACTAAGCGCAAATGAAATAGGGTGGCAGGATTTAATAACATTATTGCATAAATTAGCTGAAGGAAAAGGAAATATGCCAAATCTCATCGCATCAGAACTAAATTTTATCCAAAAAAGTTCATTAATTAACAACGATGCTGTTACATGTGCTATTTATTTTAACAAGTTAATTAATGTTATAATGACAATTTTACAATCAAAAAAGATCAGTCCATTTGGTAAGTTTAGGGTTATAAACTACTTTCTGAGGATTGAATTTCAACATCGTGGAAGTCCACACGCGCATATCCTTTTATGGCTTGATAATGCTCCCATGCATATTACTTATAAGAACACGATGTTTCATATCTACCAGGCGTCCCGTGACGGCTCACTTTTTTTTTCAGTAAGACCATCCTGATGCGGTCCTTATCTGGAACTTGTCAGGTTTGCACTAATCAGGTCAACCTTATTGCAGCCTGATAAGGTCCTTATGACACTTCACAGAAATCAGGAATAATTTCTAGTCGGGATTGAGATATTTGGGTAGGTATTTTGTGAAGAGTTTTCATTCACAATTTCAAAACGGCTTAATCTTTTCTGTCAACACTTCACTCTATCAAAGTTTATGCATTTTTATCCGCTAGGGAGACTCAATGTCAACTATTTATTAATTTACGATTTAATTATAACACAAACAATGAATTAATTGTTGTGCAAAATGACCAACAAAAGTAAATGACAAATGTTTGTGTTAGATAAATAAATTCTAAACTGTGCAATTTCGGTGGATGCGCCTACAATTAACTGTGTACTGTTCATTTATTTATTATAATTCAACTGTATAAAAAATGCAAAAAAAAATGAATCCTTTTATTTATAATATTTAGGAATTCGAAAACTGTAGTTGAAATTTCCTTTCAACGATTAATTTTTCATGCTTCCTATAATTTGAGCTTTAACATCACGCCTCATCAATTTACCACTGGGTGTTTTTGGTAAATTCTCCACGATCTTAACGCCTCCTCTTAATTTTTCACGATCTATGACTTTCTGTGCAACGAATTCGGCAATTTCTTCAGAAGTTGCAGTCAAGCCATCTTTTAATACAACAGCAGCTGCCGGCAATTCACCATCTATCTCATCTGGTATACCAACAACACAAACTTCAACAATAGCTGGATGTTCTAATAAAACACGTTCAATTGCGGATGGCACAATATGCCATGATTGATATTTAAACATTTCCTTAATACGATCAACAACATAAATACAGTCATCTTCATCATAATAACCGATATCTCCAGATTTTAAATAACCATCATTATCGAAAACATCTGATGAGTCTGCATTATAATAACCGGCCATTATGGAACATGATTTTAAACAAATTTCACCTTTTTGGTAAGGTGGTAAAAGTTCTCGTGTATCAATATCAACGATCTTCATTGTAATACCACATAGTAATTTTCCACAAGATCCTAATTTTTTAGGAATAAGATCTCGATCTTGACTTGGATCAAAATTTGCAATACCACCAGTTTCTGTCATACCATACCCAACCAATACATTAGAATCTTTGAATACTTTATGGATTTTCTCCAACTGTGATGGTGTAACAGGGGTTCCACCAAGTATTATAGTATCCAAAGAGGATAGATTGAATTTTCCAGCATCTTTGAAGAATGATAATTTATAAGCAAGTAAACTAGCTGTAAATATGAAGGTTACCTAAAGATAAATGGAAATTTTAAATATATTCTCGTTTAATCGAAAAATTCAACTAACTTTATACTTTTCGATAATTTTAAAAGTCTGTTCCACATTAAATTGGGGTATTAATACGCGATAACCACCATAGAAAAAGTTGGCAATCACCATGGAAATACCTGATATCCAATATAATGACGAAAAATGGATGATAGCATTATAATTGAACCTAAAATTTTTGCATTTTAATCAATAGAATCATTGATAAGAGAACTAGTCTTACTGTAAGTGATTAGTGTAGTTAATTATACTTCTAGAACTTATTGAGATGGCTTTAGGTAATCCAGTTGTTCCAGAACTGAAGAACAACACGGCAACTTCGTCTGCATTTATTTTGATCAGTTCAAATTTATCTTCATCTTTACCAATTTTTGTAAAATCCTTGAAATTCGGATATTGAGATGATTTGCCAAACATGACAATTTGTGGTTTATTTTCAAAATTTTCAATTGCTTGTTCAATAAGACTCAATGATTTCGTTTCAACAAATATCATAGAGGGTTCAACAAGCTTTAAAAGATGTTTAACATGACTTGATGATAATGTTGGATCCAATGAGCCAACTTTAGCACCTAAATAAGTTGCTCCTATTAACGGAATAATGTTATCTAAACAATTAACAGTACAAAATACAACAACATCTTTTGATGTTATTCCTCTTTTGACATTTCAATGGCCACTCTAACACTTCGCTCCTTGACGCTATTGAACGATTCTTTTTGATCTGTTATCGAATCAATCTATAATTATTTATAATTGATAAATTGTGGATTCTAAAGTGATTTGATTAGACTCACCTGAGCAATTTTATCACCATGCTTATCGCACATTGTATAGAAAAATTCTCCTAGTGATATATCAAATGAATGTTGGATTTGTGATCCATGAATTATTCTGGCATCCATTTTATGTCAATTAGATTTATTTTGTAAAATGTTGTTCTTGTACGTTGTTATACCACGTTTGATAAATATCTAACTGATAAAATGCGTGGTAACCAGCAATTAGGAAATTGAAATGAAAAGAATAGACACTGCATATAGATTTTAATTGTTTATTACTAACAATAAGATAAGATATGAAATTCCTTGGCAAGGGTTAGGTATGCCGTATTTTCTTTATAAATTAAGATCAATATGATAAGGTGCATTAAGAGGCATGTTTACACTTTCAAAAGCTATTATCGACAAAATATTAACTGATTCCGTTATCATTTGGCCATCATTTTAATTACGAATTGCCAAACTGATTATTATCGAATTTTAAATCAGTAAGTTCCATCAAACGTTTTTACTTTTTAATAAATTACATGAACATAATTAATACTACACACAGTTGATTGCTGAAGCTCTTGCTTCTCGCCTAATTAACTTTCCAGTTGGTGTTTTTGGTAAACTTTCAACAATCTGTACACCTGCTCTTAGTTTTTCGCGATCTAACACCCTCTGTGTAATGAATTCGGAAATTTCCTCAGGTGTTGCACTCATAGATTTTTTTAATACAACAGAAGCTGCCGGTACATCACCATCTACCTCATCTGGTATACCGAAAACACAAGCTTCAGCAACAGCTGGATGTTCTAATAAAACACCTTCAATTACTGATGGTACAATATGCCATGATTGATATTTGAACATTTCTTTAATACGATCAACAATATAAAGACACTCATCCTCATCATAATAACCAATATCACCGGTTTTCAAGAAGCCATCTTCATCAAATACATCTGAAGAATCACCATTATAATAACCAATCATCACACGTGATGATTTTACACAAATTTCACCTTCTTGATGTGGTGGTAGAAGTTCTCCTGTACTGGGATTAACGATTTTTACTTCTGCACCAGTTAAAACTTTTCCGCAGGATTTTAATTTTCTTTCCATAAGTTCTTGATGCAGATTGGGCTCGAAATATGACACAAAACCACCTTCGGTCAAACCGTAACCATTGATTATGTTAGTATTCTGAAATGTTTTACGTGCGTTTTGCAGTTGCGTTTTACTAATTGGGGCTCCACCAACGAGTATAGTAGTTAAAGAGGAAATATCGTAATTTTTAATATCTTTGAACGATGCTAATTTATGAGCAATTAGAGGGGCTGTAAATGCGAATGTTACCTAGAAATAAAAGTTGTTTTAATACAATTACCTCTATGTAGTAATAATAAGTAGCTTACTCTGTATTTTTCAATAGTCTTACAAGTTTCTTCTGCATCAAACTGTGTGATTAATACACGATAACCGCCATAGAAGAAACTTGAAATTACCATGCCAACACCAGATATCCAATATAACGTTGTGAAGTGCATAATTGAGCTAAAATCTATACCAGAAGAACTACAAATAATAAAAAAGCTTAAAAGTTTGTAATCAGAAAAACATAATAAACCTCACTTTAAACAGTTAATAGAGTTGAGTATACTGCGTGAACTTAAACAAATAGCTTTAGGTAATCCAGTAGTGCCTGAACTGAAAAATAATATTGCAGGATCATTTGGACTCATTTGGATTGGTTTAAATCTATCTTCATTTTCTGTAGGTTGTGTAAAATCTTCTAAAGTTGAATATTCGGTTGATTTACCAAAAATAATAATTTGTGGTGATTTATCGAAAATCTCAATCGCTTGTTCAATTAAATTCACGAATTTATCTTCAACAAATATCATTGATGGCTTAACAATATTTAAAAGATGCTTAATGTGGCTTAACGATAATGTCGGATCTAATGATGCTACTTTAGCACCTAAATAAGTAGCTCCAACTAACGGTATGATATTGTCTAAATTATTGTTAGTACAAAACATAACAACATCGTTTGATGTTATTCCTCTCTGTGACATTTCAATAGCAGCTCTAACACTTCGTTTTCTAACATCATTAAAAGATTGTCTCTGGTCTGT
This sequence comes from Meloe dianella, assembly GCA_028455855.1. Classification (NCBI taxonomy): domain Eukaryota; kingdom Metazoa; phylum Arthropoda; class Insecta; order Coleoptera; family Meloidae; genus Meloe; species Meloe dianella. Next base: position 1,681,876 of record JAPTHL010000039.1, read on the forward strand.
TATTGAATCAATCTATAATTATTCATAATTTAAAAAAATAATGTAATTTTTAGAAATATCTGATGAAATTTACCTGAGCTATTTTATCTCCATGTTTCAGTGACATAGTAAAAAAGAATTCTCCTAATGATACATCATCAAAATTCTGTACCATTTCTGCTCCATGAAGTATTCTTGGTTCCATTTTGTTTCAATATTTGGCTCTCTTTCGTACCACAATTAACTAAGATCTAGTTGGAATGTTGTAAAATAACATCCTTATATACTTTCTAAATGATAACAATTACGTAGATATTCTTAAATAAAAACAATACAGTTTACTGCAAGTCATTGTAAGATATTAAAATTATAGTATTAGATATTAAATATTAAAACAATATATAATTATCGCTTGCATGATAGATATTAATAATTATAGACAGCCTAACTTATATTCTGGGAAATTTCTAATTGAAGAACAGGTTTACGAGTTTTTTGTTTGTGCATCTGATGGTTTGTTAATATCTGTAATGTTTTTAATTGAAGATGGAAAAATATTCTAGAAATCAAATTTTCTTCATTACTACTAGATAACAAATTATGAAAATAATTTATAAACATTCAGATATTTAGTTACGTTCAAAGCCTCTTAGCTGCTTCTTAATTATATTTTTTATAGTTATGTGACATTAAAGATTTATGCGTTAAACTATATCTAAAAAAAGTGATTATTATAATTGTAAAATATTTTATGTAGTTTTTAGTAATCACAGTGATATGGTATAAAAATAAATATTTGCTAAACAAACAACTCATTATTGTTTGTTAAATGAGATTTCTCCACGTGCCGTGCAGATATGATCTGACCTGTCCTCAAATTATTGTTTATTTAGAAACAGTGGCAAAAAATATTGTCCATTGTACGATTAAAAATCGTTTCGTTCCGCTATGCTATAAAACTACAATAGAAAATAGGCGTCTGCAGGGGGGTGTCAAATGATACACTTGGCCATTTATGTGAACTTTACAGACACGATGGTTTGTCTACATTCAAATTTTATTACAGATTAGCCGGTTTCGGACCACGGTGGTGACACTGTGGTCATTCATAGAAGCACATGTTCAAATTGTCAATGTTACAACACAATTCTACAAAGTAATTAGATGGTAAGTGGACAAGGATAAGATTTGATAAAGATACATATACGTATGTACTTTCCAGTTGTTTCATTTATTTTTAAATAAACCTACAAGAACATCATCAAACATTCAATTATCTATTTAGATATGTAGTTTTCACAGATTTCCATTTTGAATGGATTTAATCATTTGATTTTTTACTTCCCGTCTCATCAATTTTCCAGTTGGTGTTTTTGGTAAATTTTCAACTATTGTGACACCAGCTCTCAATTTTTCTCGATCTAAGACTTTCTGGGCAACAAATCCGGCAATTTCTTCAGCAGTTGCAGTCATGCCATCTTTTAATACAACAGAAGCTGCCGGTATATCACCATCTACCTCATGTGGTATACCAAACACACAAGCTTCAGCAACAGCTGGATGTTCTAATAAAACACCTTCAATTACAGATGGTACAATATGCCACGACTGATATTTAAACATTTCTTTAATACGATCAACAATATAAAAATATTCATCTTCATCATAATAGCCAACATCTCCAGTTTTCAAGAAGCCATCATCATCGAAGATATGTGAAGAATCACCATTGTAGTAGCCAAGCATTAAAGCAGGTGATTTTACACAAATTTCACCGGTGCGATGAGGTGGTAGAAGTTCTCCTGTAACAGAATTAACGATTTTTATCATTACACCAGTTGATATTTGTCCACAAGATTTGATTTTTGTGTGCATCAATTCTTGATTGGGGTGTGGCTTAAAAATTGTTATGAAACCACATTCTGTTAAACCGTAACAGATAGCCACATCAATATTGTTAAATTGTTGTCGGACTTTTCTAGATGAGTTGTACTAATCGAAGTTCCACCAACTATTAAAGTTTTTAGAGATGAAATATCGTAATTTTTAATGTCTTTGAATGTTGCTAATCTATAAGCGAGAATTGGAGCCATTATTATAAAAGTCACCTGTAGGAATAATTAAATTTTTTTAAATATGTTCTTCTTCAATACGAAATAACAAACTTTATATTTTTCAACAATGTTAAAAATTTGTTCTTCATCGAATTGTGGAATTAATACACGATACCCACCACTGCAGAAACTTGCAATTACCATAGAAATTCCGGATATCCAATACAACGTTGAGAAGAATGTAATTGAATCAAGATTCATACTTCGATAACTGAAAATCAAACAAGAAAAGAAGAACACGGTGAGCTGGACAAGTCAGATTGAAAAATATAACTTACTGTAGACTATCAATGCAATGGAGTACACTCTGAGAACTCAAACAAATAGCTTTAGGTAATCCAGTAGTTCCTGAACTGAAAACTAATATTGCAGCTTCATGTGGATTAATTTCGACTGGTTCAAATGTATCTTCATTTTCAGTAACTACTGTAAAATCTTTTAAAGTTAAATATCTGGATGATTCACCAAAGACGATGATTTGTGGTTTATTTTCGAAATTTTCAATTGCTTGTTCAATTAGATTAAGCGATTTAACTTCAATAAACAACATTGTTGGCTTAACAAGATTTAAAAGATGTTTAACATGACTTAATGATAATGTTGGATCTAATGATGCTACTTTAGCACCTAAATAAGTAGCTGCTATTACTGGAATAATGTTATCTAAACAATTAACAGTACAAAACACAACAACATCTTTGGATGTTATTCCTCTTTTTGATAATTCAATAGCAACTCTAACACTTCGTATTCTCACACTGTTGAAAGATTCTTTCTGATTTGTTATTGAATCAATCTATAATCATCCATAATTCAAGAAAAATGTAACACCAAGAAATATTTGATGGAAATTCTCACCTGAGCTATTTTATCACCATGCTGCAGTGACGTGCTGAAGAAGAATTGTCCTAATGATAGATGATCAGAAAAATGATCGATTTCTGGTCCGCGGATTATTCTAGCTTCCATTGTTTTCTTTGGAATATTAATCTCTTCTATACAATTTTATCACACAGAACACGATTTAATATACCAAACACATATGATATACAGTTGCTTGTTGATAACTGATTTGGTAATCGAAGTTTTAATGCAGCAAGATTTCACAGGAAATTGTAACACAGCTGGAGGGAGACAATGCCCCCTATTGTTACAAAAGAATTTATTTTATGTAGAGCTGAACATTTGAAAGATATAATATTTCAAATATTTGAGTAATGAATCTATTAATAACTAAAGAGAACAATTGGTGATAATATTAATAAGACGAGTTTAATTACAGAAACTGTAGTATGATGACTGTCTATGACATACTTTTGGAACGATTCAAGGAAAAGATAATAGAAAAAATTAAATCTTTAATTAAATAATTTGTTTGTTTTAGTACTATTTAATTGTGTCAACATTATAAACTTAATACAGGGTTTCAATTGCTGCCACAAACATAAACATACCTTCACAAGGATAGACGTTCTACAGTCTAGAGAAAAGTTTGTAAATGATAGGAGTTTTACTGTATTTGCTTATGTTTTTACTACATCAAAATAAATTCAACGTGAACATTGCTCTTATCAACAAATTGTGACATTGACCTTTAATTAAGTAATCAATGGAATTGCTATTTTTATTACAACAATTTCTCATCAGTTTCGAGATTTTTATTAAAATAATTAATGAATGAGTAATTTTGAACACGAAAACATTATTTTCATATTTAACTACTTATTGTATTGATTCGTTCTTCACTATTGTAAAACTTCCATAAGTTATAAGTCGATTTCTTTTCAATTATCATAAAAATTCAGATAAAGAATATCAATATATATTTGGTTCAATATTGTTATGTTGTTTACAATTTGATCAAATTGAAGCACAGAGTACAGGTCAAAACGATCACCCTTTAACACTCAATTTACAAACAGTAGGATAATTGTATATGGAAGACTTTATGAGCACCAATCGTCGACGAGGGTCCGGGCCATCTTGCCTTCTTAAATCTCGAAGTTAATGCTGCTTGAGGCTCATTAAAAGTAAAATGAGTCTTAGGCTCAAGAAATAAAAGGATGATTTGTGGCAAGATCGAGCTTAAGTCGAGATTTAGGAAGGCAAGATGACCGGACTCTTTAGGTACTGAATCAAAATATGGAATGTTTTTCCTACTGAAACAGGTCACTATTGAAGAAGGTCATCGCTAAAATACACTCAAATATAACTTTAGTTTTTTTCATTTAGTTTAGTGTCACTAAAATGTAATAAATAGAAAACTCTGAATAATAGTTAATTATTAAATTTCTCTTTTACAACAAGGTAAATATTTGGTAAGCTCTTTAAATAAAATGTTTGTACACGTGTCACTATAATTTTCCATAAAATTACGACGTATTATTTTATCTAAGAAATTCTAAATAATGCAGGCAATAATTATCATATATGGCAAAATTGTTGTTTCAACAATGTTGTAAATTTTGTCTGTCTGATAGGAGTTTAATTACTTGTTTTTTTGCTTCACGCCTTATTAATTTCCCAGACGGTGTTTTCGGTAAACTTTTAACAATTTTAACACCAGCTCTCAACCGTTCACGATTCAGCACTTTTTGTGCAACAAATTCGAAAATTTCTTCCGAAGTTGCGGACATACCATCTTTTAATACAACAGCAGCTGCTGGTACTTCACCATCTTCTTCATGTGGTACACCAAACACACAAGCGTCAGCAATAGCTGGATGTTCTAATAATACCATTTCTATTATAGATGGTACAATATGCCACGACTGATATTTAAACATTTCTTTAATACGTTCAACAACATAAATACAGTCGTCTTCATCGTAATAACCAACATCTCCAGTTTTCAGGAAACTATCTTCATCGAAAACATCTGATGAGTCTCCATTATAATAACCAAGCATTACACCAGGTGATTTCAAGCAAATTTCACCAGTTTGATAAGGTGATAGAAGTTCAGCTGTATCAGTATCGACAATTTTGATTGTAACACCAGCAGTGACTTTTCCGCAAGACTGTAATTTCGTTTCCATTAATTTACGATGTTCGTGCGGTATGAAGAATGTTAAAAATCCAGCTTCTGTCATACCGTAACATAGAATTACATCCGAATTCTTGAATAATTCACGGGTTTTCTGTAATTGTTTTGGACCAAGTGGAGTACCACCGATCATTATTGTACCTAAAGAAGATATGTTGTATTTCACAGCGTCTTCAAAAGACGTTAATTTGTAAGTTAATCCAGGAGCCATTATAATCAGAGTTACCTGAAAATTTAGAAATTAATTAAATTGTTTTTTTTTAAATCGTAAACTAACTTTATATTTTTCGATTATTTTGAAGGTTTGTTCTACATCGAAATTTGGTGCAATTACACGATAACCACCACTAAAGAAGCTGCCAATCAATAAACGGATACCTGACATCCAATACAGTGTTGTAAAATGGAGAAGAGCATCAAGTTTAAAACTAAGAGAGCTAAAATTTAACATAAATTTTGTTAATTTTTGATTATAGATGACCGAAATTTTACTTCACTTTAAGCCATTAATGCAGTGGAGAATGTTTTTCGAACTCAAACAGATAGCTTTTGGTAATCCTGTAGTTCCTGAACTAAAGAATAATATCGCAGGATCATCTGAATTCATTTGAACTGGTTTAAAATCAGTTTCATTCGCAGCAATTTTTATGAAATCTTCTAAAATTGGGTATTTGGTTGATACACCAAAAACAACAATTTGTGGTTTATTTTCGAGATTCTCAATTCCATGTTCAATGAGACTCAATGATTTAGATTCAACAAACATCATGGTTGGTTTAACAATATTTAAAAGATGTTTAACGTGCCTTAATGATAATGTCGGATCTAGTGATGCTATTTTAGCACCTAAATAAGTTGCTCCTAATAATGGTACAACATTATCTAAACTATTAAGAGTACAAAATACAATCACATCTTTTGATGTAATCCCTCTTTTGGACATTTCAATAGCAGCTCTAACACTCCTCTTCTTGATACTATCGAAAGATTCTTTTTGATCTGTTATTGAATCAATCTATCATTTATAATTGTGTTAGGTTGTACGTCTACAAATTTGTGATAACACTTACTTGAGCGATTTTATTACCATGCTTCACGGACATTGTGAAAAAAATTGCCCCAACGACATTTCGTCAATGCAACACTGGATTTTAGGTCCTTGAATTATCCTCGGCTCCATTTTCTCTTATTCAGTAAATTTATGAGCAATTCCAAAGTAAAACTGATAATACTGGGATGAATCAACAGTTCTATCGTTACAAATTATGTAAAAAATAATGCGTATTGCTCCATGATGATTGGTTGATTGCAATTTTCTGTTTCCTTAAAAAAAAATGATAAAAGAATTCTTTAGGAAATGAATTTATTTCGTAATATTTATTTATTAATTAATAATCTAATTTGATAAGGGTTTAGTGAACAATAGGTCAAAAGATCAACAATTATTTGACATTATAGCACTATCAGCCACATAAAACAAAGGAATATGTCAGTTTTACTATTATTGATTTCGTGAGTATTCCATTGCTTGATCTCTTGCTTTTCTCCTAATTAGTTTTCCTGTTGGTGTCTTCGGTAGACTTTTAACAATTGTAACACCAGCTCTTAATTTTTCCCGATCTAATACTCTTTGTGCAACAAATTCCACAATTTGTTCAGCAGTCGCAGTCACACCATCTTTTAATACAACAGAAGCTGCCGGTACTTCACCATCTACTTCATCTGTTATACCAAACACACAAGCTTCAGCAATAGCTGGATGTTCTAATAATACCATTTCTATGATAGATGGTACAATATGCCAGGATTGATATTTGAACATTTCTTTAATACGATCAACAACATAAAAACATTCATCTTCATCGTAATAACCGATATCGCCAGTTTTTAAGAAACCATTTTCATCAAATATATGCGAAGAATCACCATTATAATAACCAAGCATTAAACCAGGTGATTTTACACAAATTTCACCTTTTTGATGAGGTGGTAATAATTTTCTGGTATCAGTGTCAACAACTTTTGCTATGACACCAGGTGCAAGCTTTCCACAAGATTTTAGCTTTGTAACAAGGAATTTACTGTGTTTTTTTGAATTAAAAATTGTTAAAAATGCACTTTCACTCATACCATATCCAAAAAGCACATGAGTATTAGTAAATAATTTACGGACCTTTTGTAATTGAACTGTACTCATTGGTGTGCCACCAACAAATAATGTTTGTAATGATGAAGTATCGTATTTGTTAGCACCTTCAAATGACGTTAATTTGTAAGTCAATATAGGAGCGAGAATAGAATAATTCACCTGAAAGTATTATACGTTATTATCAAAAATTTCAAGAAAATAATACAATAACTAACTTTGTATTTTTCGATAATTCTAAAGGTGTCTTCAGCATCAAATCCTGGAACTATCACTCTATAACCACCACCAAAAAAGCTTGCAATCGTTGTAGTAATACCAGTTATCCAGTATAATGTTGTAAAATTCAGGACAGCGTCAATTTTAAAACTATAATAGAGAGTAATTAAGGACAAATAACACCTTTATCAAGGTAAATAAACTTACTCGAAACAAACAACACAATGGAGGATATTTATCGAACTTAAACATATAGCTTTCGGTAATCCTGTAGTTCCTGAACTGAAAATTATTACAGCAGGATCATTTGGATTCACTTCAACTGGTCTAAATGTATCTTCATTGTCAACAACATTTGTAAAGTCTTGTAAAGTTGGATATTTAGATGATTTGCCAAAAACAACAATTTGTGGTTTATTTTCGAAATTTTCAATTCCTTGTTCAATCAGACTCAATGATTTCGTTTCAACAAATATCATTGTGGGCTTAACAAGATTTAAAAGATGTTTAACATGCATTGATGATAATGTTGGATCTAATGACGCAAATTTAGCACCCAAATAAGTAGCTGCTATTACTGGAATAATGTTATCTAAACAATTAACAGTACAAAACACAACAACATCTTTAGATGTTATTCCACAGTTTGACATTTTAATAGAGACTCTAACACTTCGTTTTTTGACACTGCTGAAAGATTCTTGTTGATCAGTCACTGAATCAATCTAAAATTTCCAGTTTATCATCGAATCACTTTCACAAATTTATTTTGATGGGACTTACTTGAGCGATTTTATCACCATGCTTCTCGGCCATTGTGAAAAAAACTGTCCTAACGATACTTCGTCAACACATTGTTGTGCTTCAGGTCCTTGAATTATCCTTGCCTCCATTTCGTCTTGCTTCTTTTGTAGTGACAGTTTTGTTAAAGTGAAATTGCATTTGTTCGGTCGTTATGATTACGTAGTGATAAAGATTTTACTGCTTCATTATGATTGGATGATTGAGATTTTCTATTTATTTAGAAAAATTCTTGTTTTGAGATTAATAGAATTTTAAATAAATTGCTTCTTAATTAATAAGATAAATGTTCAATGAACAACAGGTCAGAAAGTCAATTTTTATTGGACTCAACAACGATAAGAAGAATTTCCTATATTTGGACAAAACAATAAAATAAAAACTACCAGATTTAAAATAATAATTGAAACTAAGCTTGTAAAAATTGTAAAATAAATAAGTGAAAAAACGCAAATAAGACACTTCTAATGTTAACAATTTATTATTATTGTTTTTGTAAATATTTCATAGCTTGATCTCTTGCTTCTTTTCTGACCAACTTTCCAGTTGGTGTTTTCGGTAGACTGTCAACAATTATAACACCAGCTCTCAATTTTTCTCGATCTAAGACTTTCTGGGCAACAAAATCGGCAATTTCTTCAACAGTTGCATTTATGCCTTCTTTTAATACCACAGAAGCTGCCGGTACTTCACCATCCACCTCATCTGTTACACCAAATACACAAGCTTCAGCAATAGCTGGATGTTCTAATAAAACACATTCAATTACAGATGGTACAATATGCCATGATTGATATTTGAACATTTCTTTAATACGATCAACAACATAAAAACATTCATCTTCATCGTAATAAGCAACATCTCCACTTTTTATAAAGCCATCTTCATCGAAAACATCTGATGAGTCTCCATTATAATAACCAAGCATCAAACCAGGTGATTTCAGACAAATTTCACCTTTTTGATACGGTGGTAGTAGTTCTCTAGTATCAATGTCGACAATTTTTGCTGTGACACCAGGTGTAAGTTTGCCACAAGACGCTAGTTTTGTATCAATGAATTGTTTGTGCTCTTTCGGTTTGAAACATGTTACGAAACCAATTTCGGTCATACCGTAGGCAGCAATAATATACGAATTTCTAAATAATTCACGGACCTTCTGTAATTGTGTTGTACTAATTGGAGTTCCACCAACATGCAGTATTTGTAACGATGAAGTATCATAATTTTCAGCACCTTTAACAGCTGTTAATTTGTAAGTGAGTATAGGAGCCATTGCAGTATAATTCACCTGAAAATATAAATAAATTAAAGAATATAAGTGAGTAAAAATACTATAAATCAATTAACCCTGTATTTTTCGATAATTCTATAAGTGTCTCCTGCATCAAATCGTGGTACTATCACTCTATAACCACCACCAAAGAAGCTTGCAATCACTGCAGTAATGCCGCTTATCCAGTATAATGTTGTGAAATTCAGGACAGCATCAAGTTTAAAACTACAAAAATTAGGATTAACAACCAGTCTCAATTGAAAAAATATTTAAACTTACTCATAATTGACAATACAATGAAGGATGTTTGTCGTACTTAAACAGATCGCTTTAGGTAATCCAGTAGTTCCTGAACTGAAAAATATTATTGCAGGATCATTTGGATTCATTTGAATTGGTTTGAATGTATCCTCATTTTCAGCAACTTTTGTAAGATCTTGTAATGTTGTATATTTAGATGATTCACCGAAAATAACGATTTGTGGTTTATTTTCGAAATTTTCAATTCCTTGTTCAATGAGACTCAATGATTTCGTTTCAACAAAAATTATTGTTGGCTTAACAACATTTAGAAGATGTCTGACATGATCTAATGATAATGTTGGATCTAAAGATGCTACTTTAGCACCCAAATAAGTAGCTCCTATTAACGGAATAATGTTATCTAAACAATTAATAGTACAAAACGCAACAACATCTTTTGATGTTATTCCTTTTTTTGATAATTCAATAGCAACTCTAACACTGCGTTTTCTAACGTTCGCAAAAGATTCTTTTTGATCTGTTACTGAATCAATCTATAATTAATTAAATTCAACCAATTACACTTTTTTTTTGAAATATTTGATTAGTACTCACTTGAGCAATTTTGTTACCATATACTTTTGACATAGTAAAGAAAAATTGTCCTAATGACATTCCATCGAAATAGGATTTCGATTCCGGTCCATTCATTATTCTGGCATCCATTATTTTATTGTTTATTAAAATTTAATGACAAGAAAGACTCGTTAAGTTTAATGTGTTAAATGGAACTGATAAGGGATCGTGACACTTGCTTTTCAAATAATTTAAACAGGAACAATTCGTTTATAATGATTGGATGAATTTTAATCAGAGTTCAATGAATTCTTTTTAATAATAATAATGTTTAAGTTTATTAAGATAGTCGTGACCGACTAATTGATTAACTGAGGCACCAAGGTGCACTTATAAAGGTAGAATTATAATCAAGGTACACAAATTGAGTGGTAACAGGGTTATTTATGGCTACATGAAAGAAATTCTAGTTTTAGAGCAGGAGCCTCTGAATTATCGTGTAAACATTTTAAAAATGAACATAACAAAGTTCAACTATTCTAATGCTTATTTTTTTTTACATTATATTAGATACAAGTGACTAAGCAAGAATTGCACATCATTAAAATAATCACTAATAGCTCTGTTTATCAATTGATTAAGTTATTGAAAATTGTTGGACTGTATCACCAAAGATTTGATATTGTTTTCTGTAAATATTTAAATAAATTTTGACAAAGCGTTCTTAGAAGAAAATGAAACAGAAACAAGTGGAAAAAATAAACAACAAAAAAACTACATCAATATTTATACTGTTATCTTGAATTAAAATGTCTATCCTTGGTGAGTCAATGAGGAAATGAATGATAATAAGTAGTTTAGTCTGAGGAGAATTTTTTATTAAATTTTTTTGCAGTGCCTAACGAAACCGGTTCACCTTCAATCGAGCTATTTTCCATCATTTATTCCGTCATTTATCGTTTCATTTATTCACTAGATATTTTATAGCTTGATCTCTTGCTTCCCGTCGAACTAATTTATCAGTTGGCGTTTTCGGTAAACTTTTAACAATTACAACGCCAGCTCTCAATCGTTCCCGATCTAAGACTCTTGATGCAACAAATTCAGAAATTTCTTCAGGAGCTGCAGTCATACCATCTTTCAAAACAACAGAAGCTGCTGGTACTTCATCATCTTCTTCATGCGGTACACCAAAAACACATGCTTCAGCAATAGCTGGATGTTCTAATAATACACATTCAATTACAGATGGTACAATATGCCATGATTGATATTTGAACATTTCTTTAATACGTTCAACAACATAAAAACATTCATCTTCATCGTAATAACCGATATCGCCAGTTTTTATAAAACCATACTCATCAAATGTATGCGAAGAATCAGCATTGTAATAGCCAATCATTAAGCCAGGTGATTTTAGACAAATCTCACCTTTTTGATGCGGTGGTAGTAGTTCTCTAGTATCAATGTTGACAATTTTTGCTGTAACACCGGGTGTAAGTTTGCCACAAGATCTTGGTTTTATATCCACATAATGACTGTACAGTTTCGGTTGGAAATATGACGCAAAACCTACCTCTGTCAGACCGTAAACTATAACCACGTAAGTATTTTTGAATATTTTGCGAGTTTTCTGTAGTTGAGACGGACTAACTGGAGTACCGCCGACCATTAGAACTTGTAACGAAGATGTATCGTAATCGTTAGCACCTTCAAAATTTGTCAATTTGTAAGTAAGTACAGGTGCTGCCAATGCGAAAGTAACCTAGATAGCAATAGATTAAGTTTATTATTATTATTATTATTATTATTGAAGAATTGTAGTTTGATTATGCGTAAATAACTAACTTTATATTTTTCAATAATTCGAAAAGTTTCTTTAGCGTCAAACTGGGATACTATTATGCGATAGCCGCCACCGTAGAAACTTGCAATCACCATAATAATACCAGACATCCAATATAATGATGTGAAATGTAGCACACCATCAAGATTGAAGCTAGAAGACGTCAATTAGGTACACACATTATTTTTAATTACAAAAATCAAACATACTCAATATTCTCAATACAGTAAAGTATATTTTTCGTACTTAAACTGATAGCTTTGGGTAGTCCTGTAGTTCCTGAACTGAAAAACAATATAGCAGGATCATTTGGACTAATATGGTTTGGCTTGAATTTATGTTCATTTTCAGCAATTTGTGTAAAATCTTCCAAACTTGGATATTTAATTGTCTTTCCAAAAACAACAATTTGCGGTTTATTTTCGAGATTCTCAATTCCATGTTCAATGAGACTCAATGATTTAGATTCAACAAACATCATGGTTGGTTTAACAATATTTAAAAGATGTTTAACGTGCCTTAATGATAATGTCGGATCTAGTGATGCTATTTTAGCACCTAAATAAGTTGCTCCTATTAACGGAATAATGTTATCTAAACAATTAACAGTACAAAATACAATCACATCTTTTGATGTAATCCCTCTTTTGGACATTTCAATAGCAGCTCTAACACTTCGTTTTCTAACACTACTGAAAGATTCTTTTTGGCCGGTTATTGAATCAATCTACAATTGAGTGAATATAAAGAAATGGACTTTGAAAAAAGTATGTTATCTAACTTACTTGAGCAATGTTGTCACCATGTTTTTCTGACATAGTAAAGAAGAATTCCCCCAATGATATGTGTTCAAAAGAATGTTTAATTTCGGGTCCCTTCATTATTCGTGGTTCCATTTTTTTTTAAATTGGGAATGTACAAAATCTTTTATAGTTTTTGCTAACGATAACAGTAAGAATTGCTAACGAATATACAATATTCATTAAGCATAATGAGACTGATCATCATTTCTATTTAAATTTTAATGATCGTTTTGACATTTTTATAAATAAGAGTTTTTTGATAAAATTTAACAGATAATAATAGATAACCAAAATGAACGTTTTATCTACAAGGATGATATTGAAGTTTATTACTAGATTACCAATTTATTGAGGGAAAGAAACGTCAAGGCTTAACCTTCGCTGCTATAGCTTGAAAAATTTATGACACAATCGTGGGGACTTGAACCCGGGACTTCGATCTTGCCGGACTGACGTGTTACCCAATTAAATTACTTAAGCGAATTTTAATAAGATATAATGTGGCCATATGTGCATATTTGCACATATCTATACAACAACAGATGCATAATAACAACAATTTCATCGCTTATCTTTATAAATATTTTTCGGTAAATAGATTGAAAAATTTTGGATAGATTTCAATAGATTTTTATCGATTATCAAGTATTTGCTATTTACATTATCAACGGATTAAATCGGAGGACATTGATAAATTAAGTTATCTAATAAATATTCATTTCATGATCTATATAGACAAATAAACATATTTTAAGTATTGCTCAATCATAGCTTATTATTCTAAACTATTCTAAAGTGATTCTGCTCAATAACCTTGAGCATGATGTTATAAGTTTGATAAGTTATTAATGTTAACTAAGCTTTACATTGTCATGTTTGCATTGCGCTTGACGCACGTATGCATGCGTTTACCGGAGGAAGAATTGAAAACGCAAGTTGAATAACGCATAACGAAAGCACACAATTGACCATGAATCTCAATTCACTCACTAATTTCATTGAATTACCTTGTTGAATAGCAATATTGTTGTTATATTAATTATTGTTATCAAGAATGAAACAAAGGAATGCAATATTGTTTGATTTATGATAATTTATTACAAATAGAGTTAACAATTTGATCTTTAATTTTCCTTCTAATCAATTTACCACTAGGTGTTTTGATTAAACTTTTAACAATTGTAACGCCACCTCTCAATTTCTCCCGATCTAAGACTTTCTGTGCAACGAATTCAGCAATTTCTTGACAAGTTGCATGCATGTCATCTTTTAATACAACAGCAGCTGCTGGTACTTCACCATCTACTTCATCTGGTATACCAAAAACACAAGCCTCAGATACAGCCGGATGTTCTAACAGAACCATTTCAATTGCAGATGGTACAATATGCCACGATTGATATTTAAACATTTCTTTAATACGATCAACAACATAAATACAGTCATCTTCATCATAATAACCAGCATCACCAGTTTTTAAGAAACCATCTACATCAAATAGATGTGACGAATCAGCATTATAATAGCCAATCATTAAACCACCTGATTTACAACAGATTTCACCTTTTTGATACGGTGGTAATATTTCTTCTGTATCAGGATTAATAATTTTTGCTGTAAGACCAGGAATAGGTCTACCACAAGATGTTAGTTTTGTTTCCTTAAATTGCTTGTAATCATTTTGATCAAAGAATGCTATATAACCAATTTCTGTTTGACCATAACATGCTGTTATACGTGCAGACTTAAATACATCTCGTGTTTGTTGTAACTGTTTTGGATTAATTGATCCACCAGAAACAAGCACTAATTCCAATGAAGATGTATCGTAATTTGCAGCATTTTGGCAAGCTGTCAATTTGTAAGTATGTGCAGGTGTAATGAAAGCATGAACCACCTAAGTAATAAGACAGAACAAAACATAATTTTAATATTAATATTATGCTTCTTTAAACCTAAATAACAAACTTTATATTTTTCAATAATTCTAAATGTCTCTTCTCCATCAAATTCTCGAGTTATTACACGATAACAACCACCGAAGAAACTTAAAATTGTCATCATAACAGCACTTATCCAATATAATGATGTAAAACATAATAAACCATTATTATTAAGCTTGAAACTAAATTATTCGTAATATCATAGAAATTTATATGATAACAGTGTATACTTACTCAACAGAAGTAATACAGTAAAGAATATTTTTCGAACTCAAACAGATAGCTTTCGGTAATCCTGTTGTTCCAGAACTGAAGAACAAAATTGCAGGATCATTTGGACTCATTTTGACTGGTTCAAATTGATCTTCATTTACAGCAATTCTTATGAAATCTTTTAAAGTTGGATATTTAAATGATTCATCAAAGATTACAATTTGTGGTTTGTTTTCGAAATTTTCAATTGCTTCTTCAATGAGACGCAATGATTTCGTTTCAACAAATATCATTGTGGGCTTAACAAGATTTAAAAGATGTTTCACATTACTTGATGATAATGTTGGATCTAATGAGGCAACTTTAGCACCTAAGTAAGTTGCTCCTATTACTGGAACAATGTTATCCAAACAATTAACAGTACAAAACGCAACAACATCTTTGGATGTTATTCCTCTTTTTGATAATTCAATCGCAACTCTAACACTTCGTATTCTTACACTGTTGAAAGATTCTTTTTGATCAGTCACTGAATCAACCTGAAATGATTTGTAACAAATTAAATAAACACAAATTGGTTGGGTAATTTTTGAAAGAACTTTTGCGTGGACATTCAACAAAACAGCTGGCATAATTGAAACATTAATTTGCAAACACAATGAAGAATCTGACAGTACAACATACAAGGGTGTTTCTACTTTAATTCTAGCATAGTCAAAAATCTGATGATAATTTAATTAAACTTACTTGAGCAATTTTATCACCATATTTCTTCGACATGGCAAAGAAAAATTGTCCTAATGACATGTTATTAAGAAAATTTTCAGGTTTAGATCCTTGAATCACTCTTGGCTCCATATTTTCTTAATGTTTTATTAACTTTTAGTTAGATTAACTGTTGTGTTGTATATACACTCTACAACAAAATAGCACTTAATGATGAAATAAATTTACTATTTAGGTATCTAGTTGAAATCATAAATAATTTGATAAACAACATCAAAGACAGATCTAGAATCAGTCAATTCTCTATAATCATCTACTTCTGTTAATCTCCGTCCACATCTATCGAACGATCATGAAACAATGGGTATGAAGAGGAACGAATATACGATTGCAAAAAAAATGAATAGGAATGAGACCAAACACAAACAAATGGGATTGTCATGGGCACACTGAAGTAGATGAATGACCTTGTATTCGCTTGTATTCGCGAACGATTGATTTCCGTTGAAGTACCGACAATTAGCAGATCAACGTCCACGCCATTTCTTGCCCTTCGTTCTCATTCGTTCGCGTTTGCATTGTCGTCTACACTGTGTTTACATTCCCGTTCATACCCATTCCTTCGTGATCGTTCGATAGATGTAGACGGAGCTTAAGAAAACAGTGATGATAAAACTCGAAACGATGAACTACACATTTTATTATTGAAAGTAATTGTATCATTTTTAAATTGTCTTTACGACCTGTATAAAAGTATTCGAGGAACAATTAAATAATAACTAAATAATGGACGTTTATCAAAGATGTATATGTGTCCTTTCCACTTAAAACTATCTTCAATCGCACATTCTCAAGATTGGCACACTTTATGTGAAAGGTTCTGTATAGAAGTGGTGTATCAAATTGCCCAACTGTTCAGAAGTCTAGGGTAATTTGCAAAACACCGTGATTAAAATGCGATTACTTTGTGTATTAAAGAAGAAGTCAGAAGGAGTAACGCTCAAACTAAAGTTTAAGTGTGTGCAGCACAACAACGTCTAACCATTTTCGAATCGATTGAGTGTCCAATCTGTAATAATAATAATAATTATTATTATAACAACAAATACAATTCTACGTTATAACTGATAGAAGTTACAAAAAAAATTCTTGTTGTGATTAACATGTGTACAGGAGGACATTAGCAAAATACGCAAATAAATAATAAAAGATAATCATAATCTCATTATTTTATTGTTTATACTTATGAGAAATCAAATGATAAGTGGATATGACGTTAGAAATGTTGAAGTTAGTAAATAACGATAACGATATGCCATTGACATTGAGTGGCAATTAATTGCATGAAATCGCTGCATTCCTATTTACATATCAGTAGTTATCGTCCTTACAGCTGGTAATAATTATAGTTGTTTATAGATAAGGATATCTAATTATCCTGTCAATTAGCATACCTATTATTTGTTTAAACAATTCATAAATTGTTCTCTAATAAGTTTCCTCATCATTTTTCCAGTTGGTGTAACTGGTATACTATCAACAATTTTTACACCACCCCTTAAACGTTCACGATCAATAACACGTTCAGCAACGAAATTAATTATTTCATCAACATTAACAGTTTGATTTGGTTCTAGAACAACACAAGCTGCCGGATATTCACCATTTTCTTCACATTCCAGTACAGGTACACCAAATACACAAGCTTCAACAATAGCTGGATGTTCTAATAAAACCATTTCAATAGCGGTTGGTACAATATGAAAACTTAAATATTTAAATATTTCTTTGATACGATCAACAATAAAGAAACATTGATCATCATCATAATAACCGATATCGCCAGTTTTATAAAATCCATCATTGTCAAATACTTCTTTTGGATCAACGTTCATGTAACCTAACATAACACCTGGTGATTTACAACGGATTTCACCATTCTGATTTGGTCCTAAGATTTCCTCCGTTTCAGGATTGACAACTTTCACCATTGTCCGAACACTTGCTTTTCCACAAGAAATGATTTTTTCTTGATTTAATTTCTTATCATCTGGCATATTAATGAAGATTGTTAGTACGCCAGATTCAGTGGTAGCAAATGTTGAGCTAATAAATGCGTTTTTGAATATTCCTTGAAGTTGTTTGCTAGCAACAGCACTTATTCTACTACCACCAACGTATAAAATTGACAGACTGCTCAAATCAAATTCGTTTGCTCTTTTAGAATTAATTAGTTTGCTGGCTATAGTTGGTGATATCGAAGCTACACGTACCTTTGAAACAAAAATAATTGTACATAGAGATGACACAGATATTTTTATTGTACCTTGTATTTCTCTATTGCTTTAAATGCGTTGTCTGGATTAAAATGTTTAACTAACACACGGTTATTTCCTGATGCAAAAGACAATAGAAGCGTTAACAGCGCTGAGAACCAGTAGAGAGTTGTAAAATGCAGCATTGATACACTTGGTGTATTTCCATCATAACTTCTTTAAAAATAACACAGAGCATTGGTAAATTAATAGAAAACCTTAATTTACAACTTACACTCCTTCATTAATGTGGTGAAACAGATTCGAATGACTCAATTGAATTGCTTTTGCTAAACCAGTTGTGCCGCTACTGAAAAGTATTGTTGCTGTCTGATTACTATCAACAATTACCGGTTTAAAACTGTCTTCATCTTTGGATGATTGTAAAAATTCATCAAATGTTGAATATTTTGTTGATTCACCAAATACTATTATGTGTGTTTCAAGTTGAGCGTTATCTAAACTTTTTTCGATTAAATTTACTGATTCATCATCAACGAATAGAAATTTTGGCTTAATTGTATTTAACAAATGTTTAATATCTCTGATTGGTAAAGCAGGATCTAAAGAACTAAATGTGGCACCTAAGAACGCAGTTGCTATCACTGGTATGCAATTATCCATGATATTATGTGAGCAAAATGCTATAACATCATTAGAAGTTACACCTCTTCTCTCTAATTCTAACGCTGTACGTATACTGCGCTTTTTAACGCTTGCAAACGTCTCTTCATCACCAGTATCAGAGTCAGCCTATGAATATTTAATGAATCAATCCAATAATGAATTAAAACAATTATTATAATTACCTGACAAACTTTAGGTCCATGGATATCAGCCATGTCGAAAATAAATTCACCAATGGTACTTTGTTTTATTTTCATTGGTAAATTTAGACCTACCAAGATTTGTCCAGACATATTTTTGGACATATAACTGAATCAAAGGAAACTATTGCAACATATAATAGTGTTGACAATAATAAAGATGTTTATATTACCTTATCTTCAATTAATCGGCTCTTGAACCTTGATGCCTGAATGGAAAAAAATGAGTTCACTGTAGAGTAATAGTGTCATATTTATATTTCTTCTATTATTCTATTAAACAAAAAGATTCAAATTGCAATATTTTGTGTTGTTAAGCCTAGATTATCAATGGTCGTATTATTGCTTAGTTATTAAGATCATTTAAGAATCATGAGTATTGCATCTTCTCTTCATCGTCATCACCATTATCTCTAGTTAATCTGTACACAACAGATTCCTCGAATAATGTTCTCGAACAATTATTATTCAACTGAAAGAAATTTTCTCACTGTTTTCCAGTAGATTTACTTTTTTCATTTATCCGTTTTCAATGATCTCAAAAAAATGCTAAAGTGCTAAAGCTATGTACACACTTGTGTGTAAAAGAAAGCGTTCCGAATACGCATGTAATTATTCTAATCTATCAGTTAATAGGTTTTTAACAAATCCTATGTGCCCTAATACAGAGTTGTTCAGGACCTGTTTTGTATTTACTTTTTCTTAAATTACAAAAGAACACAGAAGTAGGCAATCTCAAATCTTCAACAACGGGCGAAAATTTTAATCGAAATAGTAATACAACAATAAGGATGTATAGTATGAATTGCAATAATCAACATTATAGTTTCAAATAAAAAAAACAAGATTTTCTTTAAGAATTTGGTGAATCGACTCGACGTAGTGTCTTGTCGAGGTGTCTTGTTCATGGCGGACCCAACACCTTGTATTTGGACAAAAATTATTCAAATTTTACCAAAAGTTTAATTATGCTAAGACGAAGCTCTGGAACCTTTAGCAACATTTATCAATCAGATAAATAAATGTTTAATTATTGATGGCTCAATCAATGATATTATAGCAACTAATTGAAATGCAGAAGCCCTGGAAATTTATACGTGAGCTTCTTTGGCAGAAGCTCAAAAAAGTCAAAATAAAACAAATAAGAACTGGCAAATGGTAGTGTTTTATAATGATAATTTGTTATAAGTAGGTTCACAATGAGTCTCCTTATGTTCGCTAAAATTTATCTAACGCTTTACCACCTGCAGCTTATAGTGTTATCTCGATGATAACGACATATTGATTTCATGATTTTTGTGATTTTATTGACTGTATCGTGTAATTAGTCACATAATGATATGTAGATATGATTACAATTTTTTTTTATAAAAACCTAATGATAATGATCGTTTTTAAATGTATTGTTATAAAAATCATGTTTTATGCGAAACTGAGTGCATACAGATCTATGGACAACAAGGAGTCAAGCTTAATTTTTTTTAACTAGCTTGCGCAAGGAGGAAGCTGTCTCCCTGTCTCATGATAGTTCGGCCACTGCAATTATCCATAATATTATGAGAACAAAATGCTATAACATCATTAGAAGTTACACTTCTTTTCATTAATTCTAAAACTGTACTGCGCTTTTTAACGCTAGTAAAAGTTTCTTCTGCACCAGTACTAGCGTCAATCTTTGAATATTTGATAAATTAGATAGTAGAATTAATTAATACAATCTGACGGGCCTTAGGCTCATGGATAATTGTCTTTTGTTTTATGCTTATTTGTGAATTTCTACCTACAAATATTCGTCCTGACATGGGTATTTTTTGCACTCAATAAAAAAAGATAATAAAAAAGATTGATGAACTTTAACTAATCAGCTCTTGAACGTTGATAAGCAAATGAGGAAATTAGACTTCTCCGTAGTATGTATTTTAGGATTTTTATATCAGCTTCGCTGGATTTCCTCTTCGCCGGATTCCACCGAGCCTGGTTGAATTGCAGCCCCGTACTATGAACCTCAGCATATTTAACCTTTTTAATCCCTCCTTACTGGCGGTTGGCCTTTAGGGGAAGGAGTGGTGATTGTGACTTTCGATGAATATTCGTTTGAAAATTCCGAGAAATTCACCAACCGCGTTGAAGATGAAGCCCCGACGGTAGTTCGACCCTTCTACCGTTCAACCAACCTATCTACGACTCTTACACTAGGCTCAAGCTTGCGACAGAGTCGCCGCGACACTGTCGCCAAGTGGTGAACACATTTGTAGGTGTCAAGCTAGAGCAACACGACAGCGACACGACAGTATGAATCATGATGTCGACGGAGGAGGATGTGCTGTTAGCTGTTGTTGTTGCTCGATATCTTAAGAGAAAGCGGAAAAAACGGCAATACGCCGTTCATCCAATCTTTCTACCAACAATTGTACATACTTACAACAATCCACACATAAGAACGTAGCAATCGTAATGATTGCTGACATTCGCGAGTAGTTGGTGGTCAAATGGATTTGAAATTTTATAAAATATTTTATTGAAGAATTGAAAATATGTTGTATTTATGTTGTACTTGGTATTTGTGTACGTGCAGGACAATGGCCTGTCGGTACTTTGCCAATTACTAGTTTTGTGATGCCCCTACGATCGAACATCTGTTTCCAATTCTTTTCCCAAGAATTCTTAGTAATATAAACAACTTGCCCATAAAAACGCCGCGACACTGTCGCAAGCTTGACACGCTCCATAAGAATGTATGGTGAACGTTTCTGTCGCCGATTTCCAAAAACGCCGAGCTCGACGTTTTTTCTGTCGCCAGTCGCAAGCTTGACAGCCTACATAAGAATCTGTGTTATACACTTTGTCGACGCTGTCGCGGCGACTCTGTCGCAAGCTTGACACTAGAGTTATACACTTTGTCGACGCTGTCGCAAGCTTGACACTAGAGTTAGGTTTCTCTATAATGACAAATTATTGTTTAAGAATTATAGTTTAAGAATTGATAATTTCAAAGGCTCATATTATATCGTTTATTAAATAGATATTTCCCATTATAAATCTGAGAGTGTATCTATGAACTAATGATGAGGGATGAATAAAAAGCAGTCCACGGGCTTTAGGCAATGTTTTAAGATTTCTCAAATTGTGCTTACAAAATATCTTAGACTCTTGCATCTTCTAATAAATTGACTTCATTGCTTCTCTTGTGGTTTGCAGATATTAATTTGCCTGTGGTAAAAGCAATTACCCACCCATATTCCTCCTATTCGTTATTGGCTTTTCCGATGCATATTTTTAATAAATTCATCACGTATAGATTTCCTCATAGTTTTCCCAGTTGGTGTCCTTAAAATCGAATCAACAATTTCCACACCGCCTCTTAAACGTTCACGATCACACACACGTGTATTAACAAAATCAACAATTTCATCAACACTAACTGTATGAGTTGACTTTAAAACCACACAGGCTGTTGGATATTCACCATCTTCATCATGATCTGGTATTGGTGTACCAAATACACATGCCTCAGCAATAGCTGGATGTTCTAATAATGTCATTTCTAAAAATGTTGGAACAATATGAAAACTTAAATATTTAAAGATTTCTTTCATTCGTTCAACAACATAGAAATATTCATCGTCATCATAATAACCAATATCACCAGTTTTGAAATAACCATCCTTATCAAAACCGATTGATGGATCTAAATTTAAATAACCAGACATAACACCTGGTGATTTACAACGGATTTCACCTTTCTGATTTGGACCTAAGATTTCTTCAGTATCAGGATCAACAACCTAAACATCACATTATATAAATTTAATATTAATTCAATTTTTTACTCATTTATATTCAATACTTTCGCAATAACACCTGGTGACACTTGTCCACAGGATCCCAATTTGCTATCAACTAAATCTTTGTCAGTCATATGATAGAAAGTGGTAACAACACCAGCTTCAGTAATGCCATAAGGACAACTAACAGAAGAGTGTTTGAAGATTTTTTTAATTTCTTGTAGTTTCTCAACACTAATTCCTGAACCTGCTACCAGAAATATTTTAAGGTGACTTAAATCGTATTTTTCAGCATTATCAAAAGTAGCTAAACTGTAAGCGATTTTAGGTGAAGCCATCGCCAATGTTACCTAAAAGTTTATCTGTTAGTTAATTAACATGGACAATATTACAGGAATATTGGAAGCACTTTATATCGTTCAAAAACTTGGAATGTCTTTTCCACATTAAAATTCCTGTATAACACACGATAACCGCCAAGAGCGAACGCATTCAGAAACAATAATGTCGCTGATATCCAATACATTGAAGTAAAATGTAGAATTCCAGTAGATTTTCGTTTCGTATCCGCTAATCTATTGATATGAAACAATAAATTGTTATGATTCAAACAGATTCCTTTCGGTATTCCTGTTGTGCCACTACTAAAAAATATTACTGCCGTCTCATTACTATCAACAATAATCGGTTGGAAACTATCTTCATCTTTGGATGGTTGTAGAAATTCATTGAAAGTTGAATATTTTGTTGATTGACCAAAAATAACAAGTTTCGTTTCAAGTTTTTCATTGTCTAAACTTTTTTCGATTAAATCTAACGAATCATTATCAACAAATAAAAATTTTGGTTTGATTAGATTTAATAAATGCTTAATATCTCTGATTGATAAAGCAGGATCTAATGAGGCGACTTTTGCACTTAAAAATGCAGTTGCTATGAATGCTATACAATTATCCAAGATATTATTACAACAAAATGCAATTGTATCGTTTGATGTTACATCACGTTTAATTAATTCTAAAGCTGTACGTATACTGCGTTTTTTCACATTCAAGAATGTTTCTTGTTCACCTGTAGTTGAATCAATCTACAAATTTGATAGATTTCAATAATGTCTTTTTTTAATTAGTAAATAAATTGCTAATTAATTACTTGGCAGATTTCTGAAGCATGCATATCGGCTGTATCAAAGAAAAACTCACCAAGTGTCCGTGTCTTTATTACAAAAGGTAAAGGTGGACCTTCTATAATTCTTCCTACCATTTTATTCAAATTTACAGTAAACTGGAATTAATATTAATGGTAGGTACTTGATAACTATCTTACTGATAACGTAGTCAATTCAATTATAAGTCAATTGTAATTAGGCTTATCTAAAGCTTATCAATTTTTTATTGTCTATTTTATTTCTGAGTGGTTATTGAAAATTTTTGCCGAAATGTTTGATAAGTGCTTTTACACGACAACAATTGAGTTGTTTTATATTTAAAAAAAAATGTACCACTTAGAAATTTGGAAATAAAATTACTACAGAAAAGAAGTACCCAAAAACATCAATTGATTATTATATAATTATAAACAATTCAAAATTAACTGCACATATATTTATAACTGCACGCGGATGTATAAATAGTATACAGAAACTGAACAATTAGAGAGAAATTCGTTTCGTTACGAATCTATTCGTTAATTATAAATTCTAACCAGTCCTGAATACCTGGTGGCCCACGTGCAAACACCCTTTTTGCCGCACCACTGTTTCATAAAGAAAATAATAATTAAAATCTTTATTAAGAATCCAGAATTACAAAGTAAAATCAAATCTATAAAATCAATCTGTTGTGACTTTGGCGATGAGTTTTAAGAAAATACTTATCTAATAATAATCTATAATTGATTATAATTTCGGGAACTGTTTGTTTTGACGTATTTCTATGGAAAGATTTCAATACACTTTCATGATAGTTTATACAAAAATGTCAGGTGGAACGATATTTTGCAAAACGATTCATACGTAATTCTCACAATAGAAAAGGACCACATACAATCTAAAGCACTATTATATAGTTATAGAAGATTTCTGGACTATTATGAGGTGTCTAGTGAAACTTTCCATGCCACCATCGTATTACGAATCCGAAATAGATTCTGACAAACAAATCAACAAAAACAGAAATCAAGATGACACTGGATAAGTAAGGAGTTGCATCTTCATATCAAACAAAACGCCATAAGTATGCGTGAACAAAAACAGGACTTGACCTAAAATAAAAAAAGACGAAGAAGATGGATAGTGAAGAAGAGATTTTGGAAAAGCCGAAGACATACTAGAATTATTGTTTATTTAAAGAATTAATAAATTGCTCTCTGACGAGTCTTCTTTTCATTTTTCCAGTTGGTGTAACTGGTATACTATCAACAATTTTTACACCACCAACTAATCGTTCATGTTCGAGCACACGTTCATTAACAAAATTAATTATTTCATCAACATTGCCTGTTTGAGTTGACTTTAAAACAACACATGCTGTTGGATAATCACCAAATTCTACACATTCTTCTATAGGTACACCAAATACACAAGCTTCAGCAATATCTGGATGCTCTAAAAGTACCATTTCGATAACAGTCGGTATAATAATATTACTTCGATATTTAAATATTTCTTTGATACGATCAACAATAAAGAAACATTCATCGTCATCATAATAACCGATATCGCCAGTTTTATAAAAACCGTCATTATCAAATATTTCTTTTGGATCAACATTGATGTAACCTAACATAACTTCTGGTGATTTACAGCGGATTTCACCTTTCTGATTTGGACCTAAGATTTCTTCAGTATCAGGATCCACAACTTTAACACTAACACCAGCATGGACTTTGCCACAAGAAGTAGCTTTATGTTGATTTAATTTTACATCATCTAGTGCTGAATCAAATGTTGTAATCGTGCCAGCTTCTGTTGTAGCAAATGGACAACTGATAAGTGCATTATTGAATATTGCTTCAATTAATTTTTTTCCATTTCGACTTATTCTGCCACCTCCAATTATTATAATCATAAAATGACTCAAATCAAATTTATTTGCACAATCGGAATTGATTAGCTTGTAGGATGCGGTAGGTGTTATTAATAAAAAAGTTATCTGAAATACAGAAACGGTAAAACGTGATGATGGGCACCATAAATATTTAATCCCACCTTATACTTTTCTATTGCTCTTAATGTTTCTTCGGGATCAAAATGTTTCATTATTACACGACCGTGTCCGACTGTGAAAGATACTAAAAGTATCAAAAGCCCGGATATCCAGTAGAGTGGTGAGAAGGAAAGCATCAATAAATTTGATGCATTTCTATCATAATTTCTTTAGAAACAAACAAGTGGGTATTAAAATCGTTATGACAAACAACAAATAGACTTACAAATGTTCATTAATGCGATGAAATAAGTTTAAATGACTTAAACGAATAGCTTTTGCTAATCCTGTTGTTCCACTACTGAATATTATTACTGACGTCTCGTTAATATCAACAATTATTGGTTTAAAACTATCTTCATCTTTTGATGGTTGTAAAAATTCATCAAATGTTGAATATTTTGTTGATTGTCCAAATACTATGATGTTTGTGTCAAATTTTTCGTCGTTTAAACTTTGCTCAATTAAATCCAGCGATTCAACATCAACAAATAAGAATTTCGGTTTGATTATTCTCAATAATGATTTCATATCGTTGAGTGTTAAATCAGAATATAAAGAACTAAATGTTACACCTAAGAATGCACTTGCTATCAGCGGTATGCAGTTATCCATTGTATTATGTGAGCAAAATGCTATAACATCATTAGAAGTTACACCTCTCCTCTTTAATTCTAAAGCTGTACGTATACTGCGCTTTTTAACGCTTGCAAAAGTTTCTTCTTCGCCGGTACTAGCGTCAAGCTTCGAATATTGAATAAATTAGCACCAGAATTGATTAGAACAATTATTATAACTACCTGACAAACTTTAGGTCCACGTATATCTGCCATCTCAAAAATTAATTCACCAATTGTCCTCTGTTTTACCTTTAGTGGTAAATGTGGACCTACTAGAATTCGTCCGGACATTTCGGTTGTTTTTTTTTGTTGAAAATTACACTTTTATAAAAAGAAATAAACTATATTCTAACAATACATTATAAAAATGGTTTCCGTTATCAATAACCGCGATTTTTATATTACAATATCTTCAGTTAATCAGTATTAGCGATAGTGATCGTAATTATTATATTTTAAACATCTTTAAGTAAATGCCACTTGAACCTTGATTAGTATATTAAAAAAGTGGGCTGTTCTCAAAAAAAATATATTTATAATTGCATTTTTTCCAATGGCCTACAAAAAATTTCCATTGTAAAAAAAATGATATCTCAGTTAGATAAGTGTATTTAAATCCACACCAGTATGTCTGTGATATTTGCGGTATTGTTTGTCGAAAAAGTTTTATCGAATCATTGGTCGGAAATTTGTTTTCGCCGAATTCCCTAGCCCATCTTCATATCATAGAACGTTTCTTGTAATCAGTTTGGCCTTATTCAAACAGCTTTTAACGTGAAAGTCATGAGTGGCAAACACTGATAACATCTTCTTTGAAATTTAAGAAAGTCTAATCAAAACAATCAATCAATCAATAAAATTCAAATATCTATGCCAGTTGAGTTGCTTAAAGTGGCTCTTAAAGATAAAGGTCGAAGAATAATAAAACACAGCTGATCAGCTACATAATTCATGTATTTCATGTATTTCTCCCATTTACACAGAACGATTTAATGAATCATTTATTAATATCCTTTTGAAACGATGTTCTAACATATTATCAGAATTAAGTTATAATTATCTACAGGTGATAGAGTGTAGTTATTTCGTTTCATTTTTTAGTTTTCTTTTAATAATAAGAAGGCACCGCTGAAAGAAGACAGGGAATTTGAAACGCTCGCATTAAAGGAGTACATTTTTTACGAATACACAAACACTGTTCTAGAATACTTTAATTAAAAATCAAAATCACGTATTCATGAACAATATTCACACAACATAAAATACTAACGAAAAGTCACAATTTTATAAAAAAAAACATTAATTAAAGAAAGAAGTAATACGTTTTACATTTAAATTGAAATAATTTATTGATCGTATAAAGATATTATTTACAGCACAAAGATTTATTGCCAAATACGGAAATGCAACAACTCTGCATAATATATGGAAATTATTATTAATTTGTTTGTTTTTTTGTCATGTATTTTAGAGAAACGATAGAAAATGCAATAATTGAAACTGCTTTCATTAACTGAGAAATCAACATTGCTGAATATGATGGCATGCAGTTGATTTGATTTTTGTTAATGCTTTGTCTGTTTTTTGGTCGAACAACTATAAGTAAAGGATATACACTCAGATAATAAAGCTGATATATGAGAAATATTCGGGAAAACAGAAGCATTTAATGATGATGATGATGATGAGTTCTTGTCTTGCCCTGCGATGCAGTATCTATTTTGATTCTTTTGATGACTTGTTTAAATTTCTTGCTTCCCGGTCAACTAATATGTTTTTATTTAAGGAAAATTGAGTCAATGACCACACTGAGCACCACTTCTAACTACGTTCTCATAACTATTGTTAATATTTGCTTATTTATTTAATAAAAAATAAATTAAATTACAAAGTTTATCTTAGTTTGTTTTTTGTTTAGTCTTTGCTAGAATTGACGTTGTTTTGGAGTTTTCGTTATAAATTTGGTGCTCTTGTAATCACATCATCAAATCTAAGGCAGTACATTTATTCAAGAGATAGTTTTTCACATAGTTCCAGAGCTACTAAACAAAAAAAGACAACTTGATATAAGTAAAATAATCATAGTTATCAAAATGACTAATAAATGGACGTGATGGGTGCCCTTTAAAATCAAGTATTTTCTTTTTTTTATTTGAAATAGATGCGATTGTCCAAACATTACTATCTCCAAATAATTAGGAAGGAAATCCCATTTGAACATCGAATTCAAATTTAATATTTCTGTTGTTCTATTCCTTTCTTCATTCAACAATTAAAATTCAATCAATAAAGAACTATTTTGACTACGTACATTCTATAGTGAAAATATTTTCTTTTAAATATGTGTCTAACAAATAACAAATTAGGTACAAATATACGCGCAATTCAACACATTGTGTCCAAAAGATGCGTTGTACACGTATTTTTATGCATTTTAATTACTAATTTGAAGCGTACGAATAACTATGGTTTTATTTTCGTTTTATATATTTCATGGTTTTATTTAGATTTTGATCAAAAATAAACCATTATTTCAATATTAGAACTGATTTTTAATGGAAGCCTTCAATGTTGAGCCTTACAAATGACACTTTCTTCTAATCCATTAGAAATCAGTCAAATTACAATCACTGCAACGGTTTCGCTATGATCGTTTTCTTTAAGCATTTGATTCTTTTAAATCTTGTAATCGAGCTAATTGATGTGGTTCTAATTCATCTGGAATACTAGCCCGTCCACCTACAACTTGTTTCGGTTCCCCATTATCAACAGATGTCGGTGGCATATGACTAACTGAATTCTCTGCTGTACTAGGACCAGTAGTTTCACCATCACTTCCTGTACTACTACTACCAACAAATGGTGTTACATCACCAGCTGGATGGTCATCATCAGGATCATCAAGATTTTCTTGTACTGGTACCGGATCGGGACTTGTAAGTGCAGGTTCATCATCCTCTTCCTGTTCTTCAGTTTCTTCTATTATTGTACCGTTGTTTTCATTTTTTTCGTCATCTGGATCAGTTGTGGTTTCTTCAACTGATGGGAATGGATGTTCGGCTTCTTCTATCATTGGTGTTGCTGCTGTTATAACAATCTGAGCTACACCTAAATTGAAATCGTCTGATCTTTTGGTCGCGGCTGTTTTAGTGGACTGTTCAACCTAAATGATCGAATTAAATAAATGTTAAAAACTTATTGATCCAAATATATTGATGATAGAATAGAGAAGAAGCATTTACCTCATCGACTACCTCAACTGTAGGCACGTCGATTGCTAGTTAGCGTGAAAATAAATTACAAATCGAAATAATGTTTGACGAATGTCAGAGTTTGATAAAATTCATCACTTACTTGGCACCGCACATCCGAATTGTGTATCGTAATGATGATGTTGATTCCGAGTGAGTTCCATTTGAAAACTCTGAAAAGCTGTGGCAGTAGCACTAGTATCAGTACTAGTGGTTGGATCACCATCGTCTTTTTCCTTTGTTAATACAGGTGCTGGTTCATCAGGGTGTTCAACAGACGGAGTTGGCTGTGTGACGATTACCTTTTTAAAAACGATCAACAAAAATACCGCACAATATAAAAGCCGCCAAATCTAATGCAGCGATAAATCAAAAAACTAGAGCTAAAAAACTCAAGTTGAAAAAAATATAGATTTTAATAAATTTCAAGCGTAAGCGTTTAGCAATTTTCGATATGGAAGAAGAAAAACCTGCAAAAGAAACATACTTCAGTAGTAGGTACCAAAAAATCGGGCGCATCTGGTGGTGTAAAAACTGGTGGTGCTGATTGTGGTGGTGTTTCATCCCAATCATTTGTTAAGGGCTCACCATATTCATCACATTCTTCAACTACTAATGATGGGAAATTACCAATCTGTCCATCTAATTCACCTTGCCACCAACCATCATCAATACTATGTGCACATTTACTTAATACTTTAATAATTTGACCTTCTTCAAATGTTAATTCTTCACCACCTTCACCATCATAATCATAAAGTGCAATACAATAGGAAGGTGTGACTTCATCTGGAGTTTTTTGTTGCTACGGAATACCATTAAAATATTGGAAATTTTGAAAAATACATTTTTTTAATAAAGAATACCAGTGATATTACGGAGATTTGTTCTGGTGATTGATTCGTTTCGGATTGTTGTTGAGATTCTCTCATTTTCAACCGTATAATCAACTGATGAAAATGATATTTGATTAGTTAATCCTGGTGTTGTTACTGAATGATCCCGATCAACATCTAAATAGTTATGTGGTACGTAACCCTCTTCACCTTTATAATTTCTAGCGCGTAACCAACCGTCGCCATCACCCTCACCAACCACCTCCAATTGTTCGTTTTCTACAATTGTCAATTCGTCTGGATTTTGAGCCTTATAATAATAATAATAAGTTGAAATAAAAAATGTTGATTACACCCTTGTATTTATAGTAAATAGTAATAAAATACCGTATAAGAATATAATGCAGTGCATTTTAGTAATGGAACTGAAGATGTACGATCTTGCTGTATATTTATATCGGTTGGTTCCTCTGTTTCCCCTGCACCCCAATCAACTTGTGTTGGATCATCCCAACCGGCTGTTAATTGTTCTATTCTTTGTCGCTCTTGTTCTAGCATAGCTATAAATAAAATAATTAAATAATTATTAATTTTTTAAATTATATCATCCTTTCGAAATGATTCAAGAAATTCCTTTATTTGACAGTTTTATAATTAGATTCCGTTTCAGATAAATTCAACAGTGTTCTATTTTAAACGCTAGAGATGATATCAAATAGATCAAGTCTTTTATGGCATAAGCTTCCATGAAACAAGAAGTGATTATTTGACGTAATATGGATAATAAATAAACATTTTCTCTGGAAAATAATCAGTTCGATCAACTAGATAACTTGTCAGCTACACTGTATTCAGTCATCTATCCTGAGAAAGTGATTACAACACACAAATTTTAATACAAATGACTAGGAAATTATCCTAGCACCGTTTTTTACTGATAATAAGTAAGTCCTCAAAATATGTAAATTGAATTGGTTGTGGAGATGACAAATTAGGGAATCAGACTAAAGATTGCATTAATTTGAAACTGTAAAAGCGGCAATGAACTGGAAGCAATTTAACGCGACAAAGGAATACAAAAACGTATATGATTACCAATAGAAATGATCATTTGGTTCCCTATTACTAAAAGTCTCACAATAGAATCTTGACAATAGATAAACTAATTTTGAATAACGATTTTGTAACGATTTCATTCTAATCACAATTAGTGAAATAATGAATTCGTTGACTACAACACTCACCGTCAACTTCGGTGTTTTCATAATGCTCCTGTTGATTACTATCAATTACTTGTTCTTTTTCTTGATATTTCTCTTGGACTGGTACAGTTGTTGTTTCACCATCAGCAAAATCACTATCATAAAACGAATCAGAACTTGGATGATCCTGAATTATACACATACACAAAAAAAGACAAAGTCAAATAGAAATATTATTATTATAAAAACAAAATGAAAATTGTTACTGATAGAGAACTGGTAGATCGTTGAATATCCTGTACATTTAACGTTTCTGCTTCTTGCAGCCACTCATCAACATTAACACCACCATCCCGTAAACATTCAATACGTGCTTGAGCTTTAACTTTTGACGTTTCAGCTTTACGTATGTTTTGTTTTAATTCATCAATTTTCGTTTCTAAATCAGGGCCATTTGGATCATTCGGATCAACTTTTTGTCCAGATTCTCTGAGTGCATTATAAATTTGTAATTTTCTAATAGATTCTTTTATTGTATTATTATCTCTAGCTATACGTGTCGCCCATTTTCTAGCTTCTTTACTTAATGTTGCAGCTGATGATTCGTGTTCAGCTGTTACTGTCTCAACTAGATCATTATCACAACGTTCATAATCATATTGTATATGTTGTTTCAATACAGGATAATATAAATAACAACATTGTAAATTATATTCACGGGTTAATTGTTTGGCTTGATCACGGATTATTGTGTATGAATTTTGCATTGCTGAACATGTTAATAATTCTGTGCGACCCATTAATGTTAGATATTCTGCAACTTTATCATAAACACCACTCTCCATCGTTGTCATGCATAATTGCAAATCTACTACAAAATATCTACAAAGGAATTTATGTAATCTTCTTTTTGATCCACTAAAACTTCATAAATCTACCTAGTTTGATGAGCATTAGCTGCAGCTAGACATAATAGATAATCATTCCGAGCTCCCGTTGATTTTTCTTCAAGTTGTTCCCGTTTTGATGAGAATTTAGCACTGTTTTTTTGTAGTGATGTAATCGATTGGAAGAATGAACCTTTTTTCTTCTTTAATCTGTGACATATTTGCAATCACATAAATTCAATACGACAGGAATGCATAGCGTAAAATAAATGGCAAAAAATACTTACTTCTCTTCAATATCCCTAGCTTTGTCTCTGACATCATGTGCACTGTGTTCCTCGTCGAAATATAGTTTCTTTGTTTTATCAACGTCTTGTACACAAATCTGCAGTTCTTTTTGTACAATAGTTAATTGCTCAACACACTAAAAACAATCAAACTTTTTATTAACGATTTTTTAATTTTATTGTTACAAAGAAAAAATTGTTTAAAAATCCACTCACTTTTCTTGCCGCTTGTACTTTATGTCCACGCAAGATTTTGGCATCATCGGCAATTTGTTGTTGGAAAACTTCAACAGCAGCTAAACGGGCCCGTGCCAATTTTTCATTCTCCTCTAATACAGTTCGCCAAACATTCCACATATTCCTTAAAATCACGGATAAATCAATACAAAATTCTATATGGTAGGTAGATATTTTTTTAAAATTTCATACTCACCATTTTTCTTCACCACCTTCTATTTTAATATCGGGAATATTTGGAATTTTCTTGTTGAGATATGCTGACGAAATTTTAAGTAGTGCCTAAAAAATTGATTAGAATCAATAAGAATCCTATGCATTCAGATAGATTTTACTTCCGAATACGATTTTTCTATAGCTGATCGTTTTAATGTGAACGATCTTATATCTTCAAGTAAATCGCATTCGTGTTGATTTTTCAATAAAAGCTTATTAATCTGTTCTGTATGGAGATTTTTAAGAAATTTCACATAATTGCCCTGGAAACAAAACACAAACTTGTCAACATTGTCTCTATTGTTTTTAGAATGCATTTTGATAATAAAATGTTTGTAAAATTATTGCCCACCTTTCTTGGCGGCGGCTGCATATTGATGATCTTTTATTTGATGAATTTGTAAATACGGAGATCATCCACTCTTATCACAGGCACCGCTCCCGATGATTCCGGCACAAAGTCTATATTGATTATGCCACCCACTGACCGACTGAAATGGCGGCGGCGGCGCCGTTCATTCTATCTACACGCTTTTATTATATGAGCCGTCACCGACAAAGTATTGATATTTCACCTTAAAACGATCCACGTAATAATCATTATAAAGATTTTTCGTCAGAAAATCAATAGTACCTTCAATAAATACGATATCGTTAAATGATCATTAAGTAAATAAAATTACAACTAAGATAATGAATTTATCTGTTAGATATCAAAAGGTATCAATCAGTTGTTTTATAGCAAAATTAAGATGGATTGCTGAAATATGTAGAACTTTAAGAAGTGCTCTAAAATCATTGAAATTATTATTAAGATGTTTTAATCGAACTACACCAAACGTAGCAGAAGCTTCAATATCATTGACGAATAAAGAATTCTATGTACCTCGGAGCAAAATCCTTATAAGCCGGATTATCAAACAATTTTTTATATTTCTCCAAGTTTAGTCTACATTGAAGCTATCTTATAGGACGGATTAAAAATGAATATTTGTTGTAAATTATTTAACACTGCATTATTGTTATTTTTGACCTTACCTGTAACACTTACCTCAGAAGAAAAAAGTTGTTCGTAAATCGTGCAATAAAAGAACGTTTATAAACCGTGTAAAAACAGACAAATAATCAATATTATAACGCTATGCTTTTACAAGCTAAATTTTCTAATGAAACCTAATGATCTGTATGATGGGTGACGATTTAAATCATTGACAAATCACGGAATTTCAAACATTTCCCAGGAAACATCAACTAAAATACGAATTTTGTTTATATTTTATATTTATCATAATAATATTTCGTATCATGTAACATGAAACAACAAATGGCTTGTGCTTTTAATACTTGAAGTAAATAGTATTATGTATACAACACGTAAACTTAGAAAAAAAAACATTCAGATATAAAAAATAAAATTAACTATATAACTATAAATAGATAATAATTTTTTTTCTTTTAAGTATAATTTATAGTACCTTGTCGTAAAACAAAATAGATTTGAAAAAAAAAACGGTTAAAAACTGTACAAAGATAAAATAATGGCTCTCACAACAACAACCGATAAATAGATTGCACTCAAGCCATTTGTTCTGTACAATATCTTGATGAAATTTCTATAACGACTCTAGCTATCAAAATTGTCAACACGAGTTAATCATTTTAAATGATATATAATAATATAAATTAGTGCTATTTTTTTTATATTCACAATTACCATAACTTACAATATGTACAAAAATATGATTACAAGAGTCTGCGGCTGTAATTGACTTTGTACACTGAAATAATGACATACAATGTGCTCGCTTAGCCTACACATACACTAGACAGCTTAACAATGTGGATTTATAAACAGGTGAAATAGCAGCTAGCGCCTGTACAAAATCTGCCTCACTGATCACCTATC
This sequence comes from Meloe dianella, assembly GCA_028455855.1. Lineage (NCBI taxonomy): Eukaryota > Metazoa > Arthropoda > Insecta > Coleoptera > Meloidae > Meloe > Meloe dianella. The sequence goes on from JAPTHL010000039.1 coordinate 1,717,385, forward strand.
CGATTGTTATTTTTTAAAATTTTTAAATTATTTTATTTATATTACAAAAGTCAAAGAGAATTTATGGTACATAATTATCATCTAACTTCACAGTCTTTATTAAGTGGCAATGGTGGTGGTTGATGAACACCATCTGGAAGGCTGATGGGTGGAGTAGGTGGAGGATGAGAAGAATATTGTTTCGCTTCCTCTTGTTGATTTATCATTGATGCTGATGATGTTTGAGTTATTGGTGGCGGTTGTCCAGGTTCTACTACATCTTTCATCATCACCTCATCATTTACCTGTTGTTTCTGTCGTTCGTCACCTATTTGTTGTTGTTTTTGTTGTTTTGATTCGGATTGTTGTGAACTTGATTTCATCACATAACCACTACCCTCTTGACACCTAGATAATTTTAATTTAATTGGTGTTATTTTTGGAATTATATTACCCCGATCATCACAACCAACAACAACCCCTCCACTATTTGTTGCATGTTTAATATCTTGTTTTTGTTCGATCACTGAATCACTATGTTGATTTTTCAATTCAATTAAACATTTATTATTATTAACACCATTACCACCACCACCACCACCACCAACATCACTACTAGTCCTATGATCAACACTGCCACTTTCTAATTTTTTACCAAAACGTATAATTAATTTTGTAGGATTTTGTGTTTCGTTAGATATAATTTGTACTTGTGGTTTGGCCTTTTTCTTTTTACGTTTCTCTGTTTTATCTTTCTTTTTCTTTTTTCTTCACCAAAATCAGCCATTACTAGTTTTCTAAATTTCATACTTTCACGTTTTAAATCTTCAACACTTGGTAAATGCATTCTTGTTAAACGTTTTTTGGGCGGTCGTATTCGATCTTTTTTATCATCAATTTTTGTTGATTCACCTATAATATTATTACCGATTTTAATTTTAATTTTCGGTGTTGTTGTATTTGATGATTGTTGTGATGGTCTTGGTGGCCGTCCACGACGTTTATTTGTTAATGATGAATCGAAACTAGTTGATAAACTACAATTATTACTGCCTAATGTTGAAATATTGCGTTGTCTATCAGATAAATTATCTTCATCTAATGATAAATTTAATTGTCGTAATTCACGTGATAGACCACCAGCTCGTGATTTTGTTTCTTTGCGATGTTGTTTTGTTTCAACAAAATCATCAGGACCTGTCCTATAATCTCTGTAATCTTCTTTTGTTGGTATACTGGTCATAGAAGCAACAGCTTTAGGAATTGTTATGATTGTTCGATTAACTGGTGGTGCTGTTGGGGTTGCATTAAATCCAGGATTACAATTACTATCAACCATATTCATATCTTGTGTCCAATATTGTCTTAACAATTCTTTCTTTCTCATTCTTCTTAAATTTGATGTGCCCGATGACACACCAATTGAATTATTGCTTATAACATTATTAGCTACTGAATTTATATTTGATACAACACTAGGATCAACTGTTGGTGGCGGTAGTGCAACAACAGATGCAGAATAATTAGCTATTGGACCTTTAATTTTAACTTTCAATTGATTACGTGAATCAGATAATGATACTTTAATATTTCCAATTTCTGGTGTTAATGGTTCTTCATGTTTCTTATCATTTGATGTTAAAGCTGAATGTAATTCTTTTTCAAATTCATCATCAATATCATCATGTACTTGACTTTCTGTTGTGCCAGCATCAAATGCTCTTAATAAATTCGTTTCATTATAATTATGTTGATCGAAATTATTATTATATGTACGCATATCAACTGGTCCAGGTAATACAGGTTGTACCATATCAGGAAATATTTGATTTTGATTATTTTCAGATTTTGGTGGTTCAATTTTAACGTCATTATTTTCAACAGGTGTTGGTGGTCGTAATTCTTTCAAATCAGCATTAATTGATCTGGAACTTTTATGTGAAGCTTGAGATGGACTTGAGAATTTCGGTGATTGTGATGAATCTTTTAATGAATAAGAATCTAATTTACGTTCATGTATATCAACAGATTTTCGTCGTTCTCTCATTGATTTCAAATCAGTAACATTATCACTAGAAATTGGATCATCAATATCAAAATCATAAACTGTACCAACTAATTTATTATGTATTGTATTCGTTCCAATAAAATCATAATCATTATTTTGATGTACACTTTTAGCTCTACCTCGACCACGACCACGACCTCTAATTTGTCCTTGACCATTACGATTTGTATTTGTTTTAACAACATTTCGTTTTGTATCATTTCTAACACGATTCATATTTGTTTGTTTCAACATTTCTTGACGTGGACTTCGTCCAGGACTTTTACTTGGTGATTTTTGTAATTGTGATGTAACACGAGCTGATGTTCGTGTTGGTTTATTAGGTGATTTTTTACCAGCTGAACTATTTGATTTAATTGATGGACTTGGTGATGCTTGTACATTACTAGCATTTGGTGTTGTATTACTAATAACAGGTGATGGCACAATTTCATCATTTGATATTGGTGGTTCTGATGGTGGAGGTGGAGCTATTGATGTTGGTTCAGGCACAATTGGTGCTGGTGGTACAGTGGAAAGTTCTTCCTCACGTGATGATTCTAATTCTTTTGCTATACCATGTGGTATATTGACCATAGCTGCTGTTAATGCCATATTGTGTTGGGACGATGTAAATGTTGCTGTACATGTGGATGAATATTGCATTGTATCGTCAACAGGTTTAGGTAATTGGGGTATAACTGGATGTGGAGCAGGAAATGGAGCACCGAATGCAGGTGGAAACATAGCTGGACCAGTCGATGGGAATGGCAATTGTGCGTTAAGTGATGGCGGTGGGAATAAACTGACAGGACCAACAAATTGGGACGTATCGGCAAAACCTGGAAAACTATCCAATGAATTTGGTGGAAATGGTAGACCTTGTGGTGGTAAATATCCAATATTTTCCAAATTTGGATGATTGATTACCATCATATCAGGACGCATTTTAATTGATTCATCTTCATCATTACGACGTGAACATGAACTACTTGTTGATGATGTTGTTGAACTTGATGAAGAACGACGATTCGGTATAATTTCACTATCAGCCCATTTAGCTTGTGGATGCATATCAGCATATGGTGACGGACTAGGCATACAATCCATTGATGATGGATCAATTAACGGTGTTTGTGAGATTCTTCTATCGTGTACAGTTGGTGATTGACTTTTAACTGCATCTTCATGGAAACGTAATTCCATTTGTATTAATGGTGGTATTGAATTCAAAATGGGCTGATTTTTGTGATGTTGTTGATTTGAGTATTGTTGCAAATAATGTTGAGGTGTAGGCACATTACTACGTTCACTCACATAATTCATTGTATCTACAGGTTGTTGTATATTTGGATAAATTTCACTAGGAGGTACCCAACGTTCATCACCTTGAGCTGTTGTACTGTGATCAGATATACCATGATGTTGTACAGGAATGTCTTTATTTGTTTCAACTGGTACATCAGCTTCACAATTTAAATAATGATAATCTTGATTTCGTTCATTTTCATCTAATTTCGATGATGTTATTGTTGTATCTGTAACTTCAACTCGCATTTCTAAATTAACTGTTGAAACTTGGTCTAATTTTGGTTCAGTTTTACTATTTAATTCTTCATGAACACTATTTGGTACAACTTGTTCAGAAAATTCACCACGTTCATTTTCATTTTTCGTACTAGATGACACACTAGCACCATCATCAATATCACAACTTGTTGATTTTTTCGATAATTCCAATCGTAATTTTTCAACTAAATTCAATGTTTCTCTAGCACTATCTTCTTTTGAATCTTCCTTAAACAAAGTTGTATTATTTGCAAAATGAAATGTTAATGGACCTTTTATTATTTCTTCATCTTTTGATATACCAAAACCATCATCAAAATTCTCAAAATCTAACATATCTTTAGGATGTGGTGGTGAAAATATTGAACGATTTTGTTGATATTCATGAGTTTTCACTGAAGTTTTCTTTTCACTAACAACATTAACTTGAGCACAATTTGAATTTGTATTTATATTTGAGTTTGTATATACATCAATTGGTTTTTGTATATCACAATTATCAACATTATAATTTTCTGAACGTAATACAGATATTTCTTCATCTCGTTTTGCTATTCTGTCTTTATTTTCAATTATGTTCTCTTTACCTGTTGATTTTTCTATAAAGATTTCATCAATATTTTTATTCTTTGTTGGTGATTTTCTGATAGGTGATACAGCCTTATCAATAGTTGGTATTTTATTTTCTTTAACAGTTGATTTTATTTGTTTTTCAGATTTTACTGGTTTTGTAACTTTATTATTTACTGTTTTCATTTTATCGACTTTATCTAATGTCTTTTCAGGTGGACCAAATAATCGATCAAGTGTTGATTTCGTTTTTGATAAACCTTGTTTGCCAGCTTTTCGTTCTAAAATTTCTTTTTCAAGATTTGTTATAATTTCAGATTCAGTTTTATCTTTTATAATTTTCTTATCCGTTTTGCTGACCGGAGAGTGTAATTTACTGGATTTGTAAATCTCTTTCTCTGATTTGTCGGCAATCTCATCTGATTTTTCTCCTTTTGTACATTCATTGGTTCGTTCTCTTTCGATATCACTGGATTCGTTATTAGATAAATCTCTACTCCTAACATTAACATCTCCGATCCTATCACTGGATTTAGATGTCCTCGTTCTACCCGGGACGACCGCCCTTTGATTCTATTGTATCGAGATGATTCTTCTCTTTGAGATGTGAATTGTTGTTTCTTTTCTGTACTTTTTCGAATTGTTTTATCAGGAGATACTTTTGCTGCTGATGTTGTTGTTGGTATTGCTGGTGCTGGTGCTGCTGCTGCTGCTGCTGCTGCTGCTGATGGTGGTGGTGGTGTTGTTGTTGTTGTGGTTTTTGATTGAAATTCTGTCTTAGATTGTGTTGATGATGAGGATGATGTTGATGATGAAGATGATGAGGTATGTTTTCTTGGTGATCGTGATTCTTCACTTGAATCACTTGAGTCTGAGCTAGCTGAGCTGGATACCTCGGGCTTGGTACCCTTGTCAAGAAAGGGCCAATCCTTGGTATTCGTCCGCCTAGCCTGTTCTCGACATTGATTCGAAAATAGACTCTCCGATCGCGTTTGTGTCGGTTTCGGTGGTTGTTGTTTATCATCACTATCTGATGATGATGATGTTGATGTGTCTGAGGAAGAGCTTGTTGAGGAAGACGAACTACTATTTGAGGAAGACTTTCGTTTACTTTCCATTATTTTTGCTGGTTTATCAACAATTTCATGACGATGTTTATTATCAAAATCTTTCTTTGATTTAAATGATTCAGCTTCTTTTTTATGTTTATCATTATCTGTTGAATGATCTGTTGTAGATAATAATGAAACAGGTTTACTAAGACCACTTTTGATATGTTCAGCAGCTTTTTTAGCAGCTTGCCTTTGTGGAACATACGCTAAAATTTCTTGATTGTCTACTTTATCAATATCTTTATCAACATCAAAAATATCAGATTTAATTATATCTTTTTTAATTTGTTCCTTAATGATATCACGATCTTTACCAATTTTTGATTTTGGTTTATGTGATCGTGGTTTTTCATCGATTTTTTGTTGTTCGTCAGCTAATTGTTCTTTTGGTGTACGATTTAATGTTGTTGATTTTAAATTTTCTGTTGCTTTTTTAGCTGCTTGCCTTTGTGGTACAATTAAATCAGATGAAACATAATCTTTTTTCTTAGTTGGACTTTCTTGTTTAACACTATCAATTTTAATCCGTTTCTTATTTTCCGCACTATTTTTATTTGGACTTTTTGACGTTGTCGGTTTATTTGAGAATTCTTTAACAGCCGCTTTAGTCCTTAAACGACTTTGTTGTGAATCACTTGCCGCATTTGATGATTTATCATCATTTTTCATAGATACATCTGAACTATCACTATCTGAATAAATAAAAGACATTGCTTTAGAGTCTGTTTTACGTATAATATGAGTTGGTGGCATCAACTCATCACTATCACTACCGGAAATGCCCAATTCACGTTCAACTTGCCGCAAACGTGATCGTGAAAATTGTTTCCAATCTTTTTTAGTTTGTTGTGGTTTTATATCGTCCTCACTACTACTTTCAATTTTAGCACTACCACTAGCACCACCACGCGACGAAGCACTATGCCGTTTCTTTCGTCGTTCATTAGTTTTATTATTATTGTTATTGTTATTATTATTATTATTATTATTGTTATTATTATTATTATTATTATTATTATTGGTTTTACGTGGAGATATTTGTTTCTTCTTTGTTAATGTTGGTTTTTCATCATCAGAATTCGATTGTGGTTGAAGGCGATTTTCTTTATTATCTTTTGGTTTTTCATCACTACTACTGGCACTTGATAAACTACTACCATATAAACTACGATTGCTTCGTTGTGATGAACCATTAACATAAAATTTCTTGTATGGATTGTTTTTAACATCTTTCAATAAACCATTTAATTCTGGTTTACGTTCATCACTAGAATCCGATGGTGATTTTATACCAATAATTCTAGATAATATCAAATCAAAATCTGTTGTGTGATCTTCAGATAAACGATGTGAATATAAACGATCATAAATTGATGGACCATGATTTGCTTCTATTACTGATTGTACAATAATATTTGGTAAATTTGGTGATGATTCTAATACAGCTGCTTGTTTATGAAATGTTTGTTCACGCATACGGAAAAATGTTCTTGATAATTTCTCACGTCTACTAACCATATAACATAAATTTCTAACTCTTTCCAAATCTTGTCGTAATTGTACAAACATTTTCATTTTTTCGAGATCAGCTTGTTCACGTTTATGAGAGAGCATATCAACATCTTCTGATTTTGGTGGTAATAATGGTTTATTATGGCCAGCTTTTCGTTTTAATTTCCAATAATTATATATATAATGTAATGCATCATTATCAACATCAATATGTATATTAACATCTTTTATTGAGACATGTTTATAAAATTCAGCTTCAATTTCATGTAAACGTGCTGCTCTAGCTTGATTCTTTTCTTCTGATGTCATATCTTTACGTTTTTTACGTTTACTATCATCATCTTCTGAACCAGAACATACACTCTTTTCTTTTTTACTTGATTTACTATGTTTTTCACAATATGAACGTAATTTAACACCATCATCAGCATTTTCATCTTCAATTATTGCTCTCATTTCTAAACCATGTTTAAAAGCGCATGTTACATGATATGCTGTTTTACATGTTTTCACTGAGCATTGGATACATGCTCCAACACGTTCACGACACAATACACATATCAATGCCCAACGGCTAGCTGGTATACTAGAGATCTTTGTTATAGGTTCCATTTTTTCAACACAACCGATACTAACTTCTGGTATCCATAAAGCACATGATACATGTGCCCACTTTTGTCCAGAACGTGTACATTTCATTGCACCACCTTTATTTGGACATAATACACACTCAGGACGTTTACCTAAATTACACGTACAACACAACCATTGCCCTTCTGGGATTTTTGTTATACCATAACACGCTTGATGAACACAGATGTTACAACTATCACAAAACACCATTTCATTGCCTTCTTCTGAATCAGGCGATCTACACACATCACATATAACTGTTTCATCATATTCAATACCTAAACCTTCTTCATTACGTAAAATTGATTGTATTTTATCCCAACATGTAAGTTCAAATTGTTCAATAACACGTTCTAATTTATCTTCTGATATTGACCCTAAACCGGACATTGCACGTTCACAATTAAATATTTTCAACCATGCTACATCACACTCGTCCAAATCATAAGAACATGCTGCTTCAGCTTGAGCTGGAGCATTAGATAACACATGATCATCCATTTTAAAATTTTCATCCTTTGTTATTCGGATGTATTTATTTTTCGGCCTAAAATTTCAATTATTATAGCAAAATTGATAAATATGTATCAGAAAAATACATACAGCTTAAATTCATGCTGTGGTTTAATTGATGAACAATGTGTAACAGTAACACTAGGTTCTGGTAATGAATCAGGATTAACAGGAACTTGTACACCACGTTCCCATTCTTGTTTCCATTGATCAACAATAACCCAATATTCATTGGATGCTAATGGTTCAGAATCTGGTAATTTCATTGCACTAATCAGATCTTTACGAAATAATTCAGCTGGTGCTTCAGTTGTTGTACGATTATATATACTTTTTAAGTCATTAGAACGTGGTTGCCATACTGCAGCTGCTGCCAAGGAGGCCGCTTCTTCCTCCTCCGCCGCCGTGCGCTAAAATTTACAAGAATATAATAATTAAATCATGGGGGTTTTGTTCTTCTTTTTTTTTGATAATAAATTCGACAAAAATTACCTTACGCCTTTTAACAGGTAGTGATCCATCTTCAGAACGATTAGGCCTTTTTCCTCTCTGTGACATTGCACTAAAATTGTGCAGGCAATAAATAAAATCCTCCCCAACCTAAAAATTCAAATGATTCTTCAACTATTCTATTTTCCAATGAAATTATATATTGATCAATTATTAATTCGCAATTTCTTTATATTTTCATCTGTATTATAGAATTATTTTCAATAATACTTACTACATATTTATTTGGAATGGACCATACATATCGCACCTTGTTATCATGTCTAAAACAATAAAAATTTTATTAGAAAAAACTTGCAATATTTTAAATTTAATGTTTGATGGTAATAATATCATCAAAGACCATTAACTTGTAAAAGATTGATGGTAATTACACATCCAACAACAACAACAAAAAAAGTGAAATAAAAATGTTGATACATTGCCTTTGGCTACAATAAACTAGCTGAAAATATCCGATTAAAAATCATCCCAACAATGATATATAGGCTAATACAATAACCTATATAGTAACGAATTTAAATAATAATTTGTTATTAAATAGATACAGGTGATAATTTCGTAAAATAGACAGACAAATAGCAGAGGTGGCTCCCATGTCTACATTGTAAACATTTCCACTTTGAATCAAACACAGTCACACACAATAAATTACACTGTTTTAACATAAACAATATATAATAATATTGTATTTCTTTACCATTTCTATATGGATTTTCATGGCTTTGATTGATTTTCAGATAATTTTTAATAAATCGACTCCATTAGACTCCATTTGGTAAGCCTAACAACATTGACAATGTAGAGGGCAGCACAGTGTGCAGTTGACGTGCAGCTAGAATCGACATCCCTCTCATTCCAACAAAACATTTTCAAAGAGGAAAACCCAACAATAAGCTCTTATTAATAAATTTCCAAATAAAAAATAAATAAATAAATAAAGAGAATTTTAATTGATTTAAACGACTAAATTTGTAAATCGTCTAAAATTTCAAATTGTTAATACTAATTCTTTTATTTCAACATGATCTCTGTCTCTCTCTCTCTCTCTCATAACCAATATGTCCTCATTATGCATTCCAAGGTAGATAAATAGATAGAGGTGAGCGATTTAGGTTTTTTAAATGGTCAACATTTTTTTTTTGATTTCTTTGTGATTAGAAATTTTGTTAATAAAATAAAACACAATTGATGTTCATTTGATATAATCTCACCTTTTTATAGAAAAAATAATTCATTAATTGAATTTCTGATGTAATAAAGGATCAATATTTGGCGCCATCACCCCTGTTATGCTACGGCCAGACCTGCGCCTATCCGTGACGCATATGTGGTCAGTGATTATCGTCTATCGTTCCGAATTATCGGCGGCGGCATAGTTATCGCCTATATAAGCGACATTTCGTCACTTATGTTAGATGTTTATGTCAGATTTATTCGAAAATGGAGTGGACTAAAGAAATTGTGTTAGGATTTCTTTATTATTGTGAATATAAATCTATTTGTTGGAGTCTAAATAATGCAAATCACGAAAAGAAAACATTTTCGTAGGGGATTTAAAGTCCAATTGTTTGACATGTTGATTATCGAGTCAATAGACGACGAATAATTGTGGTCATGACGCATTTTATCGCGCTAAATAGACGAAGCATCGGGACGCAGGTGTGGCCATAGCATTAGAAATATACATACATATATAGATCTGTGCGCGTGTGTATGTGTAAATGACAGGATCGAGCGGCCTTTGACGATCACGTGATGTCAATGATAGTAGAAAACGGCATGATTTTTGGCGGGCAAATATGCGATTTTTGTTAGATTTTTTGCAATATTATTTTATTTTGTTTATCGAAATGATTTTACAACATTATCAATTTAACAATAATTCATATTTTATAATTATTTAAATAATATAACGTGTTGCCTGTTTATTCAATCGATACCTTTCTCTCTTCATTCATTACAATCTGGCGTTACGCCCACTTACGCATAACAAAGCCGTCTTCAGCACCTGAGCCGCATTGTTTTTTTTTTGTTGGCTTCTTGTTAATTTTCTTATCAACATTTACAATATTATCTAATAGAATTCAATTCTATTATTTAATTGAACAAATACGAGTATTTTTTATTTCAATTAAAAATTTCGATTATTCTCATTGGAATTGAATAGATATTTCAGTAAATTCCCAATAAAGAGCTTAGTATAGGTGGTTATTGTTTGGAATTTTGTTAAATAAACACATATTTAAAAAACTATTCTATTTAAATAATAACAAATGTGTCTAAAGTCACGATACTAATTGTCGCCCACATTTGCTTTTTTCTTTCCAATATAATTGCAATAATAAAAATTTAATTCATGTAGAAAATTACGATAATATTAGTAATTGGTAAAGTTTGAAAAAAATCAATTAATAGGAAAAAAAATGGTTTTGGGTGTGTTTCTAAACTGTTCACAATGCTCGACCTGAGGCTGATCGAAGTACTTGGATTCGTTAAAGCCGTGTCGCACTGTTGTTAAGGCGGTTTTCCACAAAACAGACAAAACAAAAACACAACACAAACTCGTGACGAAAAAACAAAACTGCAACGTTTTACAAGCTTTTGGAACACTTGAGTTGATGTTTTCTTTTTCGTGTCCCGTTCGAAAGCGGTAAAATCACTGATCTCGTGGATTTCTCTTCAAAATGCATTTTCAATGATAAATATTGAAACAAAGAGTTTTGCCTAACAGTCCTCCGTTCTTTTGAAACTTTCCCACTATTTGATCGTCTGTGTCCATTTTTTAAAGCAATTGCATCAAAAATTAATGTACAAAGGCCTAGATTTAAAATGTCGTTTAGTTGTTGAACATTTCCAGTTCATTTAGTGGAACAGCACTGAAAACAAACTCCGATAAAATTTTGTCTACTCGGTGGAAACAGAGTTTCGAATTTGGCCGAGTTTTATTTTCAATGTCTCAAAAAAACACGGACAAAACAGAATAAACTCGATTAGTCCGTTTGGTGGAAAACCGCCTTTAGAATTTTCCAATAGAGAAAAACATTTTTATAGGTACTCCAACGATTTACAGTTAACTGATAAAACTGAGTATAAGGAAAAATATTTGTGGGGACCTTTTTAAAATGCCATTTGAGTGCTCATTTTTGTAAGCAGTTGATCGTAAAGCCGAACAGGATCTATGTAGGACGAACATTATAATTAATGTTCGAAATACTTATGAAACGGCTCATAAGTACTTGAACACATGTTCAACATTGTTTGGCGAGCTACATTTATTCTTTTGTGTTATAACCTCAATCTTTTTTTGACAACTACTCGTTTTTTGTGATTGTAACCATGTCTCAGGTATTTTTATTATTATTGCGAATATTTAGAAATTACCACAGTCTTTTGTAGATTGCTAAAAGTAAAATAGATCAAGCTTGTCGTGTAGCTGAGGAATTCACCAAATTATACTATGAAACATCAGATAAACGACGGCATGTAAGTGTTTATTTACAACTTTCTAGGTGGATATAGAAGAATGATTCTCATTTACATTCCAGATGATGTCACGTCTGTATCTGGATACAGCTCTTCTAGTATGGAATGGTAATGGAATTAGTGACAGTGAACGTATTCAAAAGTTCTTCATAGATTTACCAACATCTGATCATACGGTCGGTACATTGGATGCACAACCAATTCTAGAATCGGCTGTTAATGGACAATTAACATTGTTAATACAAGTCAGTGGCAGTGTAAAATATCAAGAACGTGCATCGAAAACATTCCAACAGAATTTCGTTGTCACAGCACAAGGTGAAAAATGGAAGATTGTTAGTGATTGTTTTCGTTTACAAGAACCTATTGTTAATGAGAAGAGTTGAACAATTTAAATAAAACTACTTTATACTATTGTAGGTGTTTTTATTGATAATTTAACATAATAATAATGATAATATAAATTCCTTTAAATTACATTTAATGTAAAAAAAACAACACAAAGCAATTATTTTGATATTCCGTGAAATGTATGAATTATAATGAAAGACACAAAAAAAAACAATAATGAGCAAACATCTACAAATTTTCAGTCTCAAGGGTTCGCACAAATTTTTGGACAATTAGAGGAATGTCATTTATCTTGTCGAGAGTTAAATTTTTGATGAGACAACAGAAATTTTTGACACAGCCAATTTGTTGTATGTATTTCATCAGTAAATAGCAGTGTTAATAGCTTTGATGGTAGTAAAAAGGTGACATGCATTTACGGTTATGACAATAAATTTATATCACACAATATAATGTCTTTTTGGTGTCGATAACAATTTTTAAATGTGCCAAACTGTGTAATAAAGTCAATACGATTATACAAGTAACAATTATTAAATAAACAATTAAAACAGTATCACATTCCTCTTTATAGGATTATTTACAATTTTCTATTTCGTTTTGTGAAACAAAAAATGGATTTTCTCGTATGCCCCCTAAACTTACAATCACTTTATAATAATAACAAACCACATCTTTTATTTTGTTGTTTTTTTTTTGATAGCTAGACTTGATTTATTCTGCAAGTCGCATATATGTGTATAAACATGTAAAAATGCAAACATCAACCACGTATTGGAGAATTTCGATTAAAACCATATAAAAATTGATATTACTCTACAGATATATGTAGATAAAAGAGTTTTAACTTCATCATTTTAAACAATTATCAGAAAAAGAAAATCCTTTAATTTGATTCATCAATATGATTTGATGGATCTAATTCAGGCGGTCCCCAACAGCACCTTCATCATTATCAATCATTTGTGGTAAATCTAACGGTAGTGGTGGTGTATTTAATGATGGTTGATGATCAGCTTGAACAATTATTACATTACCGCGTGCATCTAATTCTAATGCTGGATCAGCTGTTGCTTCAGCTAAATTCGTGACACTTTTCGATTTAACACATTGAAAATCAACATGACGACTTTTCGCCTCCTCTTTCTCCCACGACATATGTATAAATGGCCTTTGAACATAATTGTAAATCACCTCAGCACGGCCGCCCGGTCGTTTCTTGACCTTCTCCTTATAAGTCGGATAACCTTTAAGAAATGTACAATTTTTGTTGTTACCGTTGGAATTTCTATCAATTAAAATATGGATTACCTTCGATTCCTAAACGTATTTTCTTTAAACCTCTATCTTTAAGGACTTGTTTGGCCACATCTCTATTTTCAATATATTTAAAAAATCTATACATGGCAGTGCTATTAACAGTTTGACTATATTCTTCGCCCATTTGTGGTGGATATTCTTCATCCCAATCAACCGTATCATCATCTAATAAGACAACAATGTGACATTCACGGTCGCCACGTTGAGCTGAATTCACCATTAATGGTAGTATTAATTCTTCAAGGAATACCTCAAATTGACAGCGGGCACCTTCATTTGATAATTCATGTAATAATCCTCCTTAAATTATAATATTTATAAAATAAATAATTTCAAGACACAAAAAAAACAAACAAACATTATTGATTTTAAACTTACTCAAATTTTGACAGCGCACAGTGTTGGCATCAAACGGTACCAATAAATAGTCACATGCCTCTCTTAATTCTTGTACAGACACAGTTGGTGGACATTTAATTAAACCACCTTTATAATATTCTAATATAGCACGGAATACACTAGCCGATATACCTTCGGCCACTTCATATTCACCACGTTCATTTGTTTGTGTTAATTCTAAATTTGATGTGAACATACGTCCTAACATTGTATTTGGATGGGCAGTAAATATAGCTGGATCAATAACAAAACGTGTATTATCAACAACTAATGTTATACGATCATCACTTGTATTTATTATTATATTCGATGTTGATGGATGTGGTGTTGATTGATTCTTTGATGATGATGTTGGCAACATATTTCGTGCTCTGAAAAAATAAAAATCAATGGAGTTTTTTTTTTTGGAACTCTACTTGTTTGCTAATTTTAAAATTAACGTCACAATACTTAGAGTGTTAGGAATAATGAATTTTAAATAGACATCAATCATCAAACATTGGAATATTTCAAAACAAATATGGAAATTTCCTATTATTCATCAATTATGTCTCGTTTTTATTATTATTTTTTTGTTAAAAAAATTTTTTCTAGACACTGATGATAATACACTAGTAATTAATGATAATAATGAATGTTCAAGGAAGTGCACCAATTGAAACGTGTTGTGATAACAGAGAATCAATTTTTATTTTGATATTGAAAAGCATCATCAATCTTCGCATTTTTATTTAAAAAACAATATCAATACGAATCAAATCTATTTTTGATAAAATAATAATAAAATAATAATAATAATAATAATAATGATAATTTTTGTTTGTTGAAAATCACAAAACTAACGAAATACTTGGAAATTTTATTAAAACGAAAACAACAAAGAAAAATTGCATTCTAAGAAGAAGAAAATGGAGAAATAATCACTTATATTAATTATAATCTGGTTTCTATATAAACGAATTTGGTATATTTAATGGTATTATTTCATAATTAAATTGAGAAAGATAATAATACCACATTGTTTCGATTTCTTAATCAATGATTAGTATTCAAGTATTTTCTCTCAGATGATTTTGTTCTAGATAGAATAATAAAGATTGCGAAATTATTATTTTTTGCTAAATATATATATATATAAAAAAAAAGTTATTAACCAGCAGTACCAACCAATACAGAGTTCATTAAATGACCTCGGGTACGTTTCAAACTTGGCTTGTTTTCCCAAAACACACAAAAAAAGAAAAGAATGAAATATCGTCAAAATAAGCATTAAATTGCGATAATTATATTTGTTTGATAATAAAAACTCGATAATTAAACTGCGCCATCGAACAGTGCTTGCTTTGTTCTTGTTCTTCATTCATTTGATATCTGGCAAAGTTGGACATTTTTTTTTGTGGAGGGGCCCCTGTATAATTGAATTTTGAACATCATACAGACTTGATATCTAATTATTTAGTCATATAGAAATTGAAGAGGTACTTCTAATTGAACAAAACGTTCCATTTCTTTGAGTTTATGAAGATTATAAGAGGATTTATTCATCACACAGAGACTAATCAAAGGAAAGAAAACATATATAAAACGATACAAGAACCGCACTAACGATGATTTTTAGATGTTCCCTGCCAAAAATTTCAAGAAATAAGACGGTATCTAGTGGAATGGGACATTCTGTATGTTATTATATTAAAGCCTGCTTCACATTAAAAGTATTGTTAAACATACTAAAATACAGATAATAATGTGTGAAAAACATAATGGATATACTCTTTCAATAAAAGTTTCGATAGTAGTTTTATTTGCATTTTTGATAATCAAAATGTAATAAAACCTAAGCGAATGTTCTATAGTGGAAAGTTTTATCAATTATAACCCATAGAAAAGTATCTATTGATAAGAAATTGAGATCAGTTTTAAATATCTAACACAACTCCTGTGGGACACTCGATATACTACATATATTTGATCTTTACTATCTAATACGTTTAATTTATTAAAAATACTATGAATTTCGTCATATAAAATAATTCTGACCAATTTGTTTTTGTGTTTTAAGCAAAATCAATTGCCTTACCAATTATCAAAATCAATTTTTCTAATCTAAAAAAGAGACACAGTCAAATGTTACTTCAACAAACAGGAGTATTGAAAAGAAAGTTTGTTTGGTTTTATTTTTCAATTAATTTAACCATTTTAGAATGTTCTCAATTATCTGACAATTAAAAAAAAAACTGACCAAAATCATTTGGTGGAAACACACTGACTGTTTTTTTGTTGTTGTTGTTAAATTTCGTTTTTATAAGACTTTCAAGTATTAAAATTAGATCAATGGAGCAATATTTTCATTTAATTAAACATATTAATCAATAACAAAGTTGAAATGAAGATGAAAAATTTTAGAATTTGGTGAAGCTTGTACTTGGGGGGCAGATTTTTGACATGCAATTTTTCTAGTCTATATATACTGATGTGTTCCACAAAGTAAGTAGGTCTAAATAAGTTAAGAACAGAAAAAACTACTTGCCTATTACGAGATGCATTGTGACATTGCTTAGGCGTAGCTAATGAATGACACCGAGGGTCTGAAAGGGACGTTGAACGTTGTACAAGGCACGGTTTTGGCTTCGAACACGATCCATAACTACGCAAAGCAATATTATTATGATTAATCATTTGATTGAATTCATCTAATAAACAGAACAAAAGTTAAGAAGAACACACAAACACACACACACACGCAAACAAACAAACTTTAAGACCGACAATTATTAAAAGACTAGAGATACTACAAGACTTTTACGATAATATACGTATGTGAACCATTGGTAACAATTGCATTACTAAATATAAAACAGAAATTCTTGCGTAAATATACTGGTTAATTTTTTTTGTCTAATGTATTTCTACGTCACTATAAAACAATAGATATTAAATAAAATTTGTTTAATTTACATATCTCCACGTTTTTAAATAAATAATTGTTGCACCTTGTTAACTTTCACCGACTCTTTCTCATTTACAAACTAAACTATAAAACACATCTATTACTATCAAATCTATCAAATTTATAAATACCCATATCTCTATCTATTTAGTCATTAAGTTTATTATCATTTAAAACAAATAAATTAGTTAATTAACAATAGAACAACAATCAAATTATTCATATCAATAAGCAAACAAATAATATAATGATTTTTTTTGTATACCTCATACGGTTTTTAAATACTCGTCGACGACGATCATCAGCGTAATCTTCTGTATCACTGCTTGTATCATTAATATTATTATGATAAATGTGACGATCACCAGTACTTGACATTCTTACGCGAGCTAATATACAATTTACGAATATTAGAAAATAATCAGTACAACTGTGTATATCACTGGAATTGATCCAGTACATAAAACTCACTGCAATATAAAACGATTATTGGTTTTGTTTGAATCAATAATTTGCCAGAAATAATTTTGTTTTAATTAATAATAATAAAAAAACGACACTTGCAAAAGTTGACAGTGACAGTTACCTTGTCAATATTGACAATTGGCTAGTCGTAGCACCAACATGTTGCCATATTTTCACTACATGAATTACTCTTAAAGGGGCCACAGATTTCGTACAATTCGCGCGAACTGAGACGCACACGCACACGCACTGACACAAACGTGCCCGACGTACGATGTGTGGAGAAAAAGCGGTACGATTTGATTAACCGTTGTGCAAAATCTGTTTCGGATAGATTTTATCAACGTACGGACAGGAATGTACATTTCTGGATTGCAATGTGTGTGTGTTTGTGTGTGAGATCTGTTCGTTTCACTCAGTTTATACCACATAAGCGCACTAATCACAGCGATGAATTATAAAGAATTGTTCGTGCTTTGAATTCAATCCAATGCGGGGTCCATGGCAAAATGATTTGCGTGTTCTGGGACAAAATGATTTTTGGGACCTATCAATTTTTATAAGTTAGAAATTAGGCAAATCCTTGAGGTAGCAAACCCTTTTTTATTAAATTTAGTAAAATAACATTAGAAATCAATATTTTCTCTCAGACAAAAAAAAACGGGATTCAAAGCAGCATGGCAACATTGTCTTTGTTGATCTGTATTTTAAATGTGTAAGGTCGTAGCGAAGAAAGACAGCTGCTTGTCTCTCCCTTATCTCTTTTTAGCTTCAATACTATGTTATTGAAAACAAGAGCGTCACTGAAAACAATGTCAAATAGAGAAAGGTATGGGCTATGCTCGGATCTCTCCTTTCTTTTCGTGTTTGCAGATTGGACATGGGAGTCAGCTTTCCAGATATGTATATGTGTAGTTGAGTGGTTGGCGCCTGGCAAATAAATAGCGCTAATTTCAAATCGTATAACTCAACAAAAATCAAGCAATCATTTCATATTTACTCACTGAAAACCTCTAATTACTGCCGCTCATTGAAAATAAATTGTGGAAATTGAGAGATAATTATCAAGTTCTTCATAAAAATATTAAATTGAAACTAAAATTAACTGAAAAGAGAAATATGAAAATATAAAAATTCTGTGAATAAATAGAAAATGGCAAATAAAACTCGAACAAACAATAAAAATACTTATCTATTTATTTACTAAGAAAACCAATATACATCTATTTAGATTGTTTGTGCTATTATCATAATTCGAAATCGTTTCTATAATTAGTTTTAATGATACAATGATTTCAGTTGGCAAAGAAGTTACTTTGCAAAAATGCGTCATCATATTTTTGTTTCTATTTGAAATAGATCAATTCATCCACGTCAGTGTCTAATTTTTAGTCATCCAGAAAGTTCGAGGAATAATTAAATTTAGCGCGTCATCGTCCACCACCAATCTAATAACAACAAAAGCACTAGATTCTATCAAAGAAAATATAATTGCGCGTGCGTAGTTGACAAGGACACTTGGTGTAGTATCGTTCATTATTTTCGTGTTGTGTCCATTTATTTCTAATTTATTTTTCCAAATAATAATATGAAAATCAATTATTACGTTCGTTTAAAATTCTCAGCATTTAAATTTTGATATAATTATTATAGATTGACGATTTGTGTATTAATTTTTGTTGTATAGTTTGGTTACTATCCGTTATTAAGGTTAGTTGTAATTGTGTCAGAATTTTCTTGATTTTCCTGTTCTTTTGTTTGTTGCACTACAATATTTTGTTGTTGAATTCAATTGTGTTTATTGAATATTTTGAGTTTTCATCGAAATTTATTGTTTTTTCAATAAGAAAATTATCAAAATCTGTTGGCGCGTAATGACTTTTAAATTGTCAAGTATCGAATTTGTACTGTTTTATTAATTCAACCTGTATTGTTGTACTATTTAGTTTAACGAATCCATTTTGTTCTTGTTACAGTTGTATTGAGTAAAAATGGCAGTGAAACAGAAGGTTGTGGATTGTTTACCGCCATCGAGTACTGAGGCTCGATTACAGATGATATTACGTGATTTACAGAATGTTACATCACAAGCACAAGACATGCAAGATAAGATCTGTATACAAATTGTCATAAGTTTAGGCAATGTATCTGTACCAACCGATCCACAAAGCTATCTAAAATTCATATTGGATATAAAGAAAGTACAGGAAATGTTAGCAAAACAATGTTTAAATAATAATATGATTTTTACATCATTGAAAACATTATATAACGAAATATCAAAAGGTGAAAGAAATCTATCACCGGCCATGTCGATTGTTTTACAACTAATTGAAATTGATTATATACCAACAGCTGTTGATTTAATTTTACAAAGTGGCTATAATACGCAATATTTAAAAAATGCATTATTTACATTATGTATATGGTTAACAAAATGGACATTAACAGAGAATCTTGGTCCATTAATTTTAGTATTTATGCAAGGTTTAGAAAAACAACAACATTATGAAATATTAATTGAAGTAACAATGGCAACAGTTGAAACATTATTTCTACTTTTATTATTACCAGAAGCACGTAAAAGTGTTGGTCCTGTTGTTTTATATATGTTAACACAACAAGAATTATCTATTGATGCCTTCCATAAAATTATACCAAGTATAAGTAAAGTTATAGCATATTTAGAAAAACAAAATTCAGAATGTAGTATACGTTATTTGAATGAAATTGTAAATATTTGTGTTAAATTAATGGAATATTTACCAGAAAATTCAAATTTTTATATGCAATTGAATACAAATCTACAACCATATTTGCCAATAAATCGTTCAATTATCGATCGTAATGGTAAAACATTAATAAATAACATAAATTCATCAATATCAATACAATCAACAATTGGTAAAGTTGGTTTAAATAATTTAGGTAATACATGTTATGTTAATAGTGTATTACAAGCATTATTTATGACAAAGGATTTTCGTAATGAAATTTTATTGCATATTTCTAATAGTAATAATTTATTAATGTGGATGCAAAGATTATTTGCATTTTTACAATATTCAAAACGTACATCACTATCACCAAGTGAAATTTTAAATATAGTACGACCGCCTGGATTTCTGCCAGGACAACAACATGATAGTTCAGAATTCTTAGGGTATTTATTGGATATGTTACATGAAAAAGAGAAACAATCATTTAATAGTGCAGGTTGGTAAACACAATAATTCAAAAATTGTTTTGTCATTACAGCATTATATGCATTTATAAGCGCAATTTTAATAGTAATAACTGTTATCTTTGAAATTCTTATTCTATTGCGGTTGAACTCTCTTCCAATAAATGTCCAATTAGGAAATGTAATATTTCTTATGTTTTCTTTATATTCATTCAGATCAACCCGACTAAGCTTCAGATCGACATTAATCGAATTTATAAGTTATGACGTTTATGTTAAAATACCCTAATTGCATAACTCTCTAATTTAATTATGTTAAAGTTTCTCTTTAAGATAAAATAATCTCAAAGATGAAGAATAGGTTGAATTTCCTTTGTTATTCCTTATTATTTCGTTTTATACAATTTTATAGATGATGTTTGTTTTGGTGCATTTCTGCTGTATATTTCAACAATCTGATATTAACATTGGTCAATTATATTTTATTATAGATATAAAACAGATTATATTGGATTTGTTGGATAGGAGTTTATTTTATCAACATTTATATGATAATACGTGATAAAATGGTTTTAATTTTTCTTGTATTCGATAGTAAACATTGCTTATTATTTTTCTATATTATCCATTATTATGGTTATAACTCATTGTTTATGGTGTGTTAAAATAGTCGTATAAAAATATATAAAAACTCGCCTTTTAATATTGCGAAAAATTCGCGTATTTTTAACATTGTCATGTGTCTCCTAATTAGATTTTGTTTTATTAAGTTTTTTTATAAAGATTACGTTTTTTCTTATTCTCTTCATTATTAATTATTATTGTATTTTTTTTTGTTGATTTTCTATTTTAGAAGCATCAAGCAGTTCGTCAACACCTACAACAATTGTTCAACGTGCATTTGGTGGTCGTACAATATCAATATCAACTTGTCGTCAATGTGGTACAAAAAGTGAACGAGCTGATAATTTTCGTGAATTACAATTATCATTTCCAAATAATTCTGATAATAATCAATCTGTACAGATGTTATTAGATTATTATTTACAACCAGAAAAATTAAATGGTGATAATCAATATCATTGTGATAAATGTCAAGGTTTAACAGATGGTGAACGTGTTACATCAATTGAATCAGCACCAGAACGTTTAATATTAACATTAAAACATTTCCGTTATGATCCAGCATCACAACAACGTACAAAATTATTACAATCAATTAATTTAGATCATTATATAAATTTAAATGATTGTCAATATATATTATATGCAGCTGTTGTACATTGTGGTGCCAGTGTTGATTCTGGACATTATTATACATATGCAAATGATGGTGGTGATGATTGGTATAAATTTAATGATGGATTTGTAACAAGGACTAATTATAATGAATTAGGTGGTTTAAGACCACCAGAAACACCATATATTTTATTTTATAGACGTGATGATTGTATAGATCCAGAAAGTTTGCATTGTGGAAATTTACCAAATCGTTTACAAATCGATGTTGATAAACATAATGAAGAATTTGAAATTGAAAATAGACGACGACCGATTAAAAATTATAATATAAGACAGAATGGTAATGATGAACCACCACCACCCGGTTGTGGCGGTGGTGGTTTTGCTAATAATTCAGCTAATATGTATGTATGTTAAATGCTTCTCTATTTCCCCCTGTATATATAAAATTATTGGATTTGGGTTTCATTTTTTTATATATATATATAAATATACTAATGTACACATCGAATATTTGAGTTTTCCCTAATAAATAAATAAATGGATAGATAAATACATTGTTGGATATAATTTCTGAAAGTTATTGTGATAATCACAATTGAAATGGAGGGCATTTTTGTTCATTTAAGAAAATTATTATTTAACCATTCGTGTAAATGCTTTTTGTAGATATGTAATTTTTATTTAACACCAGTGATGCAACAATATTCATTTATTTATCGAAAGCGAGCGAGAGAGAGAGAGAATAAAAACTATTAATAATTTAAATTTAGTTTTAGTGATATTTATTGTGAATTTTTCATTCACTTATTAAATTCTGTGTGGTTTCTTTTAAATTAAATTTCTAAGAGATCGTAATAAAGTGGCTAATTAGTGTTTCTTTTTTTTGCCATTTTCTAAATATTTAAAAAGATTAGTTCCGTTCTAATTTTTTTGAAGAAATTATATAGAAATCTATAAATTCTGCTATATACTTGTACATTTTTAACTTGGAAAAATAATTAAATTGTTTTTCTTAATATCCATTTGATTTTACCTATTATTTTTTTCTAACAGATTAGATACAGTGAATCTTTTGTAAGTCGACCATTTATTGATTATCTTTATGGAGGTTTTCGCCGGCTTAGCGTAGATTTTCGAATGAAACAATTTTACAGATGATCACGATCGATGTTGTTGAGTATTGCAGAAGATATTACCAACATTCACTAAATTAAATAATGATGGTCGTTTAAGGAAGTCAAATTAACATGAAAAGGTCAGCTTTGGCCGGTTGGGTCACAGTAATTGATGGAGGGATTTTAACAAAACTAAAAAGGTTGCTTCATATTAATCACACAAGTATGGATTTACTTGACACAATCAATAAGATAACGGATCCATTTATAAACGATTTGAAAATGATAAATCTTTATCGCCAAACAAACATTGTTTTGTTGTAAAGAAAAAGAAAACGTTCTTTTAAAGGATTTCGAGCAGGCGTACGATTCAATGAAAAAAATCCCAATTATATACAGCTTTAGAAGAGGTTGAAATACTGGAAAAAACCGATAAGATTAGCGTGGTACTGACCTTAAAAAGAAGGAAATAAGAATAAAATAGGATGGAAAGATGACACGAGGTTGTTTTGTGAGTAAGATTCTAAGGTATAGGAATCATGTATCAACATTCTGTTGTTACAAAAGTAATAAAAAGCAACTGAAAAGACTATTTTTAATGTGAGCCGATTCTCCAGCATATGCCAAAAATGTAACAAATATTAGCAAGATCAAAAAGAAACCCAGATGCAGGATAAAGGATATGGAAATGTAAAAAAGATCAACGGCAATTATACTTTAGATGAAAGAGTTGATGATCGATACTTGTTTTTGAATTGAAGCATTGGTCTTTTATAAAAATTCCCATTGACAAGTATTATTCGTGATCCTGGTGAAGTTAGGTTGATTACCTTAGGGATTCTGTGGACAATAGTAAAGCTTATTTATTAAATTTCATTCTTATGAAATCTCGATTGTTTCTGAAAGTCGTAGTTGATGACTTAAGGGATTTGAACGATATTGGTCGAAATAAAACAATAATTTATTTCAGAAGTTGTTTGTTTTTGTTATTTGTAAGGCGTTCAATTATTTTTACAGATTATAAAAAATACTACAATTCTCATTATTGAAGATAATTGAAGACATATTTAAAATTTGCAGAAGATTTTCAAAATTGGGCTCATCAAAAAAAAGAAACAACTACAACAATATTGCAATCGTTTTTTTTTGTTTTAAATTGTTGAAAACATTCTGCAAATCTCACTATTTATTTTCATATAGTATATCATTTATTGTTACATTTAACATTGAATATACAAAACAAATATTTCTAATTAGAATTGAAAAAGTGAAAATATTTACAAACTGGACTGTAAAACTGGTTCAGTATTCGTTTCTATCAACGGTGCTGTATCACCAACTTTAGGCACCAACATTGGCGATTTCACATCAATCGTCCATGGTTCCAATAATTGTGCACCATTCTGTGGTGGACTTGAATGATCAAATTTCACTGATTTCCTTGGTCCTTTATTGAAATTACTCGGTGATGCTTCGTCATTACCTAAAGACATATGTGGTCCTGTACCGGTCGGACTTTGGGTAGGTGTTGGTCGGGTCTCTTGATAAGTGACAGCACGACGTGTACTCAGATAACTTGTTGCCGTCGGTTGTGAACTGTAGTGGATGTTTGGAATCTATCATAAAATCGTTTTTATTTAATAGAATTAAGGAATAGAAAAAGAACAACAACATAGAAACAACAACATATTATCAATCATCTGATACCCTGTTGTTTTGGTCATCTAAAGCTCGTCCTCTACCAGCTTTCAGTTCTTGGTATTGGGATATCACACAGAGTAAGGCATAAGCCTGAAAAATATTACAAAATAGATTTCAACAATTAAAAAAAAATTAAAAATCACCAACTTACATTCAATGAAATTATAAATAAATCTACAGTTATTAAAATTGCTAATGTTGGATTTAATTTAAGCTGAAATAAAATGAAAATCATTATCGTAATTAGGATTTTCATTGTAACTTACAGCATGCTCAATGAAATTATACATTATATAAACAACATCATGAAATGTAAATAGAATAATTGCAATTATCCATGGTATCAGAAGATATCTGCAATCCTAAAATCATTATTAATTAAAACTTTATATCAAGATACATAATAAAGTTGTTTGTAATTTTACCCTATATAAACCATAAAGGAGCAAACAGGATGTTAAAATTCCACACAATGAGAAAGATAACGTTAAAATTGTAAACGTCATGGATGCTGTAATAAATTAATTTTGTTAATTAGTAACTAGTTTAATTGAGATATTTGTGATGCATTCCTTAATTGGTATAAATATGAATTGAAGTTTCTCAATCGTATTTTTAATTAACTGACAAATCAAAATTTCCACGAGACATCATTCAAAAAGTTCATTATTTTAGTATCAGGATATCACTCCAAACAGTGAATTTCAATGGACCCTGACGTTTTCAATCTATTTAGCATATAATCTTATGAAATTAGTCTCATAATGCTTTGATTATAAAAAAAACAAAAACGATTTGTACATTTTGTTATTTTCAGTTCGTTGATAGACAAGGCAGTGTACGAAAAAAGTGTAAACATTATTAAAAAAACATTGTGTTGAAGTAAATTGTATCGCAACTAACAGCTGAAAGGGTAATATTTTCTTTTTATTACGATTCCTCTAACTTTATTCACAGTAAATTCGTATGATAAAGAAGAGATGAAAAAAATCGGCCGTTTTTGTACACATTTAATTCACAATCATTTCTCAGGCGATTACAACGAAGACAAGCCACGAAATGATACAACTTTTATTATTCCATTATTAATACAACCAAGTTCAGACAGTATTAGAATGATGGAACGAGATGATATAGTCCAAAACTTTCTAACTATAGTAAGTCCAATTTCATTTCTACTTTTCCATTTTATTCTATCAGGTTGAAAAAAAAATTGAATTATTGTCAACATTTATTTCTTTTGTGGTTGTAATTGATTTTTTGTTAGAAAAACACGAACGTGACCGCAAAACTTGCAACGGAAGACATTTGTCTAAATCAGAATTTCTCAGACAGTTTGATCTGTTGTCGTGGACTGTTTTAAAAGCAATGCATAAGTTATTTAGTTATCTAACGTAGGATTGAAGTGTCCATATTTACACAAAACTTTAAACTTGCAAAGGGTTAGTGCACCAACGATTATTACAAAACGACACCATGAATATAATGAATGTAAGTTTATTGTGCAATGTTTTGAAAAGGAAATTAAAGAGGATACAAAACGGAAAATTTTCTGTTCTTTAAATAAACATTAAAACGCTTTCCATTCCAATCTGATTCAGGAGTCTGCACGATTTGGGGGTTGCAAATCGTTATTATTAGAGGAGCAGTAACGTTAACGTTCCATACGTGCTGACTTGAAAATTCCAGATAATTAAACGTATAAACCGCTGTTATGCTTTATTCAATATCGAAATAATATGTTATTGCATATATGATTTCTAATGTGTTTTAAAAATTTAAACAAATACACAACTGATTAATTCAAATTGTCGCAGTTGTTGGTATGAAAAGTCGGCATATGCAATCATATTCGAATTGATAGAAAATGAGCTTTATAGAACGCCAGATAATAACAAGGTGGAATATTTTAATGTCTTTCAAAGTATCTTGTGGGATTCGTTATATCCGAGTTTTATTGTAAAATCAATTGAGAGGCATTGGTAATTTACATCCTCTCTTTGAAGCCTTTAACGGAAAGAAGTCATCCAATAAAGCAGCATTTCTCAAAACTATTTGTGCTAACGAACCGGTATTAAGTAGGAAATTTTTTATTTTTCTGTTTTATTTCACTTGCAATTTGAGATAAGTCATTTTCCACAATGCTTCAACAACAACAACAAAAGCACTCTAAGATAGATCGAAGGGAATTGGTGTTATTTTTTTAATAAATTTCTAATTTTCACATTTTGTTATTGTCAGTGATTTTTTGTGGGAAGAAATCGTCTGAACAATCAGTCGTGAAATAATGCAGTTTTTTATCTCTTTTAATTCCGATAATTTTTTTTTGTTGCAATTTTTAATTACATCAAGTTTGGACAACATTGACATCAAACGCGACGAACTAATCGTTAACTTCTTAATTAATATTTTAAGCTGATTTTTTCCTCTATTTTGTTTCTTTTTTATTAATAAAAGTTCTTTTGTGGCTTTAACTGATTTTTTGTTAATTAAATCTGAACATAGAAAAAGACCTAAAAACATTGGACAATCTTAGGGAAATCTTAAGATAGTCTTGCGGAAAATTAATAGTTTTTTTTTGTGGATTGTTAATTTAGCTAACCAGATAGGTTTTGTGTAAATTAGTTCCCTAAAATAATTAACAAATAACCTAATCCATAATTTTCTCTTCAGTGTCACCCCAACCACAGTGCTAAATGGGATGTAGGCTGTAGCCCTGGAGCGGCAATTTCGCTTGCACTCAAATTAATTTGAGGGCTTTAACCTATTTGTTTATTGGTAAAATAATTCTGAAACTTTTGTAAAGCTTTACCGGTTAGCCCGATCCCGCTTCCCATCCCTTGTATTTTCTTATGAAGAGGGGCGAATTATTGTTAGTAGCCCACGGGCGCCAAATATTTTAGGACGGTCCTAATTGATCTTATCAAGCCTTTGTTATTCAGTAAATTAATTTTTAAAGTTACAAAGACAAACAAACCACATTAAATACCATCATATTGTGCATTATGACGTAACGGCTCAACATTGCTTGCTTTGTATAGCCAAAGGGACTATAAACGATATTAATAAATTATGGAAAATGTACACTTCTACCTATATTGTAATTTAGTTTACTTTAGAGAGCTTTCTGTACGTTGCAATAACATCAAACGGATATTGAAAATTATCTACAAAACAAAAATAAAATATTAAAAAAATGAAAACACTCACTTGGTGATGTTGTGTCGTGATCTAGAAATGTCGATTTCCGTGATTCAGTTGTATCATTGGTGCTGAAATATTTGATTTCTTCATGGAGAAGAGCGGATGCATGTGCTGCAGTTATCGTATAATAAAACTGTAATAGAAAAAGTAATTTCAGTATTTCACAGATTTATTTGTTTTGCGAAACAAAAAAAAACTGAATGTGCCACTCCTTCTGACACAACCTGTATATTGTTAAATAGATGGCATGGCAAACTAAAATCAAGTTTCAATAGTGTCTGGAAGATTTCTCTATTGATCCAGGCTACCCTTGCAAACGAAATTTAATTATTTAACAAGACCGGTATGTACAAAAAGTTGGTGGTTTAGTTTCAACTAACTCGTCGAAAATGCAAATAAAGATTTACGAATATTTTATTATAAACTAGCAATAGAATTTTCTAATGTACTAAGAAGTATTTTGAATATGTTTATAGAAGTCTCAACAGTTACATTCGATGTCTAAATTCAAATTCGATTCTAATCTAAAGGAAGCTGAAATAAATTTTACATGTTGTCATTCATGAAATCTTCACAGAGATTCAGTGGTTGAGAAAATTTAATCTTTATTGACGAGAATGGAAAGCTTTCAAACTATTCAAGTCAACAATTCCGATGTTGATGGTTCTATAAAAGATTAGAGGAGTTTCTAATTTTTGATGGATGATTAAAATTTTAAAATAATCAAGGCATTAAAGTTTTTCAAATTCCACTCGAATTTGTTGTTGTATAGCTGATGGGGTAAAGGATTAAATTTCGGTAGTGGTGTAATGATGAGAAACGTTCCGAAGAAATTTACATTTTAAATAAACTGTTACATGGTAAATATTCTTCATCAAAGCAATGTATACCCAGATAGCACACAATATTGCAGCAATATTGCATCCTTGCGGCAACTTGCCAATATTGCAGCAATATTGCACGGACATTGCAGTGCAATATTGCACGGACATTGCAGTGCAATGTTGCAGCAATATTGCAGTGTAATATTTAATATCGGAAAAAAATGTGCGCATGTTCGGCCACATTCGCCTATGAAGGACTCTACCAAATGTTCAGAGAACGCCATTATTAAGTTGATGTTGTTACGACGAAGAACTATTTTCACTAGACTTTTTTAAATATTCTTTTAAATATATCAAAAAATCATACGGCAACGAATTGCAAGTGGCGAGAGATGTAAGGGCTTGTTGAAGCTCCCGTATAAATTAAGCGGAATACAATAAAAACGGGTAAAATTGCGGACAGTGATTGAATGTGATGTCATTTGTGCATGTGTTATTATTTTTAAGTTCTTATATTGTTTTTTTTTTGTATTTTATTTATTGTTTTATTTATGTCTATAAGGGTTTTTAATTTGTTGTGTGCATAGATTTGTATATATTGTTTCCAATTTGCCTATGTCTCTATACATGTTTGCTTTAATAATGCAACAATTCATTTGTTTATATTTTGTTTACGTAATTGTTATGTTGAAATCTGGTTGTTTACAATTGTTCTTTATTTTATATGTTGATATTTTGGTTTTTGTAATACTAAAATTATTAAAGATACATTTGAAAAAAAATTTTTTGATTGATGACGTCACTCCAACCATAACAATAAGAACATTGCATTGCAATATTGCACTGCAACGTTGTAGCAATATTGCAGAGGACGGACATAGCAATATTGCTACAACGTTGCATTGCAATATTGCACCAATATTGCAGAGGACGGACATAGCAATATTGCAGCAATATTGCGTGCTATCTGGGTACATTGGCTTATTTGAAACGTTCCATTGTTGCTAGTCTTTTACGTTGGTGGGGATCTGTAATTTCTAAGAATTCTTGTTTTTTCCCCAGTAGTTTTCACAATAAAATAATCAATCACGATAAGACTGAAACATGGAAGGAAAACTAAGACATAGACCTTTTCCGGTAGTATCATAAATAACTGAAACGATAGTTTTTCAGTTCGAGTAGTTAATGGTTGGTTTTGTAAGAATAGTTTTTGAATGAAATTCGAAAATTTCCAAGTGAATTTATATAGTAACATCAATCTAGCTTTATTTTGAATAGGGGTTTGTTGCGATACATTAGTGCGCATTATCTTTACTGGTGAAATTCCCTTTAGCTCCATGTTATTCTATATCTCGCTGTTATACCATGCTACATTGAATATCTACGAAAATTAACCACAATCTACCAGAAATTCTGAAACTATTCTATAGTGATTAACAATATTATTTGTTAATTAAGTTGCATTTATTGGATGCTTTATTTTTATGCTCAACATTATTAGGAAAACGTGAAATCAATAAACAACAACTGCCTCGACTGTTATATAAATGCTATTTATCCACACTAAAATATCCCTGTATGAATAATTAATTTGGATAATACCAAATAATGATGGAAGTGCCCTTTTTTCAGGCTTAAATTGAAACCTCTTGAATTTAATGTAAGATTTCCAACTATTTTAAACATTCTCCAAACTAAATTGGTGGAAATAAATGGTCTGAAAATGTCATAGAAACCTCTTTATTAGTTAACAATTCTGTTGACGACGGTCGATATTACGGTTGAATAATTTATAATAAGTCCTTTTTACAAATGCGAACAATCATTAATGATGTTCTTTTACTGTTTTCTCATAAGTACATCTTGAAAATATTTATTAGAAATCAATCGTTGTAGTTTTATGAGTCAAAAACAAATTCATTTTGATTATTTGAATTAGAAATATTTCAATGTAGCAATGTTAATAAAATATTGGGTAAATATTTGATTAACCCGTCTAAATGTTGACATAATGCCTGTTTTCAAGGAACTTAATGGAGTTCTTTTGGGTACTTCATAAATATATGATGTGTAAACAGCAGAATTCGCTTACAACGATACTTGTAGCATCAACAAAAGCCGAACTCATATTCAAGTGTCGTTATATCAGAGTTCTGATTACGTTATGTTAATTTTCCCAATTTCCTACTATCCTGAGACCTGTGAAAATATAACACTATATACACAGTTAAAAAAGGACGCCTGAGTCTATATAATTTACGAGTTTTATTACTTTTTATACCTAGGTTTACACGTGGCGGCTCAATTTATTGCTTCTTCTCTGTAATAACAAGTAACCTCAAGACAGTATGCATATATATTTACACGTAAGTTAATACCTTTAGAATGAGGAAGAAAGAAACGAATATATTAGTGGATAGAAATCTGTATACATGCCAACACATTTTTGTCTTTTTTTGAACATTTGTAATATGCGTTTTTGCTTTAACATTTTTTTCTATTTTTAATTTAAATAAAATTTCAGGATTTTCTGTTCTGTCTATACGACTTGTTTTTTTTTTAGGTTCTACAAGGCAGAAAAAATGGGGAAATTGCCAGGAAAATATACTCAAGTTTACACGTGGAGAATTTTTCCGCTTAATTTATTATTGTCTCTCTCTAACAAAAAAAATCAACTTGTCTGAATATTCGTACATATGAACATTTAAAAAAAATAAAAATAAAAAAAACATAAAAGTGGGAATAGTGAATTAGGATTCAATTTTTGATATTTCGACATATTCGTGAAGAGCTTTTATACATATTTGAAGAAGCGGCCATTTCAATTTTTATATTCCAGTTAAAGATTCGCAGGCAAGTTCGGACTTTGATAATAATTCAAATATGCAAATAGAACTTCGTTAACATTTGAATTCAGTATTGTTTCAATAAGGTTTTATTTCATTTGTATTGTTTGTTCAAATGATATAAATTACATTCATTTTCTTCAAGCATGAATTTACAAACATCTATTCAATTGTTTGTTTATTAATTGTTGCTATTATTATTGTTTGTCTATCAGTTCGAAATTGCTTTGCTACATTTAAAAGATTTAGTGAAATGGTCGAAATTTGGCGGATGCGCCGGTGCAAATCAATCCCATCAACAACTATCACTAGCAATTTGTTTAAATATTTGATATGTTTGTATTGATTTAATATAACACGTCGTTACTTTTGATCTTTTAACTTGGATGAATATTTGTAAAACCACCAGTTTCCTCTAGAGTGAATGCTGGCACAACCTTGTTATTTATTTATAATATTGATCGAATAACGAAAAACCGAAGAACATTTTTATTGTTATTATAACTAGATGTTTGATGGGATATTTATTTGGTGGAACTGATACAGTTGAATAATTCAACTATAGAGAAAAAATTTCAATTATGTTGGCAAGACGATAGTTTTCCAAACATGTCGTTTTAGAAAACGTTGGAAGTTTAAGTACAAAAAACTTGTTTACGAAATTCTTTGTTGATTTCTGAATTGATCTCAAGTATCGAAAGCTTAATTGGCAATATTGGCAGTTCGTTTCTGTTTTGCTACACTACTCGACCACTGTAAACGTCCACCTTTATAAAATTAATTCAATACAGAATAAGGGTTGTTGCCATTTAAATAATTAAATAATCGACCACATCCATGAAGTTCATTAATAACAAGAACGTTTAATGGAGGGTATAGTGAATATTAAAGAGCTTTTTAATAGAATTTTATCCAAGGAATACAAAAATTTCTAATTAGATAATCGTTTTTGTTTTATTCTAAACTTTATCGCTTGTTTATGGATGTGACAAATAATTTCATGCAATGATAAACAAACAACTTTATAGTTGGGTTAGTAAATTAGGGTTCCTTGTAATTGAATACTGTGATCAATTATAATTTACGTAATTTGTTCAAGCAAATATCTATTTACATAAAATTGATAAAGATAAACATCACATATGTTTATTTATCGTAATTCAAAATTTCTCTCAGTCTTATTTGTATGTGGTCCTTTCTTGTGTTGCCATAGAAACTGTAGGGTTGTTTTACTTTTTACTTTATATGGTTTATTGCAAATGTTTCTCAATTTAATATAAAAAAAATATGTTCCAATCCATTTGTAATACCAACAGTATTTGTTTACAAATTGGCAATTTTGAAAGGTTAAGAATGGAATATTCATTAATTTGAACGTATTTCGTGTAGGTATCTTTCTTGTGTATCATTGAAAAAAATTAATTTTTCTCCGACGTTATTTAAATTTATGGAAAATTTCTTTGACGGATTTCAAGATAATCAAATCCGCAATTCTACCGCATATCTACCAGAGTTAAAATGTTACGAGCATAAAAAATACAAAATACACTGGAACATCTGTTAAATGGATGGACTATTCGTTGAGTAGCACGGTAAGGTGTACTTATTTTTTCAATTTCTTTGTAACAAAATAGTCTTGAATAATCAATGATACACATATATATGTAAAAATGTTGTGGATGGCACAGATGCATCTCCTTTCAATTGCTGTAGTATTTGCCTTCCATAAACTCAGCTCTTAACTGTGTTTAGTCGATATTTTTACGTGAAATTGAACGAAATTTCACTGTATCAGAAAAGGCTATGCTTATTGAAGATTTTTTCGTTATTATTAAATTCTTTGCAGACCGACGATAGTAGTAATTATTGGACGGACATTGGTCGATAGTAAAGCTTATTGAAAACGTGCGTGTGGTACAGTCAACGACTTTTTTATAAAAAACGATCGATGCGACCATATCCCCTTCGAAGATATACACACCCATACGAAACGTATTAGAAAAACGACAATAGTCAACAGAAACTGTTCCAGAATGATAAATAATTGGCTTATATATAGAATACGGGAATATTACATAATTATTAAATTATTGCATTCTTTAAACACAGATCAATAGAACCTGGATTACTATGGATTAAGTTTTAATCTGAGCTTGAAACAAGATATAATCGCTTTAATCAACGTATTTAAACCTCAATCAAGAACCACTAATTTCCTTATTATTGTTACAGCATTATCTGGACAGATAGTGTGTATACTGTTAATTTTCATCAGTTATACAGTCGGCTAACTTCGATATTAAACGATATATCGATGTTTAAACATTATTCATGTATGTAATTTATGTTTAATGAAACATACTCTTATGTGTGTGTGTATATGTCAATTTTAGGTGTCCTTTATAAAGGATCACAAATATTCCCCTAGAGCAATTACTTTTGGTCAATTAATAAGCTGTTATTTCAGTAGAGGTCAGTCGCCAGAAACAAAAAAAAACAATCAATAATTCTAATCATATTTACTTGTAAAGGTCGTTGCTATTGAATCATGAAATAATTAAAGCAACTGTTTTTCTAGATGATTTGATTTTTTCCAACTTTTATTGGAAGATTTCACCAAAGTTCATACAGTCGATAATTTAATTGAATGTTTCGAAAACGAAAATGTTTTATCAAACACTCCAAACAGATAAAGTTCAAAGATTTCAATGCTCCCTGATTGGTCATTGTTTTATCAATCATTCTATGATTATTCTGTGATATGTGAAAATTATATTGTGTTTGTTATAAACTAAAAATGTCACAATGCTTTCGATTTTTCCCTTAATGTTTCATCAAATCGTTTCAGTACGTCGTTGTTTTGTTATCGAACTCTAATTGACATTTGCCATTTATCAGAGTTGACAATCCATCTGAAGAGTTCATCGGAGTTAATGTGCGATAAATAACATAAACATTTTTTGTGAATAAATTAAAATAGACAGCAGTTTGGAACTTTGCCATTGTATAATATCGACTTTGTGATTTTTATATATGTATGCTTCTATTTATTTGCCAAATATAACATAAATCACAATCTTGAGATAAATCTTTCTGGTTAAAAATGATTTGATTATAGTCTAAAGCCGATGAAAATTGATCAAAAATGGAGTGTGCGGTACAGATTTTACTTTCAGCTCTTCACAATCATCTAATTTCATCGAAAATAAAGTAATTTGGTCCTCTAAAACCAACACAAAACCATTCGGTTTCTTTAAATAAATAAATCTTTGCGGTGGAAACAATTTATCATCAAACATTTTACATTTACTATTTTGACAACAACAGTAAAATACAAACTGTTTTTAATACATTTACGATCAACCAAAATGTCAGTTTGAACGATTTATAATCCAAACCTGATCGGTTTCTTTCGATTTCTTAACAAATTGGAAATTCTGTAATCGACAAAAATCGAGAAGCAAATCCAAAACAGATTTAGATTGATATTGTTGTAAGAACCTTACGATATACAGATTTAAGAATTCATAAATAATTATTTATATGATTTTTAAATTGAATTTCAGATGAATTGAGTGTTTCTGACACATCTGTCGAAGAATTTCGAAATTTCCAGTGAATCAGGAGCTTCAACACTTTTTCTGATATGATTTTTGTACAACCAGTGAGTTAGAGTGATATTTCTAAAATGCTATTTATACACACAATAAGCCACTGCTGTCATGTCTTTCGAATAAACGTATCTGACATCTCGATTTAACATATGATGATCAATATTAGTGATGTTTTGTAAATGTAAAAATACCAAGATAATTAGATGTTTTTATCCAAGAAATATGTAAACGGTTTATTTGCTTTTGTTGTGGATTTATTTATTTATTTTTGAAGGATACGAAACTCTTTTTAATTGGTTGTTTTCGTACGTTTTATTGGGAATATTTCGTTTGTAAACAACATAAAAAAATGTGACTTAGAGAACCGTAAACGAAATTTAGGAAAAAAAGTCGAGGTGACGCGAATTTTCCCTTTTTCGATTTCACTATACCGATTTGTTTGGATGAATGGAGTTAAACATTACAAACATGAATCATGTCTGTTAGTTTTGTGAATATTTTCCAAAGAAAGGTAAATAAACCTTGTATGGTTTATTCAAAGTCCCTTATATCCTGGCGCATCCACCAATTGTAACCAGCAATCAATGTTTTGAGCCGAATTTGACTTGTGGCTTTGAAAATTTGCTTATATTTGTCCATTGTCAATATCATCTGTAAACTAAGATACGTTGTCAGTGAATTTCAAGAACGTCGACTATACTAAATAGTTTATAATTGATTATCGTAATAAATAAACACTTAGGTATAGAACCTTTAAATCCATCATGCCTGAAAGTTTCGTGAATATTTACCTAATAATTCATGTAGAAGATTCATTGTTTCTTCAGGCGAAACCACAAATTTTAATCATGTCTAAATTCCAATAATAAATGTAATTTCAAAGATACAACAGCAATTGCGATTCTAATAACGAATTTAATTCACAATTTTGAGGACGAATTTGTCAGTCAATTGTGAGAACTATAAAATAAATCGTTTCGTTAGCTTTTAGATATTAAATATTTAATCATGTCTCGTAGTTCTCTGACTATTTTTTAAAGAAAAGTTGAAAATCTTATCTCGCCCGGCGCATCCACCAATTTCAGTGGCGCATATTCTATACAATTTGAATTTAAAGTTGTCCCGATTCTAAGGTTGTACAAATCCATAACTTTGATAATTTGCGTATTTGTCAACAATTTTAATTATCGTTAAGCAATCATATGATAAGTTTGTCGACAATTGAAATGATATCGATTTTATTCGTTTGTAGACAACAAAAAAACACAATAGTCAGAAATTTTTAGGGACAATAATAGCTAGCTTTGCTCCTAAATCGATTTCTGAACAATGTCCCTTTTATAGAAAGGATCATCCTCGAGATGTCATTGTAAAAGGGAAGGGTCTACTGTAAGTCAGGTGAGACAGGTATGGTAAGTTCTGGTCTTACTATCCTTGTTTTAGCTATACAAAAATCTCAAACACGCTTCTCCCAACAATTGTTGCTATGTATATTGGAGTGTAATGAAAATTTCACATATACGTTTTTCGATTGTTGATTCAATCGTACAGCTATTGCATTATAGTTTCAATAATAAATTGTTTGTTTTACCATCAATCTCGATAAATCGAGTGTTTCGTAGATTTGATTGTTTGTTGTTTCAACTGTTAGTTAAGTTAAATTCATCATTATAATAATTGTTGGCAAAGCTTTCAACAAAGTTGTCTAAATAGAAGAAAATAAATTATAGATCAACCATTGTGTTGGGTTAATTGAGCAATATGAATAATTGATAATTCAGGAATATTATTCATTGTTGTTGAATATATTTGATTGTCTTGCATGTTGATACTGAAATTGTTTGGAAATTCAACCAACAAACTAGAGAATCATTGTTTAGATGACAAAAAACCCTATTTGAAGCCATTTACGAATTAACTCGTTTATTCAAAGATTTTACACATAATACTGTCTAAAGTGTTTCAATAAATGACTCGTTTATTCAAACAGTTAAGTCCCGGAAAGACGTATTAGTAATTTTAAAATACGAATAAAATGTCTTCTTATTATTCACATTCATTAAGTTGATCGAGATAGAGATTTTATAGTTGATCAACCGATCGATAACAATTATAAAAAAATAAATTTAAATATTAGAAAGTATTCCTGCCCTACCGTTTGTCTCGTTTAATTAATAAGAAATTTGAAATAAGATAATATTAAAACTGGAAATTGCGGTAGTGAAATTCAATAGGAGCCTCATTTCTTTGTTTCTAGAATATTAGAAAATGTTGCGAAACTTTTCAAAATTCAATTTAATCAACTCAGTTGTGAAAAAAATAATGAAAAATGGATGAAACTTATTCCTTAATAACGTTATCACCTTTAGGCAATTTAATCAAACTTTAAATATAATTCTAATCAGTCTTGTTGACTTCGCCTTTCAACAAAGAATATTAACGAGTTACCTTCACTGTAAGCTTATCAGATAAATTATTGGTAATCTGACTCGATCTCAACGCACAGAAAAAAAAAATTTGGCTAATTACTTTTTTTTTATGTGAATTTTGTAAAAATTCAAGCGGTAATCAAAAAAGTTGTTGGATTTTATGGAAGATTTTAATAATAAAATTAACTTTTTAAATTGCTAGGGAAAAATTAAATTTTCTATCATCCAGCCTCGACGGGACAATAAATGGCTTAGACATTATTTCGAAATATTCCAACATTTGTTGGATTAAAAGGGATCTGGCAGACAGTCGGGTTTTTTTCCAACTCTCGACAATGCAATCAAATGTCCCTGCAAATTTGTTGGATTGTCGTCATAATACAAAAAAAAAATACTTTTTGTGTGGCGTTGCATATTCATAAAATATACGCTGTACAAAATTTAATTATTCTATAAACATCGACAAAATTAGATTTTGCACAAATTTTCGGTATATCAAACAAATATAAAATGATTAACATCACATAAACAACCTGACCTGACCAAGAGCATTGGAGCTAAATTGATTTGTTCAATTATGGAAATTTTATGGGTTCAATAGATCCAATTCAATTTTGAAATAAAAAAATCTATCTATCAGTTATTTCTTCCAGTTTCTGTATTATCGATTTTATTGGATGCATCTATTATAAAATTGAACGTGCTATTACTTAGTTGTCCAATGTTGAAAATCTATAGGTAAACAATATAAAATTGGAACAATAAACTACACACATTCTATCTTTAAGCTTGATTGCTTGCTTTCCATTGTTGTTTGTTTTTATGAAAATTAAACAAATATAAATCCGTGTGTAGTTATAATTATTGTCAATAATTCTATTGAAATTTTGAACTGTACTTCTAGCAAAAAGAAGCTTTGATATTCTTTTTTTTTAAAAAAGGGCATTATTGTACCAACAATATTTTTAATGTTTTAATTACGTTCTTTGTATTTTATTTAAAACACAATGAAGATCTGTTTTAGTACTTGAATTATGAATGGTTGTATATTGCAAAAGTTTGACATTAATAAGATGAAAATATGATTGACTATAAATCCAGTCTTATCACTAGAAAACCAGAAACTTATTATCATATATATATCATATATGGTATCTATATGATTCAAATGTGGACTATTTCAGCAATTTAAATTATGCTATAAATTCTCAACTTTAGGCAAATTTGGTGTTTCATAAATAATAAATTACAAATTCTAAAAACGAACTAGAAATTACGATTCTCTTTTCATTGTTTTTTAAAAAAAAACAACAACAATGTTTGCTTTATGCGGGAATCATTGTGTTTCTTTAATGGAATTTCATCCCTAAAAAGTCGAATGTGCAATACCTAAATATGTGTAATTCTTAAAATATTCTGTACACCAAAGCAATTTTATAGCAAGCTGAAAAAAAGATGATGTTAATATTCAAACAAGGTATAATCAAAGAGGGTATTATTGTTTTATTTATGAAATTCGCAGACTCATAATTTTGTATAGAATAAAAGACTATATTTGAAGAGCTCTTAGAAAATCCCTTTATAATTTGGTGATAATTTTATGTTTTCAATATTGCGCTGATTTGTTGAATCTGTGTGTTTGTTTGAAATTAATTGAAATTCTTTTCCTAATTCTGACTGTTGTGTTATGTGTGTATTTCAATGAATACTTAGATTACTTATGTAGTTGTAACGTTTGCAAACAAAGCGTCCACAAGTTATTCGTACAAAATCATCAGCCTTATCAAAATAAGAAACTTTTCTATAAAATGTTCAAAATTAATGGAAATCGTGTTCTATTAGCGCGTAGATAGTGAGCGTCAAAAAACACTTTTCCGCACAAGAACGTCACTTTTTCAATTGTGGACTGCCTCTTTTTAAACTATAATGGCAGTAATTTACCTACTTCAACGTCAAAATAAATAAAAACCACAAGATTATTCAAAGTATAGTCAATGAATATTGCCATCAAAGACGTAATATAAAAGGGAAGATTATAAGCATGGAAACTTTCAGTGTGATTCTGCACACATTTCAATCGTGATCTCGATCTCTCTTTGGTTTGTCGAACAATCGAATTATTTCAGGCATAATTATTGCTTACACTATCATGATTTTTGCATAAATAAGGGGCTTAAGTACAAAGTAATTGTCCCCTATTTACAACAGGAAAATTTCAAGTGGAATCCTTTCAACAATTTAAGGATCCGTAGAGTTCTGCAGACTTTATTATGAGTTGCCCTGATTTAGCATATTCTTGACTAATATCACATGCAGGATGTTAAGAATGGATTTTTTTCGCCAATTTTGTGAAGACTCACAATTTGTCATATACTTCGTTTATTTGACCGACTTGGCATTAAAAGAGACAACAACAGGATTCTATAGTTGCAGCTTTCACTGCTTCAAAATAGACGAAATATACAAACTTTTCTCACAACTTAAAATACAATTAATGTTTAGCATATCTATCAAAGGCAATTTTAATTAAAAAAAATATATGTTAACCTCTTCCTTGAATTGATGTACAGGTGTTGTTTGCAGAAAAGCTCTACAAAAGCTTTGTATTGGAGAACTTCACTCACGCAATGACTACATTCATATCACCATAAAAGACATTTTTGAAATGTTTTTCTTTTTTTGTACAGAACTAAATTTAACTTGGATTTTATTGTTTTATAAATCTCTGCTCGATTGAAATCTATTTGAAAATATCCTTTAAATCATTTCGATTTAGAATTTCAAATAACTATAGAATACAACAATCGTATCAAGTTAACAACAGTTTTAACGCAAATAAATAAATCAACATTAAGAATTTCAACAATAAATTAGCGAAAAGTAATAAAATAAGTGATTTTAATACGAATCAAATTTCTTCTCAAGTTTTTTAATAGGCGTTTCTTCTCCCTTTGTCCGCATTTGAAATTAGAACGGAAGAGAATCTAATATTTTCCCCATTTGTATCCTCGAAAATAAATTATCTTGGGAAGTTTAAACCGTTCGCAAAAAAAAGGAAGTAAATTGACGTCAGTCTCAGTCGGTTAATCGAGCCTCATTTTAACTAGAAGAAAATCAAAAACTTTCAACTTTACAACTGACTTTTGACATATTCTCCGGTACAATCCTTAAATGGTTGCTGTATTTTCTTTTTGTCAAAACAACAAAGAACACGATTAATGATTATTTTTTGTTTGGCTAGAGGATATACGATATTCGTCTTTTAATATTCTATTCGTATATTTGTCATTATCGTAAAAAATAAAGTAGTAAACGAGACAATAAATAACAAACAGTCGTCTTTTATAAACATGCAAATTGATAGCAAAGGGAGTTGGATAATAAAATAAAGAAAATATATAAATATATTACCGCTGTATAGATGCCACATGCGAAACTACCCTTACGAACTGATCGCCAACAACACCATGAATGTAGAATTGCCATGTTGATTTATCTTGAAATCATCATCATTCAGTTAATTCATCAACGATGTTCCAATTAGTTGCTATTATCAGCTGAAAATATGGACAATTAAATTGATAAAGAAGAACGTTTAAATTTTAATCGATTTCCACTCTTATCGGGTTCACTCATGGGAAATTAAATTTTTTGTTTAAGTGTTGACGAATTTTGTGGCTTTTCATTAACAAAAATACACAGTGAAACGTTTTTAAGGGGTCCAAGTAGGTGGAGGTATGTGTGTTTTTAACCAACAATGTTGCTGGTTTGAATTTCCGTAGCAGATGTGGAACGGTCATTTTTTTTTCGATAAAAAATTTGTACATTCAATTCATCGGTTTGAAGCTTTCGGATTTTTCCACATTTTTCGATAAGTGTATTCGAAAATTTCATAAATACGCTCGCTTTTGATGGACATAACAAAGTTATATATTCGATATGGATGGAAAGCTTTACGGCATAAACAGATTACTGTCTGGAGCTTTATGAAAGAAAATGCTTTTCCTACATTATGCCAACAACAGACAGAATCAATTTCAATAATCCAATATCTATCGATTTATTCCTATAATTATGTAAAAGTTTTAGATGATTTAATTACCGTTTCAATGTTGTAATATCATATTCGGTTAAACTGGTGGTTTTCAGTATCGTGTTGATTTTGTTGAGCACGTGTCGCGTCCAATAAAATTCTACCA
Source organism: Meloe dianella (assembly GCA_028455855.1). NCBI lineage: Eukaryota > Metazoa > Arthropoda > Insecta > Coleoptera > Meloidae > Meloe > Meloe dianella. The sequence goes on from JAPTHL010000039.1 coordinate 1,759,159, forward strand.
ACTGAAAAGTTTTCAGTAGTCGTCACTACAGTTTTCAGTCCGTACACTAACTGTACAATTGAGAGACTGGTCGAGATGGTATGTTTCGTGTGTTTTCATAGCCACCAGTGTAACTGAGAAATTGAATGCTATTTTGGTCTGTATACCGTGAAAATTCGGTGGCGCATGTCTGCGCCGCAGGTGGTTGGGAGAAATGGGAAAATCGCTCTCTCTATCTACAAACTTGTTCATTTCAAACTATTATATCCAACAACATTATCAGTGGAAATATCTCTGTGATTTTATAAACAATCAATCGATCATTTGCAAAATATGATAAATAGATTGTGATAATTTCGTTGATGAAATCTAATTTAATTGGAAATAACATATGTGTGATTTAATTGGTTGTAAACATTTTAGATAAAGTTTAACAATTGAAGCGTTCTCTAAGTGCTTCCAAGAAAATGCTCGTTCTTTTCATTTGCTATTCAATAGATAGAACGTATTTATTCTACATGAGCAATTTTTAGATGTCGTAATTTTCCATCGTCAACATGACGAAAATTGTATTTTCATATATATAGGGTATACCAATTTATTTAAATACACTTTTCTATTAATCTCAAATAGTTTACATATACAATGACTATGAGTAGAATAGTATTCCATTTTATTTATCAGTGGTTTTGTTTGGAATTCCTCCTCATCTTCTAGTTAGGTGTATATATCGAGTCGTATTTTGTGCTCAATTTTGTCTATTATTCCTCGCTTCAAATTCATTTTTGTAGTATTCTAGTTAGCGAAGCTTTATCGTATATTATAAGTAATTCACTAAGGCAATTGATGGAAAAGCTCTCTAGTCCATTATGTCCAGGAAGAGAGGCCATTATTACAAGTAGTATTTCTTTGTAAAGTTTGTAGAAAGCATTTTGCAACCCTCTTAGAGAGAATTCCAGCATCCCTAGTAAATGACCGATGCAATTAACTGAATTTCCCACAGTGTAGTAGCTTCTTGATGGCTTATTTCATTTGGCTTTATAAATAATCTAGATACTCAAATGAAATAAGACAAGTCTGTTACTTGCCGGTTTGTGTAAGATGTAATGTCTTCTTTATGGTTTCCTGTCGATCCTAGTAATTTGAGCAACTTTCAATGAAGGCATCAGTAAAGGAAAGTCTTTGATCTTCCTCTTAGAATATCTTGCTTAAATGTATTAATAGGATGTAATTCATCTTTGTTCAGATATTTACAAAAGTATGAATTGGCGAGTAGGAAAAACAATACACTTCTGGAGACTCAAAATAATAGTAATAAAGTATTTTAATTACAACAATTAAGTCATTATAAATAAGTGAATACATATTAATCTAGATATAAATTGATTTTTACGTAAAACGAAGAGTTCTCTTGTAGAAACTTTTCGAAACTGGTTTGGAAAAGTTTCTTTGTGCACGTTGCCAATAAGGAACGATCTCGTGTTAGTTTGCACTGCCTAACAAGGACTGTAACGTACTTGGCCAGAAAAAAAATGTGTTATAAGTCTCCAACTAATTTTAACATTTCTGCAATGTGAGCTGTTGAATATGAATAGTTTTTTTTTAAGATGTTTCACTATTGTTTTGTATAAATATTATTTGAAAACAATGTCAGAGACGGTAATTTCAATTTTAAAATTTTCTTACCAGTGTTGACCAAACTTTAAATAAAATATTTGTTAGATAAATGATAATGTATTAAAGAACGTGCCATGGGAATTATTCGTTGTCAGGTAAAGAAATTTAATACATTATACATTAAATTTAATAATCAAATGGGAAGTATGAAGATAAACAACAAACGATGATGATTCTACAATGAATCATCTTTCTAAAATTGAATTTTACAAAAGTGTATACACCTGTTTGAAATTCAACGGATGATTCAGGCTAGAATCGACATGGTGATCCGAATCGAATCGTTTCATCGAAATTGTGATGTAATTTTCTTAATGTATTTTTTTTTAATTCCACTCACAATTCCACAAATTCTACCACCGTTAACAATAAAATGACTGAATTCAAGTATATTTACAAGTTTAACGGGATATTACGATTGCGATCGGAAAGTTGAAAGCAAAGAAAATACCAATTACCCAAATTGCTAGAAGTCGGTCAAATACCAGATGTTTAATTTCAAATAACAATTGTATGGATTCAATTATCTTAGTCTGTTTTACAAAAATAAATCTCATCTTGTTGTTGTTTTTTTTTCACATTAGTTTAATCAAGTGTAGTAGTTTCTCCAGGACAACGATCAAACGATTTTTATGTTATTATAGATCGTTGTACTTGTGTCAAATAAATTCGATTTTATTATAAAAGAAAACTGGTAAGTTTCCAATTTTATAGTTCTAATTAATCTACAAGTCTTTTTCGGTCGTAATTTATTACAAACCAATGCCATTTGCACCCCCTGGGATCTAGTTAATTAAATACGAATAGAGAAGTGGTGGATGTTTTATTTATTCAGGACGACCGTTACCGACCAAATAAATCAAGATGATCGATAACTAAATTTAGATTTTTGCACAAAAACACGGCTATAATGCGCTATTACATCTATTTCTCTCATTTTTTTTTCCGAAAGACAAGTCCATTCACCCTTTTTCAATTTCTCACGCTAATTTGCTCATGTTTTATTGATATTTTTCCAACGTGGCTATTTGATCAGTAACTGTCGTCATATTGCTGCTGATTTATCATTGCACTGTAAACATTTATCATCGATAACAGTAACGACAATGATGATAGTCTCCCATTGTTTTGTAAAAAAAAATAAACCGAATATAGCAACCGCCATAAATCTAGTTTTGTTTTCGTTTCTATCACTTCTGAAAAGCCATTTGTTTACTATATCGTTGAAAATAGGAATACATATTAAAAATAAAAAAAATTATATATATACATAAAAAATCGTATTAAAATTTTTTAACGGAATCTCATCGTGTCAGTCAAATATTTAATTTCTAGTTGTAATTAAATACAATTGAGAAACTTTATTGCTACGTTGTTTTCTTGGAAACTGTCAGCTTTCATGTAGATTATGTGAGATATTCAAAATTACTGTATATTTCCTTGGCATTCGTGCTATAAGAATAAAAAGTATATTGTGGAGAATGCAATAATGTTGACAAAATGGATGAATTTTAGTACTGATGAATAGCGATATTAAATCAACGAGAACATTTATTTTTTTGTATATTAATAACTTAGTTCTTTCTATTTGTTTGGATAACTGTGGCTTTGTTTAAAGCTCTTCCACATAGCGACATGGATTTACATCTAATATTATATGGACAAACAAGCTTACTCTTCCTTGAGATCTTTGAAACATTGATCTTCCATCATTGTTTTTATGCTTAATTTTGGCAATTATTCATGTCTCTGTTTCTTTTCATCGAATATGAATTTCTATTCCTTAGCTTATATTAATTTGGCGTAAGTATCGATCTGAATTTCCATCTACAATTTTGTTGATTTGCTGACTTGCAGGTACAGATGGTTCAATAACAGAGATTCAAATCGAGATCGAGACTTGCACGGAAGGTTGCAAGACAAGGAAGTGACTATAAGTAGTTGGGAAATGTTGGCACTTTTCCCTACACATTAACAGTAAAAATGACATACAAGGCAATCTTGAATTGTGGTTTGGAACAAACCCAACAACGGAAAATCAGATCCTTTACTTTACGACAGTTGAAATTTACATTGTTCGAAAGAAAGATGATAAACAATTTCCATTGTTGATAAATAACATTATTTATCAGATTACTAACTGTTTGTTTTAAGGATTTCAAACTAAACAGAAAAGTTAAATTACAGAAAGATTTAGGAATCATTATAGTTGTTGTTAGTAAAGAAACGTTCTTTAAAAAAGCCGATTTATATACTGGGTGCGGGTAATTTAATGAAGTCATCTAAATGAACAGAAACCATCAACTTCATGTTTTGGCCTTAGATGTGTCTAACAGGAACTTTGTAAAGGCTATTCAAAAATTCTGGTAGGAGTTTTAGTGTGTCATCAGAGAAGATTGTTGCCTAGCTTTTTAGGTTTACTTTCTTCTCTGAAAGCAGCTCTTTCAAAACTCGAGTACAGGTTTTCTCTTGTAGTTACTCGGATAATAGTGTTGATATTGAGTTTCAAGGAAATTGTGTTTGTTTCTATAGCTTTGGTATCATGTTAATAGCTAAAGCTTATTGTTTGTTGTATTTTACATTAGATATACAATTTTTTAATTTTTAGTTTTGAACGAAAGGATAATGATGGTAGATAATTAATACAAGAATTTTAATGCATTTAATATTCTTTTATCGTCATTTTCGTTTCAAACTGGAGTGGTTTTTTGCTATTAAATAGATCACACGCAATATCCATGTCTCTGTGTAGACGCACCTTAAAGTATTCGATTTCATTTAATATTACAAATTAATAATAGACACAATCCCATTAAAACAATACTTTACCCTTCTGTATTTTTATTGTTATTCTACGACAAAGATCCACTTATTTTCCACTAATGAAAAACTTCAAATAATATCTGAAACAGTCTTTTATAGAAATAGTTTCATTAAATGGAACCTGCTAGAAAGTATTATAAAAATAACGTTTTATTGTATTTATTGAAAACATAATTACATTAAAACTTCGAAAAGGTTGTGGCTAAGTTTTCAACAAAGCTATTTCTTCTATTTGATTGATAATGATTGATGTTCGGTACTTATAAAAAAAAATCCAAAAATACAATTCTATCAATTAACTCTTATCAGTGAAGTATAACAAATATTAATTCGAAATAAATCAATAAGTCCATAAACTAATTAATCGAAAAAAGTAATAACGTTTTATTAGAATTGTTGTCAGCAATTATAACAATTCAGCAGATGCTTTTATTGAAATTATTCTATTGCATTATTATCAATTATGATCCATCTACGTCAATTATAATTTTATTATACGAAAATGAAAATATCTAATGCTATCGTTAACTAAATATTTAATTATACCATGCATAAATTTGCTAATATTTAGTCAATATTGATATTAATAATAATTAAATGAAAAATTGCAGGCTAATTAATAATCTTTTTATATTAATAATAAGAAGAAACAATAATGTTGAGACAATTCCATGATGAAAATATAATTAAAGCCTCTTTACTTCCCAGTGAGGAAGTTTCAATATGGAATCCCGGTGAGATTCGTTTCGAAAAGAAACAGGCAAATAATAAAATGGAAAAATTCAAGTATACGAAATTAGGAAAAACAGTTTGACTTGCCTTTTATTTGTTTTAAAGACAATTCTCAAATATCATTTATGAAAATATTAAATTTTCTCAATGTTGCTTCGTCCCCTTTTTTATCTCCATTATGTTGCTGTTTTGATCATTAATTTTAATTAGAAATGTATTATATGACTGATTATAAACGATCTCATCTACAAGATGATAATTGAAACCCAATTCTACTTAACTTCTGCATTCACTTCAATATTGAATCAGTTTGAAATCGTGGTAGTCACAACATCTATTGACAATTTTCTAACAATATTAAAACTCAGTGACAACTGTCAAAACAGATTATTCAATCGGTTCGGGACAACAAAATAAGAAATTTATTGAACTTATTAAAATATTTATTACCCCGCCCCTCTCGGCCCCCATATAAATTTATTGGCCTGCCTGTAAAGTTAAACAAAGTCACCATCAGTCCACCCACAATTTTGTTGAAAAGTCTCAAATGCAATTTGTCTGATTGTCGTAGATACAAGCACCTGCTTTTGGTGTTGTAGCAAATACGATTGGTTGTGTTTTTCCATCAAATCCATCTTGTTTGTAGAATTCATCGATGAGTTTTTTTATAAATCGATCAACATTATTTGGTGTTAGTAAAGCAACAACACATCCACCCCATCCAGCTCCTGTTAAACGAGCACCATAAGCTATATTTTCCGATAATTCCACTAATCGATCCAGTTGTGGATGGCTACATTCGTACAAATCACGTAAACTTCGATGACTTTCATACATCAGTCTACCGACAGTTTCTAGAGAATTTTCTGAACATGCGTTATGAAACTGTTCAACTCTCAACGCCTCTGAAAATACAACATGGAATTTTACAAGAACAACTATCGAACGTTAGTTATATATATGTTAGGTGATCAATTAATTATTAAAAATAATCAAGTTTTATTTGGAGAAGAAAATTGTAATTACGTGTGAAATAAATGAATCTATGGTCTGGATAAAATCATCTTGTTGCTAAAAATAGAAGAGTATTTCATCGATCGTTGGCAAGAATATGTAATGGTCGAATTACTTTTCAGTTAAATTGCAGGAAATTGCCAAGTTGATAACATTAAAGGAACATTATAAAGAGAACGTAGCTCGTCTTTGTTCTAAATTTTCCAGAGAATGTATATAATAAGAAGATGGAATACTCACCTTTGAATACATGCAAAGCTCTTTGTTGTAATTTGAAATTCTGCATGTGTTTTGTATTTTGTGTTAGTGATGTTATTTCTAAATGGTCTAGAGTGGTATCTAGCTCTTCTATTACTTCCTCTTTTGTATACGGATGTTGATGTAAAGTCATTTCAACAATAGCTATCATATCCGGTAGGTGTATATTTAAACATTGTTGTAAGTCGCCAAGTTTTTTTATTTTCGTCCAGTCAATGCCACGCTTCTTTGCCATTATCTGAAACTTTCATCTATTCCATTGTATTTATTGATCGTAAACTGTTTCCATATTATTTATAATTAAGTTTAAAGTTTTTCATTAAACATGTGGGACACGTTGCACTTGTCAAACAAACTTTAGAGTAATAATAATAATTTTAAACGTAGTTTATACATTTCCGAATTCAATTAAATTCTACTAAAAACGATCAAGTTTGGAATAATAACACCATATTTCATATAACTGTATACTAATGAATGGTTTATCAGAAATATTAAATTTTCGGAATACCCACTGATAGTATTTTATAGTTCCCAAAAGACTCGGGTCGTTTCTGAACATGTTAGTTTAAATCTTGTTGTTCAAGCAACAAACACAACATTAACCTCAGTGAAATATTTTATGTTCATACTGCATTGAAACTTCGTCTCTAATGTAATGATTATCTCTTTCTGAATTGATGTAAATGTGAATGGACACAATAATAGCGTTTGTAATGGGTTTTCGCAGAAAAATAATGCACTGTTCGAAATATTCGTTTTCTTTTCCTTATATTTTTCCGATCAATAGTTTAATCAAAAATAACACTTCAAAGTTGTGTTCAAGGCTTAATTGTTTTGGAAATATTTGTATATTCAAAGCTAAAAAACAAAACAAACAATGATTGTAAAACTTGTTTTTTGAGAATGCATTTCTCGTCCGGCGCACCCACCAATTTTAGCCGTTCACTGAATTATATTCTGAACAAATCTCTATCTCTCACTTTTCTGCATAATTTCAGTACTCAATTGGACGAATTTAATTATTTGTTTGTTGATCAATTGAATTGTAAGTTACGAATATCAGGATTTTGCTCGCAGTTTCATTTGCATCAAATATTTGCTACCATTCAGAGAGACATGGAATTTGGCAATAATACTCAACGTCTACATCTATTTTTGGTCATTTCACTGGAAGAAACAATGTTAAAAATGCAAAACTTGTAATTCTAACGTAAACTATAAACGTCTTCATCATTTGTTATCTTGTTGTCTAAATGAACAAGAACAAGTAGATACCAGTTAGAAGTGAAGAAGAAAACAATCTACAATGGATAAAATGAAAAATTATCATTTACAAGCAAATGCAAACAAATCCCTCTTTAAACATTTTAAATTGCTTGAGATTTCTCAATTTCCGGATGCTTATCTAAATCTTTTATTGTATGAAAACAAGATTTTTTTAATAAAACTTCGTTCAGATGAATATTTCATTGGATATTTTTATAATAAAATATGAGATAACGAAAAAAACAGGAAGTATTTTCTACTTTTAAAGGAATATATGGTATAGATGTGCTCGTTTCATCAACGACGAATACAAGCGTATTGCACAGAAATGTCAACTGTTTCCGGTTAACAATTTCTGTCTTAAAAATGTGGAAGGATGTTGATGATAGATTCGCTTCGATTCGTTTGTGAGTTGATTAATGAATAAAATGGCAATTATAAATATAAATGGGGCTATTCAATATTTTATACTACTATTGTACAATATTTTATGAAATTTCTATTCTATGTTAATAAGCTCATTTTATTATGCAGTGAATAGATTCTATTGGTGAGAAGTTTCACGAAAGTTTTAATTAAACTTGAGGAAGCACAGTTGGTGTATTGTAATCATTTCTATATTGAATCGAACTATCAACAACAACCTAAACTATGAATGTGTCATGTTTATTTGACCTACGTTTAGAAAGGGAATAGTCCCTCTATTTTGATTCGGTCAACCGAATTTCAAAGCAGTACCAGTGAAACCTTTCTCTTGTATTAATATACGTATACACAAACATTATTTTTTCCTCTAAAAGTTAAGCCGTCCAAGTGTTTATAGACATAAGTTAAAATTGATCAACCTGATGACGATCACCAGGCACAAAATGATGAACATAAAAAAAAAACCTACCTGTGCTGCTAATCGACATTCAACAACACGACAATTGAAATCAGCGGTTGCTGCTTTATTTAATTCGGCAAGACTGTGAGCAATAACAAATACAGCATCTGACGGCAAGATAATATCGGTTGATCTCAATGGATTAAATTCAATAAACTTGGCACACCCTGAAAATATCAAATAACAGTTAGATTTTTATCAGTCTTGCTACTAATCTTGCTTTTCATTAGGTACATGAAATTATTGATTGAGATCAAGGTTTAGACGGAATGGTTTTTTATATGCCAAACAAATTCTTATGTTGTACGCATTTTAAAAACACACAGTTAAAATGTGCTATCAAATTGACAAGCTTGACAATCTTGTGCTTCAGACCGTGAAATGGTCAATAAACGGAAACTAGCAATGAACAAGTTTCATTGCAATTTTACTGTTACATATTTGGATTACCATCGGATTACCTTTGAAAACCGTTCAGACTTTTGGTATAGGATCGTTTTCTTAAAGTATCGCAAAAAGCACATCATTATAATAAATCGAATAACTACGAATATAGAAAACATGAATTTCCTTTAGTTCTTGTTGAATTTTATAATGGAAATTGTAGAAAAAGTATTTCAAAATACAAGTAAAAAAAATTCGATAGGAAAGATTTTTCTCTCTTACAACCCTCATTCAGTTAGATGTCTTTGATGATGGAGTACTACTTTACGTCTTAAATCTCTAGATTCCTTGCTGAATAAGAAAAAAAATCAACCGTTATTGATTACTTGATCAACGACAATAAAAAAGTGTGCGTTTTTTTGCTGTTGATATTTTGACGAGTATGCAATTTCTCAAAATCGAAATAAATTGGATTAACTTGAAATTAGGTTCCAGATTAGTTGGAAAGTTAAATCGGTAATAAACTCATATAGGAATGATTTACATATATTAAACCGCAAAATACTACTTTTTTTGTTATTGTTGTTGTTGTTGTACTCCTGATCTATAGTAATATAAATTACGTTTAGAATTTAGCTCATATGCGAATGGTTGTGTAAATATGAAGTTTGTGATATTTGTGTTTGTTAGTCAAAACTATAAAAGCTGTGCTATATGGAATTATGTCCTGAGGGATATTAGAAATATGTGGAAAAAACTATTCGTACAATCTGAAAACCTTGATGGTTTATAGCAAATTCGCGATTATTATGAACGTACGTGTTTTCTATAGATTTACAGAAATTTCTTACACGTAACAACACTCACATTTCCTAAATAGCAGCCACAGTAATTTATTAGTAAACCACCTTGTGCTCATTACTCTAGAGAGATTTACTGAAATTACACCGGACACTATTGGTGTATTTAACGTAAAGCTTTCAGCACAATAATTATTTATAATGATTTACTCTTAGTCACTATCAGGTCAGATAGTTTCGATTCAAACGTTAATTAGCTAATTTTCATTAGCTCCGGTAATTATTGTTACAAATCTGATTGTTTATGAAATGTTAAAACTCTAATAACAATGAAGTTTTGATTAAGCTTTCAGAATTTGAGATTCTATCAAAAACTTAAAAGATTTTACAAAATTATTAATAGGATAAAGTTTGGCAATCAACAAAAAAAAATACATTTAGATATGTTGAGAAATTACACATCTCTCGCTTTCCATCTTTCAAATCAACAACGAGAACAGAAAAAAAAACTCTTATAGCCGCTAGTTTATGTCGTTTTGTTCTCGTAATAGAAACGTGTTATATTTTGTTAATATTTCACTTGGAGAATTCTAAAAAAAAAAACAAAACAGACATAGCGTAGAAAAACGTGCAAATTTGAGCAAGAAAATCAATCAATCTTCCGCACGAATTATTACAAACTACATTCGATAAAAAAAAGACTACTTTTTTACAACTTTGAACATAAGTTAATGTTTTCTTTTTTCAGTATTTTTTTTTATTAGATATTGATAGAACAATGAAAAACCATATATAGATAGGCTTGCTGATAGTTGCAAGTAAGTACAAAAGATTCTTCTGAGACTCATAAATAATGCATAAGTTAAATAACACTATCACAAACACGTAACAGATAACTTACCCTCAGTTGCTAAAAAAGCAATAGCTTGGTCCATACCACCACCTTGAGTACCGATATAACGTTCACATTCAGCACACAAATCTGCAATTTTCGTCTTAGATAACTTGAACTGAAACAGTAGAAAAACAAAAACAGTTAACATAATCTTAAAACTATTAATTAAAAGTTATAAACATGAGTGGAAAGCTATTAAATTTCTTCTCTATTAAGGATAATCCTGATTTCGTGATTTTATAATATAATACCAGTCTGACGAGTTAATTTCCTTAAAGTACTTCTAACTGTATAAGAGTAACATGAATCCTGACAGAAGCTCTCTCTAAAGCTCTACTAAATGTGCAGCTGTGTTGACATATATCTAGGTGAAGGTTTTAGTAGGGATCAAGTCGTATATCTAAAATTTTAGATATTATCTTTCCCAACATAATACAAGGAGAGATGTTGGAAATAGATAATCCACTTACATTGTGGGCATGGCTTGTTGCTAAAGCAGCAGCACTAACTAGAGCACTACTGCTAGAAAGTCCAGCACTTGGTGGCACTGTCCCATCGATCACAACTTGCATCCCTTTAATTTGATAATCTTTAGGTAATACATCCAAAATACCTTTGAGACCACAAAGGAAATATTGATACCAACTGGGTGCTCCATCCCCGATTGATATTCTGGAAGGATACCAATTAGGAGTACATGAATGAATAAATTAGTCATATCACATACAAGTAGATATTAGGGTGCGTTTACATTTGCAACAAAACATCGATACAGAAACATGTTAACAGCAAGTTGCATTTCAGAAATTTACGTAATTATTGCGTTAATAAAATTCCTATCCCTGTTTGGACAACATCTACCAGTTATCTCATCATCATAATGTCGGACTTGTGAAGGTGGCATTTGGAAAAAAAATATTGTTTTTTTTTCTTCTAAAACCAATATTTTTTATGCAAATACACGCCTCGTTAGACAGATAGAGTAGATGTAAATTTGAAAATACAGAGATAAGAAATTCGGTTTCTATCCCGGCGCCTTCACCATTTTTCATACGAAATACGTCAATTTTTTATTCCACACGTCTTTAGATTTAATATTATTATTATTATTATTATTATCATCTTTTGTTTTTTGGTAAAAATGTGATTACAATCAAGAGGCTTGTTGCACTATCATTACCATATTTTTCGAATTCAATACTTGCTACGCTTGGTTCTAGTATTCCAATTGTTCGTTGATAGAATTTAATAATAACTCTTATCAGTGACATGTTATTATAACAATTCAACAATAATTCTGTTCTAAATTCTTATCTTATCGCAAAATAAGCAGAAAGAATTTAATTAAAACTAAATTAGATTAAAAACTAAAATAGAATAACATACGAAAATTTGTCCAAATGGCATTCATATGGTTGGTATGCTTCATTTGTGTTGTATAATTTCAACAATTGATCATCACCAACAACTGCCACAGCTAAGATGATATCCTGCTCTATGGCCATAGGACATACACCGTATCCACAATAATCAATATGTTCCCCTATTAGATTAACACTAAACAGAAAAACAATATTACCAATAACGTTCTCATCATCTCCTGTTCAAAATACTACCGTCCAGGTACGCGAACAAAAAAATTCGGTTCTACATTATTGAATTTCGTTGCGAAAATATTTGAAATATGCTGGACACGACCGGATTCTGGTAGCTTATTGTAAACCGGTACTGGTGAATCAACTAAATTGGCCATATTTCTTATTATTACTATTTTTATAAATGATAGTATTAATGCAAAATTAAAGATTATAACAGTTTTATCAGGAAGCACAAAAAACATTCCACGTAAACATAACCTTTTCGTTTTACTTCACTTTCGAATGGTATACTAAAGCTCGGAATAATGAGGCTATGAACGCCATCTCTTAGAGAATGGAAATACATGAGTAAAGCTACATGGAGGGAGTGATAAGCAAAATCCTGCTAGTTCAAAATAGCTTGTATAGATGAGAGACTGAACAAAATTTAAGCGCCAAAGTTAAATATAACTTTCCAGTTATGTAACGGTACATGAACTTTGGAAACTTTCAGTTTCTGAAGAGAGCAAAACACATAATTCTCTTTTGATATTGTTATTTAATAAATTGGTGTTTAGTTATTTTCTTAAATTGATTAAGTATACATTCGATGACGCCATATAGATGGCAGTGCGGCGTCGCGACGCTATTTTACTTTCAACTCACTGGTAGTTTTATTTTAAAATGATAGGATGGCGTGTCACCTTGTGTGGGGTGAGGGAATCCAATTTTAAACTGCGTGCAGTTTAAATCCCCAACATCTTCCACGTGAACGATGATAGAAGAAAGGTCAGATATGGTGTGACATAGCAACCAAATTAACGTTCAACCATGTGGAAAATATAGCGGGTCGGTTGTCTGTATCCATATTGTATGTAACCGATTCTGGATGGCTTTAGTAAATCCCCGGTCCACGTTTTATCCGTGTTTCAGGGGTTAGAATTGCTGTATTTGCAGAAATACAAAGTTTTTATTAGTGTATACTATATAACTTCGTTACGCCACATTTTCATCGTTCACTATTATAATGTCTTGAGCATTTATCCATGTCGATTGTTTCCGTACCATTATAGGAAAGTTGGACAGGAAATTGCTGTAATCATTCTTCAGTTTGTTTACACGAAAAGATTGTTTCCAAAAGGATTCTACTTCCATATAGAAAGTTATAGACTTACATAAATTCAATGACAATTCCACTAAGATGAATAGCATCAACAAAAGGGTGATTGTAATCATAAGAGTTTAGGGAAGTAAATCTAACAATAGCAAAATTCATTTCGGCGCGTAATCATTTGATATATGAGATGGACCACCAAACGCGGTTAATTCCTGGGGTTCGTCCATTCTGTCCCCTTTTGGCTTGATGCCAGCAATTTTAACCACTTTTCATTACTCTTCGTAAAATTATAACCATAAAAAAATGTAGAAAACACGCCCCCAAACCACTCACTATCCAACATTAAAAATTACATAATTCAAAATCACAGTTCCGGTCCATGACACTTGTCTGCATTTATATCAAATGGCTACTTCCGATTTAAAATGTTCGAAATAATAGAGGAAATGCTTTTCGTTTCTGGTGATTCACGGTTTCCCTGAAATCGGAAACTGAGAATAATGGCATACAATAATGAAAACAATGTTGGATATTAGTGGTTTTGTCACATTTATTTCGAATGGCTATCGATATCCGGTTGGTCAATGTTGTTTATTGAAATTTGACCATAATCATTCAATCATCAAATCTTAGAAGCCACACAAAATGGATTGAATTGCTTCATGAATAAATTTCCGAAATGGTTTAATATATAGAGTTCCACTAGGTTATAGATCCCTTTTGTCTTTAAATGGGTGGATAAAGGGTGATTGGACTAGAAGGTTGATGTTCGAGTTCGGTAATAGGGATGAAACTTTTTAATTAAGACTTTAGAGGCCTTCGATTGCAGTTGAACGAAGACTGCGAAATTAAAACATCGATAGTAATTCCATTAACATCAATTCTTATCAAGGGAAGTAATCTCCGGAATCAACTGATTAAAAAAGTTGTTCTCGATGCGATCCTGTCTGGGATCATCTTGTTTAATGCGATTGAATTAAAGATTGAGTTTGAAAAAAGGCTTTTAATCAATGTCTCCACTTCATTACATTCTAGGTCACCGATAAAAATCACTAGAATATAGTGTTTTTACATTTGAAATAATTTCAATTATGACAAAAATCAACTTTAATTGTTTTCAGGAAATTATTGACAATAATTGTTCTTGTTTTGTCGTTGGATCAGCATTCATAACAGAAATAAAGCGACTTGTCGGCATCCCATCAATATCAATAGCAGCGAACAAATTAGCAAAATTGAATGTTGTCGTATTTTTAGTACGACTTATTTTTGCATCGGTTTCTCATTCCATGTACGATTTATAAACACGGGTGGTCTGGTCGGTATCATCGGCTGCCACATTGACATGGTTCTTCAAACCTTACTTGGCTGTTTCAATATTTATTAGATGTCCTCTCATTTATTTCCAGACTTGAGTTCAAAGCGCTTATCGGGAATTCATCGTAAAAACGAACAAAATGGCAAAGTTCACAAAGACCAGCCGATCCTAGTGGTAGTTTGTTACCTTGTAGAACGACTAATGACATGCGGCACTGTAAATTCGATAAAGTAAATACTTCCGAACAGAAACGGACTTGTATTTAATCGAAAAATTAACCAAATCCTCAGAAACCTTAAATAAGACACTATAAAATTTTATCAATAAAATGTCAAAAAACAATAAAACATTTAAAAATTCATCCAGATTGATTTGCAAAGTGTGTAAAATTTAAAATTTTTATAATGCCAGGAAAAATCGAATTCCGGTCCTGAATATCTCTAGTGTTTGAAACGGCTGGAATATTTGGGTGCATATAGGTATAGCGTATTTACAACACCGACCTATTGTAATTTACATTGTGGTGTCGCTGATACATTATCAATTCAACATAAATCAGAGACGGTGAATGCGAAGGGTATGTACGCTTCCTATCAGTCCAGGATCTTTTACGTTGTTGGTGTACGTTACATCTTATTCGCTATGGAGTCCGATGCAGGTTCAATGTTTATATTACAAGCAAAATCTTATCAAAGATAAAATTGTCGAAGTATAGAAAAATGCTAATAAAATGTTCATAGTACAATGTAGCGCTTCAATTCATACTAAAAAAATAACACAAGTGGAATTGTGAATTTAATTGTTATCTTTCGAAATAATTTACAAGTACGAAGTTGCTGAATGCTGGAAAAACACATCAACTAAATTGATATTGTTAAAGTCTTTTCACATCCCGTTGGGCAGATGCATTTATTCACACCCCCAACTTTGAATGAAATGTGTATGTGTGAGAAATTTGCCGAGAGCAGTGAATTGCATTGTTATAATGCACTTGTCGCAATATACCCCCTAAGTGGTTGAAGTGGGGTAGTAAAAGAGATCTACGTTGTCGATATGGGACATAATTTCAATTCCACATAAACGACTCAAGGAAAACTAGAAAATAAAAACTTGATACAAGGAAATTTCACTTCATGTTAGAATAGCTGTCTGATAATGGCGTTTTTTTTTTATAAAGATCGTACAGTTTATTAAAAAGTTTCTACAAACATGCAAATTCAAAACAAGCTTAAGTTAATAGGTTAGATACGTACAGGTAGGCTACTTCAATGGCAAACTTTTTACATTAAATTTTTAAGGATTATAACTTAATATTTATGACCTAACCGATGCTGGTTTCATAAAGTTTATATGCTCCAGTGAGCGCAGTAAATTTTATAATCATTCCATCCGACGAAAAGTAAACAGTAGGGGCGCGACCAATTTTCTTTTGAATATCTCTAAAACGAGAATATATGCTGATGATATAATGTTGTTTTGAATTTTATGTATATAGGTACTCATACCTCTTTGTAACATTGTTGAACATTAACTTTTGTAAAAATTATAGAGTCATACAGAATGGGGGGATGGGGAGGAAGGGCAGAGTGCTGTTAAATTTGATATACTTGTTGGTGGTGTATAGAGTTATGGTGTAAAGGCGGTACAGATACCTTATCATTTACCGGAACATGGCGGCGCTCCGCCCCGGAAGTAAGTTGCGTGACATTTCCCATTACATCAATTCTGCGATTATGCTTAAACCGTCCACCATTTGTTGCACACTAGAAAATCAAATTTAATAATCTTTTAACATATTCGTAGAAAAATGTTGTTTTTGTTTTGTCGTGATCGATAAATGGAAATTTTTATAAACCGATAGTTGAATGCTACAGTTTAGATTAGCCATTTGAATGTTGTCTACGTAATAATATTTAATTCTAGCACGCGATTGCTGTTAATAGTTGAATAAACTTCAATTGCCTATCAATTTAGAATGAAAACAAAGGCAAGACAGGTGTGGTCTTCACACCTGTTCTGACACATACAGATGTCATATGTCTATCGACAAAAATATTAATATTATTTGTAAAACACTTTTGAATTCTAAATGTTTAAAATCGAATGTGGAAAAGTTAAAGGCCGGACGAATGAAAATGGGTGAGATTTCGCATTGCACACCACATAATCCTGTTGTGTTGAAAGGGTCCATATACTATTGAAATTCGGATTAAAACCGTAGTATCCTGGTATTCTCGTCACGATTCTAGTGGTCGACTGAAAATGAGGTAGTGTGGCTAAAGATCGGATGGCACTTCATCCTGAGAACGGAACACTGTTACTTACATGCAGATGCTGATGTCCGGGAGCTTGGCTTGAAGGGCTCGCGGCTCCTAATGTGCTTTCCATGTCGTCTCACTAGTCGGCACCTCAACACGTGTCCCACCCCTACCTCCAGTCAGAACCGTGTATTATCGATGTATTGTCATGTACTACTACGAGCTCTCTCGTACTACGAAGGGATTTACTTCAACCAACCGAGACGTATTTTATAGTCAAAGTCTTTCTGCAATACACTTTTTTTTAGAAACGATAAAAAAATCAGTTCGAAAAGGACAAGTAATATTTGTTATTGTTATTGATATATGAAATAAATCAAGATATAAACAGGAGGTGACTATTAAAATTAAAATCGACCAGTAAATTAGATGGTACGGTCTTGGATTAGGGACCATCAATCAATTTGTAAAATAAATTAATCATAGTCGTGCGTTAATAACATCAAGGCGTCGTCAGCTTGTCATAAAACGTAGCATTACGACTAAATTACCGAGATGACGGTATAGTGACAATGTACTTTTTTACTCTTTGTCTCTCATACTGTTGTAAAAAGTTACAATTCTCGTCACCATTATTGCCCTTATTGTTGTTGTTGTTGTTGTTGGAGTAGCGAATTTTTTCCACTACTGTTTGAAATGCATTAGAGCGACCGTTTGAGCGGTTCAGAGGGCGCGACAAATGGAATTGCCACGCGGCAGAAAGTAAACGAGCCGCCCCTCTAGTCACTGTTACCGCCACCACCGCCAGCTATATTCATTACTGTCACGTGCTCAGTGCTCAACATTGTTATTGTTTGTTATGCCCTAGTATAGCACTTTATTGCTATTCTTAATCCTTTGCACTTGTTCTGGATTTTGACCGACTTTTTTTCTGTATAATAAAACAGGGGTGAAATGTTTCTAACATAATATAACTTCAAGTTGAACTAGACTATAATTATGAATCATATTTCTATTTAGTTGTCTTGGGATGTCGGAAAAAGAACGAACGAAAATTATTGTTGCCAATTATTATGCAGAAGAACGTTGTTGGGATGTTAAGTACTGGCTGGTGAACTAAACACCCTAAGGCAATATATTAATGAGTAGATGCACTCTTTGACAAAGGTCCTTCAGTGCAATGTTTCTCCCATATAAGATATTTGCTATTGTATTAACATTGTGTGGGTACTATGTACATTGACGTTGCTTGACGGTTTTTGTGATCGCTCTACTCAGTTTACAAGGCGCACATTTAATTTGGCCGCAGGACCAGTTTGTTTATCAATACCCAACAAAACATGTCGGATCGTTAGTGATGTTGGATACCCTTTAGGGCAGTGATCCCTATTTTTCCTATTACGTTGTTGTATTTTGAAAAATTAAAAACTTCTAACAACACAGTGGTATTTATTTATATAATATGATTTTCCAATAATTCAATTCGTATTTTATGCATGTATTTGTTGTACATTAATTCATTTATATATAGATAGATACACGTTATTGTAAAGGTAGAATAATGGCCAACAATGATTGCCAATACACAATGTGGAAATTAATTATAGAATTTTGTTGTTTTAGTTTTGTTGCCTACATGTTCCTTGTTTTGATAATCCGTTTTTCACAATTAATTCCAATGGAAATTTATTATTTAAAATTCAAAACCAAATTGTACTCTTGTCGTCCAAACCAACAAATACCGACCGAAAATTAGTAGTCTTCGTTTGAAATTTTCGGTAAAACAAAAACTTCTCTCATTATAAATCAACTATCGTTTCAAAATTCATTATAAATCAATGTGATTATCGAAATAGAGGCCCAGTAAGTTGTTTGAATTACATTAAATATGGCAAAGTATGATTCCATTTGAAATATTAATAGACAAGTAACGAGTTAAATGCATTGAATTTAATTTTAATGGTTAATTAAATATCGTAAATTCATTTGATAATCAACAATATCCATTTATTCTATATCTTTAAAATTGAATTTATAACGTCATTGTCTACGTGTTAGTATTTTTGCTTAATTAATGGAATTATTATTTTTTCAAATTTATGCAATATCAATTTCCCAAGAGTAAGAAATGCGAAATGAAAAAGCACTCAATTTTTAATTGGATTTAGTTAATTCTAGAGAATTTTAATGTGTATTTTATACATCATCCTACCGGCCATCTCTTCAGAGACATCCTCAACTTTTTACAACTCAAACAAATCTTTTATCAGTTCCTTGATGATGGATATAAAAATTATTAAGCGGATTTGAAATTTTAATGCTGCTGTCGGTGTTCGTTCTGCTCTACTATACTAATTATCTAAAAGTACTTTAATATTCATCCGTCATATTTGAAATTTTCAAAACGTGAAAAAAATATGATGTAAAAACAAAGGAGGAAACAAGAACGTATGAAATTCAAGTTATTTTGTCAAATTGACGATGAAATAAACGCAAAGGTGTTATGTTTGTTATTCATATAAATATTTTCAATTTCAACAGCCACTAAGTACGGTTATTACCATGAAATATTGCAAGTTGCTCCAAATTACCGGTGTAATATCAGGTGTTGAAGCGAATTGATCTTGTTTAAAAATCTAAAGGTGTTTGCCATATCCTGATTAACAGCCCTGTCTTCGTTCTTCAATACTAACTGCATAACGTCCAATTCAAGAATTTAAGTCCATTATCTGGACGAGATTCTTGCCGCTATCTCGTCTTTGTTCTATTTTATTTTTTAGATGTGCTCAACAAAACCTTAGCTCACTATGGGAATATTTCCGGCCATTATTCAACAATAAGATATTTGGTTTTGTATTGTGATAACACCAGCAGTAGCGGCAGCAGCAGCAGCAGCAATAACAGCAACAAAGTTTTGTGTGTCGGAGGGGCCTAAACAATAAAGAGAACGTATATTTTATATGTTCTCGAACCACCTAAGATGCTCAGATAAAATCGAAACCGCTTTTTCGCTACATTCTTACTATTATTCATAAATATTTACCTCCAACAACGACGGTTTGATTTATTTAACGAAGCCGCATATCCGCATAGGGTTGTGATGCTTTCCATCCTTTTTTTTATTATTTGATTTATTTTCTATAGTCGATTTTTGGTTTATTATGTGCCCGGCTGATTGTTTACACGTGTATAGCATGTATCTTTTGATCTAGGAAATTTGCATCCAAAATTTTATCCACATTTATGCGATGTTTAACTAGAGAATACCAAGAATCGATCCAATGCTTATTATTAGAATATTATCTTAAATTTCAGGCGGATCATGGAAAAATTTACATAAATTCTAGTGATTTTTACAATTTTTATATTGGTGATTATTATTATTTCTATTTGATACCAAATTTTTGACAACTTTATCGTTGATTCAATAAATCAGTATTTAATGTTAAATTTGGCGTGTTTTTGCAAATTGTCCGAAATTAACATATGAAAAATATGACATATGTTTAGAATAGGATAAGATACTGTCGTATCATGAACATATTTCGTTAATTGCTAGGAAAACATACAACTGTTTGCTATGTTAAAATGCTAAATAATAACATTTTAGCGTAAGCAACGTCTGTCGTACAATTGAAATATGTTGTTTCCAACATATGGAATACATTTATGTGTATTAGATCAAAACTAAACTACTGTTTAAATAAATGAATATTTATGTGCGTTTTTATTAGGTTTATTCTTGTACGAATCAAGTGTTTAACGTCAATCAAATGTCTCGAACCGGAACTAAGTCTAGTAGGTTACCACGAAAACTAGAAACGAAAGTAAGGGCTTACATGATACTATTAAAAAAAAATAATTTAAAGAAAAAAGAATAAAAAACGACTAGATTTTAGTTGTAAAGATTACAAATGTCATAGCATTAATAATACGAAACTAGAACAGAGCTTCTTAAAAGAAAAGGAATTATAGTTGACTGGTTTTGTATTACAACTATATGCCATGTCAAAATGTATTTTGTCTCAACATTAGAATGAACAAAATACGATTTTATTGACACTCATCTGTTGGAAAATGTTAAAATTCCCAT
Organism: Meloe dianella; assembly: GCA_028455855.1. Lineage (NCBI taxonomy): Eukaryota > Metazoa > Arthropoda > Insecta > Coleoptera > Meloidae > Meloe > Meloe dianella. The sequence continues at coordinate 1,780,239 of JAPTHL010000039.1, forward strand.
TGATTTATAGAAAATACTGTCATAGAAAATTCGTATAAGCCTTAATCCATTTCTACCATAAGTATACGAAAAATAAGAGCAACAAAACCGTTTTTTTTTGCAGCGACCATCAATGTATTCAGATGTAATTTTAACCCGACTAGAAATACAACTATTTAGCTTCTATAATTAACAAAATTATAATTAACAGCGATTGAAATTATTCACTTTTTTTTCATTATTTCAACTAATTATTTCTTAACTGGCCAGCGGGTGTCCGGCGACAACAGGGAATCGAATTACTATAATAAAAACATAAATAACTTTTGTTTTATTTACAAATAAGAGACAATGTTTTTAGATGTTTTCCAGTATCAACGATGCTGTCCTTCAGAATGTGTTTTATTTAATCTTTCAACGGAGCGTTTTAATTTTCCGGATTGTTGGACTTCTGATAACAACTGACAACAATACAGTGATGTGACGAATACGAAAAATAAAATAAAAACATGTATAATAAGATTACAAAACTTTCTTTTCTTGTTCAATGAGTAGAAGAAAAATGAAGCGTAGTGGATTCTTCAGTAATAATAATTTACCCGCCTCTAGTATTATTGCTTGTTTACGAATGAAAGACATAACGGAATGATAGTAAACGATGAGAGATAATACGTTCATCTACAGAGTGGTCTAATAAGTATAGGAGACACATTTATACGATAACATTTTCAAAAACGGATATCTCAAAGTTTCCATCTTACTGTTACTCTACTGCTGATTTACTAACGATTCGTCTTCCAATATGGCACTCTCTACAATAATGATTATGATTGGAGGTGTTAAAAACTCCTCCAAAACTTTTTACCAGTACAGAAACAATAATAAGAAAGATTTGATTTTGTTCGTGTTTATAATAGAACATTTATATCTTTTGTGAACATACACGAATATTAACGTTGCCGGCGTTGCCAGTAGACTTCCCATTGAAAATCATCTGTGTGCAGAATTTTTTACGATGTCTAAACGCGACACAAATTCACTGTTCATCTACTTTCTATTTAATCTCATTTTTGATGAATCAAAGAACCAAACGTCTAAGGACTGACAGATCTTTACTGCAATCTTGTTTGTAACATAATGTGAAAACAATTTTGAAGTTCGTTTAGTGGAAGCTCCTTTCACTATCATTGGAATAATTATCTTTGGCCCTACAGTTGGAGAAAGCCTGTCTCAAGTGAACCACTTTGTATATTTACCTGTTGCTATTATTATCACAACTTTAACTCGTTATTAATGATTGTTAAAAGGTAAATAGATGTTCGTACACAAGACGGTTACTTCCGGCATACCATTAGCGAACAACTTCAGGCAGCAATTAGTCTCTTTTCTAGTAGCGGCAATATTAGAATGACTTTCACTTGATAAACAAATAATACAAAATAACATTTAATATAATCACATGTTATTCAAACAAGAAATTCAAATTATATTTCGTGTTTTATTTAAACAAAACTAAAGGTAAAAGTCATAATTGATGTTATTATATAGTTTTGGTTTTATTAGGAACACCATCATCTGTTTGGGAAAAAAACCCACCAATTAGACTCAGAGTGATACTGCCACACCTGACAGGTGCAGCCTCTCTTTTTCAAGATAAAGACCAGCAGTCGTCAATTTCAACAGCCAGACAATTTACAATCTTCTGATTGAATAATTTTTGTTAAGTTATGTTATATCAACCGTTCTCTTATCGTCTACGAATTAACAAATTTAGAATTATTTTGTTAAATAGCAAATATTTCTAATTGTTTTCGAATTTAATTGAGATAGGTAGAATAAAATTAAGATTGATATCGTTAATTTCGTATAAAACTAAAAAATTCAATATTGGAGCACTTTGTGAGACGTTTAACCGGAAACATGTGTTAGACCCGTATCAGATTTTTCGATCGGACTTTTAATAAAATATATGACTGGTAATTATCGATCTATCTTGAATAGTAAACGATGATTTCACACTCAATTATGTTGTTGCCAGGTATATAAATCATAATTTGGTAAAATTATATGGTTCACTTTCAGTTCAATATACACCAGACTAATATCGGCCGTTTTAAACGTCCAAAGGTGTAAAAACTACAAAACAAAGGCAATATGTTAATAGAATTACACTTATTCCGTTCCATTGTGGTATAATTAGTACAATGTAATTAATTTCCAATGTAACTTGCTTATTTTCAAACTTCCCATCAATTAGGGAAATTAATATTTACGTTTAATTATAATGTATTTTTCCGTTAGTATTAATGCTGCGGGTGAACAAATTGTTTCAATATGCAGGTTGACACTGTTCAATGCTTTAATTGTTCGTATAAAATGTAATCAATGGAATTATCAACCGCCGAAATAACATCAATCGAAAAGGTGTAAGTACACACACACACACACACGCACACATGGACAGTTTGATCAACTTCTCTTTCGAAGTCATTTGTTCAACACGGCTGCCAACAAATCCAGTCGTAGTTGTAGGTTTCTCCTAACACACATTTTCGCCAACTTTTCTATATATTTTCCACTAAACTTTAACATAACGTTCGATTTTCTATCTATCCTTTACTAACAATTGTAACACAAACATTTAGTTTAAATGTGTACAAGTGAGATAACATTATCAATTTAATATAGTGGAAACTTTTTAAAGTGGAAAATCTCGTTCCATCAGATATCACTTGTAAAATACCTACTTCTAGTTTGAACGAAATAGGATCTATTGTTACCGCCAGGTGAATAGTGTCAGACATGGTGAAATCTGTAAATGAAACTGTTATCAGAATAACTATAGAGGGTACTTGATAAGTTGCCGAAAACTAGCCACTTTAAAGTTCGTAAATTTCGTCGAGTATTTGTAGACAAATCTAAATATATTTGATGTTCCAACATTGCACTATTGTTATCCGTATTAGAATACTAATAATCACAAAGACCGGAAATTCGGCCATTTTTTTAATTGTTGTTGTAGTAGTGAGGATTGAACAGCACAACTTTGCCGTTTCTGGAGAACTATAGTTAAACAAACAATTCCAGTTTGTTATCTGATCTGCACAATTACATTTAATGAGTTAACAAGCTAATTAACATTAAAAAAAATCATTAGACCCCACAACACGCAGCCTAAAACAAGTACGTTGGTTTTACAGTGGAACTGGTAATTCCTGTGTGTCGTCTTATTTGTTGTTTAAGCGCCATATTGTTAATTACGATGATGTTAATTCAAAACAGCTCACACTTATTTTCACAAATAGCATAACCATGAACATGTACTGAATGCAAAAACACAACCAATATGTGTTTAACCTTTTTATATTTAAAAATAATAATACTTTTAATAGTAAAAATAAAGTCCGATGAACAATGAGGGAATTTGATTGAGAAATCCGAGACAGGTGTTCAGAAATTTGTTCCTATTATTCTATTATTCCGTTTTTCCTTTCGGTACATGTTTGACTTAATGTCGCTTACTATTTGAATGTTGTTTTTATATAAAAAGGCGTAGCTACATATAATTTCCGGGGCTCTGCTACATTTATTCGTACGAATATGGTGTTTATAACACGCACAAAAGCATTCCTCGTCCAATTCTGTATATGTTAAGCTTTTTATCTTGGATTAAAGTTTCAATAAAAGCTTTTCCTTCTTTCTTCTTTTTTTATTAAACAAACAATCCCTATCTAGGTCACCTATTTTAGATGGGATCTTTCGTCTTTTATCAAATAGAGTTCCAAAGTCGTGGGCAACGACTTGACATGTTTCTAGTTGAATAAATTCGTAAAAGCATATAAAACATATAAAGAAATTCTTTGATTTGGTAGTGGTACGTGGTTCTTCTTTCGACTTTGGATAATGTTACACCTTTTCTATTGTCGTTATGTATGTGTCGTTGGTAAACAGTACAAAACTAGACATGGGTTGTATATGTCACTATTCTTCATGGTCATGTATGGAACTAATGCCTGTCGACTTTCCCGTCATAGAAAAATCAAGATATTTGTGTTTATTTTTTGAAAAATTACAAAAATTTAATTTATTTCAATAGTTGAATTTCAATTGATATCAAGTTTGGTCAGTGTGTTCAAGTTTCGTTTTGTTTTTTTAAAAAGAACCCTTCACTATTCGGTTTTCTACCTGAGAACTAAAGAGAAAACAATCACTAAGCAGTAGTCGGACATCTTTCTACACTTCTTCGCTAGTTTATTTGACTGACATTTCTAAAAGGCTATAAGTTCTTCTCGGATTTCAACGTGTCTCTAATTACAGTCTAATATGACAAAATGATAAATGATAGTATAGTGGACAATGTAGACAAGCCGTAAACGTAACTAGTTTTATAGTCAAACAACACAGTGAATTTTACGATTTCATTAATTTTACGAGCTATATTTCTAATCCTAATTATACACACTATAATTTAACACGTTTCAACGATTTTTTCTTGCTGTTGTTTATCTTATTCAAACATCAATCATGATATCAAAACAAAACATATTTCAACGAAATCTTATAGACTCACCTTTATTCTATCAAATAATTTTTTATGATTTTTTGACTGTTTTGTCTCCAACCAACTGCATAAAAGTCACTTTATATCTGGACGATAGTTGAGTGAAGACTGTGTGTACCGGTCAATCACGTCAGATATTTAAAAGAGAATAAGCGTCCGAAATCATCGTTGTAGATACTAGTCCTGCATCATTCTACTTAATATAGCAGGAATAATTAACATAATTTTGTTTTTTCAACTTTTTCAACAGAAAAAAAAACGTATAGGTTCAAGATAAACAAAAAAATCGTATTTCGTTGAAATCTTGTTTATCTGGATGAGAAATGTTTGGTATGAAGTCAAAAATTTTCGTAAGCTCCGGTTTATTATCAGAGGTTCTAATAATAAAAGCTCGCGTTAGATGGCGGTGCTAGTAGTACATTTGTAATAATTTATGCAGATAGAGCACAATATTGTAGAATGTCGACAATTTTAATTATTCCATATTACAATCGGTAGAAAAATGCAATATTTATATTTTTGAAAGACAGTATAAATCGAATGTCTAAGCATTCAAAATTAAGGTAAAAATCTGGAAGGTAAATAGAATTTTTATTTATTGTTAGATTCAAACTTCCGTAGAGACGGAAAGTTATTGAATTATAAATTTTAAAGAGGTGTTCACAATTAGTTTTATGTATCATTTTAATGCTTGAATTTGTGTGTATTTGATATAGTGTATTGCTTTTTTTCCAATCAGAAGAAAAACTATTTCGTTTCAAAGCCAAACACTTGACTTTTTATGGTTTGCCAGAGTAAGCTTCGAGAAAAGCTGACGAGTTGAAAGAGCACAGTAAATTCAATTAAACTATTAAGACTGTGTTCAATAAACGACATTTCTCCACAAAAGTAATTCGTTAATGGAAAGTGCTCCTTAGAATTGGCTTTAAATAGTGCAAAGTCACTATTTTTTTTGGATCTATTTAGTTACTTTTGATTATGATGAATAGCAGCGTTTGAGTGAGATATAATCAAGTGTTTGTATAATCCAAGAGAATACACTACATGATTGTACGTATGCGTGTATTATGGTTTAGTTTGGAAATTGTGGCCTCGGAAACGCAGCAATTATTCCAAATGATTTAATACCTGAAATTGGTGGATAATAGACTGCATTTACACGCCAATATACCTCTCAGTTCCGACAGGATTATAGATTGCTATAATATATGTTTCCACTGCATTTAACATGTCTTAGATAAATATCGCCAATTCATTGTTACAATAATATAAAAATTTAAAAAGAAATACACTGTAATATATAGAAAGAATAAAAAAAACCATTCTTGGATTGAAACTAATGATTCTGTTGGGAATTGTTTTTTGTTTTCAGACACGACAGTCCCCAGTTGTTCTATAAGAAAATCTAATGAGGGTTATCGCAAAAGAAATGTGCAAACTGGGGCTATTCTCATTCATACATACTACGTGTAAATGACGTGTATATTAGAAAAATGGATTAACTCTAGCCTACTGTCTCTTGAGACTATCTATCGTTGACAACACTCGCAACATTCTAGGGGAGTTAATCCTAGTTTGCAAGGGATTTGCCACCAATATATGTCTGGCTTTAAAACTACACTAGAATTTTTCAACATGTTTATCAAACTGGACTCACGTATTGCGAGAAGAATTATTGAAAGATTGACGTGTCAATGAGGGTTGTGTTATATAACAATTCTTTCTATAACATTATACGAATAAGTATTGCATCAGCGCACTTAAATAAGTGGTATTCTGATTGCTGTACAGGTTTGATTGACAGGCGCACTGAGAGAAGCCAACAACAAGAGGAATCAGGGTAGACCAATTTCGGGGGCTGAGGGATTGTCAAAGTAGTAGTAGTAGTAGTAGTAGTAGTATCAGTAAACGGCCTTTGGGAAAATATGTCAATCAAAATAGAACCACTTTATGTACTTATTTACAGCATCTGTCGTCGTTTCAACTTTTCTAAAAGTCAACTGCGTTGTCCTTTATTGTGCAACGGCGTGTTAGTCCTTTTCACTAACATCCATGTTATGATTGAATTTTATTGAATTGTCTCGTGTTCTTTGTTAACAGAATTCGAATATGTTGTTGTGTATTACATACAAACGGAAAACATATTTCATTTCGTTTTATTTTCTTATTTCGCTGGCTTTTTTTTGGAGAGATCTTATTAAAAATTTATATTTGGACGAGAAACGAAAATACAATAATAGTAATGATAATAATAATAATAATTTTCAAGTTGGTTTGTTGAGAGGCTCGATGCGATATATTCAAACAAATTGCTGTATTATACAATCCATGAAGGCGAGAACTGAATAAAATGCTTGGGTTGATAAAACTGATCGAATGAGGCGTTACTTTGGAGGGTCTCACCCTAGCAACTGGGGACCCTCTTCAAAATATTTATAAATTAACTGAATTAGACCGAGAGTGTACGTGTTGCGAACAGATTAATTTGGTGACTGCTCATTTTCTAGCCTATTACATAAATACTAGATACTTTACCATCCTTAATAACATTTCTCAATTACAATAAAAACAATGACGAAATTGTTGTTTTTTGATTTGTTTTTTTTTCGTACTTTCTTTCTGCATTTATACAGAATGGTGGTGTTATTTTATGAATCATTTGTCTCGAATTTTCATTTAATCCATTTGCTGAAAGTGGGAATCGGATTTAACTGTTTGATACACTGGTGGAAAGAGATTTCGTTTTGTATAACATAGTCAACGAATCGTCAACGGTCTGGAAATCTCCAAGTTCTCGTGTAAATAATGAATTGAGTTGGCTGCAAAAGCTGTGTAAATACTAATATAGGTATAACTTATTGAAATTCATAACTGGAGTTTAGCAAATGCTCATAGCGAATATGAACTTTATGATTATAATCCTTTGAGATCGGCGTCTTCAGCAATCTTAGTTTCAAACAAAAGCCATTCATTTCTTGTTAATATAAAGTATAAGTTTGACTAATAGACGTTTGAAGCGTTCCAAACATTTTCAATATATCCTATTATAATATTGAATAGAAATTTAGATACCGCTTACAATTGATTGTGAACTTGGTTCAGATTCATATAAAGATCGAGTAAGTTTCGCAAGTTAAAAATAAGTTGAGCTACGTTGAATAAGGGATCTTGAAGTAAAACATGACGAAGAAGCCAGTTGGGGGGGTTACAAAACTTGAGAGAAGTACGGAACCCCTGTTTATGCAACACAAGTCTGTGTGGAAAGTTTTACAACATGTAGCACGGTTTCACTCTACATATAAATTTCTTATATAAAATTTTGAATAGAGGTAGAATTCTGAACATGAGGTAATATGGAAGTTTGCCAACTTGAAGGGGTTCTATTGTGTACGTCTTATGCAGACAACAGCACATTTTTTGCTCTTATAAATACAACACAAAATAATTCTTCCATTGTTATCTTAGAATATATATATAATCGATGATTTATCAAATTAATTGTTTAATTATCAAATCATTATCGATTTGGCCTTTTCCAATCATCATTATGTTGATATGTCACAACTATTAGTTATCTAAAACGATGAGTAGGTATCGTTGCGACGACGCTCAACTTCCACCACATCTTCCCAAACACGGTGTCGACAACAGTCATCAATCATCTTAGAACGCCCCTAGCTGTCCAACACCTATAACTCATCCCCTGTTATTCTGTAATAACTCATCAACGATTCTACAGTTATCACTCGCACACATTCATCCATAAGGATATCTTTGTCTATCTATAAAGGTGACGTGAATAAAATCGAATTATGAAAAGTCAAAAACATTGTTCGCTCCAATGATACTGAAACGAATTGTTTACGATATATGTCAAGAAGGCGTGTTATTAAAATTTTTTTGTCATCAAAATCAACCCTTAAATTCATCAGTGGTGTTGATATTTTTAGATTTTCAAAAATTTAAACGATAACAACAGTACTAAAAATAATAACAATAAAAATTGTGAACAATTCATGATAGGAGATGTGTTTACTGTAGACGAATGGAGCAGTCAGTCGTCATCAACGGCATCATTCATCAGAAATAGTAAAGCACTCCCAACCAAGGATTAGCTGACTAATGTGATTTATTATAGAGATATCGAAAGGGGCTGTACATTAAAGCAGCCCTCGCAAACTAATTAATACGTTCTTACTAACCTTTTAATCATAATTGGATAACTATTCCAGCATCTACTAAATCCAGATCACATCTGGGGGACTGTTTTAAACTTATAATGTCTTGTTAATTAAGTTCAACTCAGTCTGCTTATAAGTAGGCGAGAGATTGAGAGAAATATGAATGTATTAGAGTGAATAAGAAATAATAAATTTACAATCAGATTTTGTTTGCTTATTTGTTTTCACTGTCTTTCTTATCTTATAATTCGTACATTCAATTATACAAAATTTTAATTATTCAATAACTTGATTCCCAATTAACTTTGTCAACATTTATTGTAAATTAAACTCGAGATAGTTAAAATCGTATAAAGATGTAAATATCATTATTACGTTCAAAAAATTTATAGTCTTACGAAATACGTACAAATAATATCGATATATATTTGTAAATAGCTAATTAGGTGCGCGCAGGTGAACATACCACAATATAATTAGTTGAGTTGAAAAGAAGTCTACTCACGGATGCTTTTATTAATGCTAATGATTTCCTTGAACACAACTTTGTGTCAGTTGAACACAAATTGGATTTGTCGACCATTTGTTAGTAAATAATACAATTAAATTAGCTGTATATATACACATATTTCTGTTACATTAAACAGATAAATACAAATTTATCTAAACTTCGTCCGCAATTAAAAATGTCTACTGAAGTGAAATGTGAAAGCTCTCCGGGTATGTTTTGACATTTACTTTATTTTTCAACGATAAATCGACCCAGAGACACAGATTTGGTCGGGGACGCCTTATTAAGCAGTAGTAGAATCTGCTATCTATATTGAAACCAATTTCACTTGACCGATAGAATTTCGTGAGCCTCATTGAATATTTGCATAATTTTACTGCTTGAAATGCAAGCTGTCAAGTTCACGTTTAACTCACAATATATTGAAGGTGATTTCTAGTTTGTAAAATAAATTTAAAAAAACAACAACGTAGACAACTACTTTTTTGTTGTTGTTTGTGTTTAAAGCATTTTAGATTAAATTGGGTTTTGACACATTTCAACTTTTGTCTCTGCACTCTTCTATAATCTGTTTTAAATTTCTTGATGTGTCTCTTCACAGATGTTTTGTTATTCTATTGTTGTTGCTTTTACTGTCTTGAAGTAAAATCAAAGTAGACTGATAAATGGAGTGATAATACGAATCTGTCTTTGTGTGGATATATGTTTGCTCCTATTTCGATTGATAATTTGGATAACGGCTGGCTAGAGAAATAGTGATCGAAAAGGCAATAATCAAATATGGAAATTTCTTTGCATTTAGATAATTGACCGTGTCTTGTTCCCATTGTATTATAATTCTCTTCACGTTGATAATGTTTCTTCTGTACTCGAACACGAATACATCTTCATCTTCTTCTACATCTCCTGTATTTCTTTATCCTTTCCAATAGCGAACACAGTTCGTAATTTTACCGTCAAGTAAAGACTTGTAATTTATAAAAGTAAAACAAGCTATTAGTTATAATTATGTTGCATGCATACTTGATCAAGATAGTCAGCAGTTTGAAATTTTGTTGGTTAGTAAGTTATAGCATCAGATTAGTGCAACTTATTTGCATTTCTGAATCGCTACCACGTTCCAGACATTGTATCACGCAACTCTAATCAAACTATGATAAACTTATGTTTATGCATCTTTGAAAAACAAAAAAATTTATGAATATCTTATTTTACTACCTGACAACAACAAATTAAAATAATTTTCAATGTAGAGGTATATTGGCGATAATGGATCACTACGGTTAACATCGACCATTGTTGTCTGAATAGAGAAATATAATAAATATGATAAATGGGTTATACTGTAGGTCGCTACTGTCGCATTAACCAGTTTTTAAAATCTGTCCAGGACATTTCTGGGCACATTAATATCATATACGCGATTAGCTGTGAATGGAAGTTATGCGTCTCTCTTTCTCTCTCTCTCTCTCTCTCTCACACACACACACTCACTCTTTTTTAATATGGATGAAAATATTGATATTAGATTCAAAATATAAAAGGACTGAAGAATACGATTATTATTCGAAATTGATTTCCATTTTGAGTGCAACTGACAGAAGGTCCGATAGGCACGCCCGGTTGTAAAAATATTATATTAATGTGTTAATAATGGTCCTAAGAGAATAATAATATATGATTTTTATATAAGAGAAAGTGAAGTGTATAGTCCAAAATGATTGATGATTATATTTTCTTGTGGTGGTGACCTTTCTCACTGACAATCTTCTTTATAATGTAATCCTGATCGAATACATTTTATTATTTGTTGTTTTATAAATCATCTCAATAGAACGGTGATGGTGATGAAAAAAAACAAAACAATATAGGTATATAGAAACATAAAGGGTAACAATCTATTACAAGCACGTAAAGTGGTGATAAAAGAGATTCATTTAATATTTCAAAGGACAGCTGCTGAAAATTGTGTCTCACTTAAGCAAATATACATTTTCTTAAAAGTCGTTATTCAAGACGGGAACTGTATTAATTAAGACCGAATCTAAAATGTAAATACTCTTAAAACAGCTGAAGCGTGACCGAAATGCAAAACGCAGAATTTCAATTTACGTCAAATATAAATTTCATCTATTCGTAATAAAGCAGTTTTGCTACAATATCACGAAATGTTACAAAAAAAAAAACAAAAAAAACCCAACAACAACAGAAAATCAAAAGGGATAATGATGCAATAACCATATTTTCACAACATCCAATTCCGTTAACTTTGATCTTTATACATACAGCATAAGGTCCTGGCAAGTTTACTGAAAATCTTAATTATTATTTTAAGGCACTGGTGCCATATGGCGCCAACTCGTGGAACTTCCTAGTAGTCCCCCTGTTCATCTTGATTTTTACAGAATCCAGAAACTATTTACATACCAAGGTGGATTGAAAATCTTGCCATGCCTAAAGGCTTTGATAATTTCGTAACAATTTTAATAATTTATTTTTTCGATAGTTATTATCGACTTTAAAAATCGGTAAATAAAACATCGTATGTACTAATCATAGGTTAATTATAATTTACATGTTTGTAGAGAATGATGAAGCGATAAAACCAGATCAGATCAAAAAAAAATGTATATATATATATATATATATATATGTATATTTATAAGCCAGCAATTTACTAACCAATTTAGTTGCACATATTTATTGGAAACAATTTTGTGAATTATTCTTTATTATAATTATTAGCAAAAATCAAGCCTGAAGATCAATTCGCTTGTTTTAACAACAATTTTAATCATTGATTGGTCATTATAATAATCACGTTTAGGTAAACATCCACTGTAATCACACAATTACAAGTTCGTATCCATTAAACAGTTCCCCGATATTTTCCTTCAATACACTGTGGTATTATAAAATACGATTAAAATTATCAGACGACGAGGTTGCCATAATAAAATTATCTCGTTTGAAGGAGTTGAACAACAAAGAACCTGTTCGTTTGAGTTGTTGAAAGAACAAAACTGGTGTTGGAGCACAATTTGATTTTGTTAGCAACTTTTTAATGCACATTATCTTTGTTTTATCAATGTAGTAAATGCAAATCAACATAATTAATTCTTTCATTTCTCTTTCTTTATTCTCATTTAGGATTTTTTTAAATTTCCTCCTGTCCAGTGGCAATAAATGTTTTGTATTTCTTATTGATCGAAAAACTCCAATGTCTGTTTTTATTGTGTCAATGATGTTTTTCGAATAAAAAAAGAAACAAAACAGTAGTTGCTGATAAATGTTTTAAACAAGCATATAATAAGCTCTGTAAATATTTCAGAGATAAAACGTATATACTGCAACTGAATAGTAATGGGGAAGGTTGGTTATTTGTCGCCGGCAAATACACACGACTCGCCGCACGCAGAAGCTGTAGGGGTGATAACTGCATAATGATATATTGCCTGCAAGTGTTTATGATGTTTTTATAGTGTCAAATAAAATATAGTGAATGAGTTGTATGGAAAATATTAATATCAAAACATATATAGACAGTTTTTTTTTCTGTTTTTATTCTAGTAATACCTCTATCAAATTTCATGGCGCTGAAAACTTAAAAAAATCAAATAGAAGACTATAAGAGACAGTTTATCCATTTTGAAGAACTTTGTTATAGACCGCCACAAAACAAAATACTTTCAGGCTTCTTTGTATCAGTAATTAAGAGGTCAAAAGTGTTATTGTTCATCATCTGTACTTCCACAATTTTTTGTTCTTGTTGTTGTTTTGCTTAAAGACGGTGGTTCCGGGAATGTCCAAATCTCTATAGACCTCGTATTCCCTATTTTGATAAATTGTAATATTAACGTCCACCCCGGTTTCTGTTTCATGTTATTCATAACGTCAAATCCACTATTAAATTCTTATATCACGGTGCAAACGGTAACGAAATACGGTCTTAATCCCGACGGTACATAAATCATGCCCAAGTAAAATCCATCATATCCTGGCAGATAATACGTTGAAAACACACACACACACACACACACACACACACACACACACACACACACAGCAACACACACACATACAGAGAGTTTTAGTATATAAGTAGTCTAAAGGATGTTTATGATAGGTGACCCCCTATAGTACCAAACAGAACGATTCCATAGTTCTGTTTCTGTTGTTTACATACGAGTAATAAATGTGGTTTAGTCCCTATATCTATCTATAATATGACTAAGTAATATCAATATATTGAACGTATATTTGATGTATATATATGTGTGGAGATTAACATATGAATCGGATTTATTAGATATTTAATGTTTGTGGCGGACGCGTGCGGCTTTTCGTTGAAGGCGGAACGTGGGAATAGCAAATAGAAAGCTGCGAATGATTGTTATTTATGTCCTAAAGCTACTAGAACTTCAATTCTATTGTCTACAAGAGACTATGTGTTTCGGGGTGTGGACCCTAGTCATGTAGCTTTGAGTGTTTATGTTTTTAATGTCACGTGTGATTTTGACACATGTAACAACAACACACAACAACAACAACGAAACTGTAAAAAATATTTAACAATAATTTCTTCAATTCGCAATTAAATTAATGTAATTTTCTATTAAAATCTGTATAAATGCAACCGGTAAATGATAACGATAACCAGAATTGGGGTGTGTTTGTTTGGTGATCAACCACCCGCAACGACCCCTGACCATTATACTCACAGATAAAGTTGATTCAATTATGGGCGACCGCATCTGCCATCTGTTGGCTATTATTAGCGCGCATCGACCGTACTAACGTGATTAACTCGTTTGCTAATCTCTTTGCAGCAGCTTGGCTCCTAGTTGACTCCTTTTCTCTCACAGATTTCCTCAATTGTCCTGATAAGATCACAAACAACGATAAGATAGAACTTTCATATTTGGCAAATGCACACAAATGTTATCCTATTTCGATTTTATAACTCAATTTAAATTCTCATTATTTCAACATTTCTCAATGCAGATGTAAAACTATATCGTTGTTTTCTTGTTATTGCTGTTGTTGTTGCTTTTTGATATGTTTTCGTGTAGTCCGAAAAATAACTAACCAAACTCAAACAAACACGCATAAGCTTAATTGGCACCTTCATAAAAGTAATTACACGTTGTCGGTATGATTAAAGCCTGTTTCGTTCATCAAAATCCAACTAGCACCACAACATAACAACTTTATACAATAATAACAAAAGGTGTATTGTTGAGAATCAATCAACATAGGTACGCATGTTATACTTAATAAGTGTAATTGAGTTCCAATTTCATGATATTTTTCCTTGTATAATGGTAATTAAAAATTGCTAAGATCAACCTCGAGCAATTCGGAACCTACTTTTGGGCGTTTGTGAAAACCAGAATAACATACTATATGTAATTTATAGTAAAACAAATTGAACTTGACCTGGTTATCTTCCCCATTTTTTATTAGATTTTTTACTAGTCAACTCAAAGTTCGTTAACTATATTGCATGTAATTGTTTCTCTATTTTAGATCGCTTTAAATTTGTCCAGCATTTCTATCGCATATTAAATTGTGTTGTTATTAATCGACAATATATATGCTAAGCAGTTGTGTTTTAGAATTTGTTTGATGGGCGTCAATGGTGTCGTTGCAATTATAAACCCCTTTAGTTTGAAATGGGATCGTCAAACGTCACCGACACATGTGTGTCGACATTTCAAAATTTATACTTTTTTATTATACGGGGTCTAGTCTTTTTAAAAAGTGTAAAATTGTAAAATCGGTCCTGGGGGACGATTTTTAATATTAGTCCATGTGTGAAATATGTTAGGCGTTTTCTCTCGCTTCATTGAATCGTTGTCAAAACGACACCGACGTAGTAATCGTCGTCCAGATTCTACAGACATTTGTTTTGAGATATTGGTGAATTTGTTTTATTCCCTTTGTTGGACCCTTCTTTATCTCCAATTCTTCTACTAGTTCAATACAGATATTTTAATATAAAATCGAAAATTGTACGAGCTGGAACACCAGTGTCTTTCTTTCTATCTATCTAATACGTTATTTCTTATTTGACATACCGATTTTGTCGATATCAAATAAATTACATCGTGCCTCGCATAAAATGTTAGAATTCTATTTAATATTATGTTCTCGATAATAGTTGAAAAATGCGATCGGTATTTTTCTAATATTGAAAATGAGATATCTATATAATACTAAAGTGTTTGTGGTTAATTTTTTATAGCATGACTCCCTTATATTATGATGGAAGCTCGTTCAAGTACATAAAAAATATAGGATGGCAATAAAAGACATCAAATTCAATTTTATTATGAAACAGTGTATAAAACGCGTTTTTGATGAATAATGTTATCGCCGCTAGAGCAACTTGAGTTACCCAGTCACGACCGTCGGTCCCGGATAATCGACAGTCTCGCCAAGCTCCGTTACAGAAAAATACAAGATGAAAACGAATAAGAGTCCAAATACACACTATAAAGAAATCGAATTCCCATCTTTGTCTGTCAGTGGTTGAGACCGATTGTAACAAAATGAGATGGGGCATGTTGAACGTGTTTGTATCGAACGACACATCCATACACACAGCAAGGGATAACCTGAACATTGTAGGCGAGTTTGTATAGGAGATTCTCGTTCGGGGAATTCAGACCGTTATTGTCAGAATTTCAACTTATTTTGTTTCTTTTAGTAACAAGCCTGCTCTCCGTGGCGGTTTCATATAAAACGAAAGCAAAAACACGATGACACCACTGTTTAAATATTTATCTATACAGGACTAGTTTTTTTCGATATTATTGGAAATTTATTAATTTTTTTCAACAATAACAACAACATTGACTATTATGGATGTAATTTTGATGGAACGTCACCCATCGTCCCTATCGATTGTCGAGTACTCCGGGGGGGCGTTAGCGATAAAACCGATGCATTTTTGGATGACCACGAACAGTCGACGATGGGTGGTTTTAGCAACACCAAATGGTTGAAATCTATGTTTTTACAAGAGTTTAAATTGCCAACAGCAGTTTGTGGCATAAAATTTAATTCCACCATCATTGACCATATTTCGCACCGATTATTGCACATGCAACCAGTTAGTTATTCGTTCTAAATGAAAATTTTGCATTGTTAATGTCTTGTTGTGTATTTTGTACTGATGTACATATAGCTTGTTTTGTAATAGAATGGCCTTTTATTATGCTTGCCCGTATTGAATGGTGGATGACTGTTGTTGTTGTGTGTACAACTCGCGTCATTCTTTCTCAATAATTCACCATTAAATTGCTAACAAATCGATTAGTCAATGAGAGAAGACACAACATCGCCATGATATACTATGAAAGATGAATTACTTATTATAGTCACGGAATTTATTTCGAAATGGTTTTTTTTTAAACGAAATTTTCTTTGAGGTTAATAAGGGATTTTATCGATCGTGTTAATTTTATATTTTTGCATTATCTAGCGTAAAGTTCAAAGCTGTTGATCTGTTTTCTTTTTTAGATAATCTTTCCATTCAATTTTAACCGGATGGACGGTTTCCGAGTGGTAAACAAATATTATTTTTTCGCACTTGTAATCAAAAGATCTGTCATACGAATGATGACAGGCTGTTTAAAAGAAAATTTTCAATGAATCTTAAAATCGGTTCCCATATTGAAAAATTAAAGATCAAAGTTGCCGATGTTGTTTACGAATTGAGATCAAGATAAACACACCTGGAACGGTCCTAAATCGCCCAATTGACAGGCATTTATAATGTGTACGCTATATTGGGACGTAGCTCGTTAAACACATCTAAATATACAGAAGACAGAGTGTTAGCAAACAATACAGCTTAGCTGGCGGTAAATGGACAAACAATACCTAGAATATGGCCGGTGTGTTCGTAATCTGTTGTCTACATCCCCTTCTTATGTTTATTTGGGGAACTACAATATTTACAGACGGATCATGAGGCTTTTTAACAAGGCGATGGGCCGCAAAATGCTTTGCTAAGATTTTAGACGAGGAACTTGATAGATTGCCTACTATTGTCATGGTATAATAGTTTGCTCTTTATTCACAAATTATAGTGAAAACCGTTAGGTGTTCTATTATGGGAATTAAAAAAAATGTCACGTATAAATCTAATTATTGTTTATTTACTTATAGTATAACCACATGGTATGTGAGATAGATCTTGAGTTATGGTGTAATCTCTTGTGGATCAATTTTTGGTATTTAGTTACAATCGGGATAAAAATCAATGATATCCTATCGGACTAAATGACCACTGGTATAAGACTATTTGAGAAAACGGTTAAACATTGAAGGAAGATAATTCGGAAAATAAAAACAAATTTCAAACAGCCGAAAAACAAACGAAATGAAAAGGAAACAATCATCTGTGTTTTTAGATAGCTATCCACTATCTTACCTACAACAGGTTTGGAATAATGAAACTGCTTATTGTATACGATAATGATGTTGATAAAACAACACAAAAAGAAATGTTGTGTTTTGTTAGTGTCCGACAGATGGCTGTAAAGTGTACAGAAATGTTAAGATAGGCGGAGTTGAAAGGAGGAGCATTTGCTCCGCCTTGTATGATTGTGACCTCCATGTTAGACGATTCCTTAGCATCCAGGACATGTTAGGCCCTGAAAACATTGTGTCATTCTCGCTCTCCACTTCTTCTATACAATCTTGTTTTTAGGCTGTTTCTAGATAGTATGGACATCCCTGTTTTTTTTTCTTTATGTTGCTCAGTACATCCACCAGTATTACATAACTGCGACTGTCCAACCAAATTCGACTAAAATACACTACAAGAGCTTCTCTAACATGAAGAGAAGCCTTTCTAAATAGTCATGGTTCTATTATTAATATTTATTATATTCGTTCTTCATAATACAGAGAATCTGAACTAAATAAATTTATTATATTGCAACCAAAGTTACTTTCAACAGGCAGCCCTTATAAGGTTATTACTCTGATATCCTGTTTGACCATTGAAACCTAATAGATACCAACAAGTATGGATTTTGTTTACAAAACCATCTAAATGAATCTTGTTACAATTACCGTTCGTAGGACTTATCTTAATATGTTTGCTGATAATTATAGCTGTAAGCTCGTTAGAGTATGTAAATCTCATTTACATGTTGCTATTTACATCATACATGTGACGACCTATAAAAGACAAACAAACATATTATGGTTGTACGAATTTCTAATAAATCTATACCATTTGTTATCAATTTTATTTAAAATTTTAAATTTGTTAGTTCGCCTGCGTTAAAAGGTTGCCCTGCCATCGATCGGTGTCACCGATCTGATTAATTCACCGTTTTTTCGAACCATAGGTCGTTTGGCGTTTTTCAACAAAGCAAAAAATGACTGAGGAAAACGCCAATAAAACGAAAAACTCTACCACTTTACAAAGAATCCTTTAAAAGTGTAACCGCCCCATTAGCCACTAGGTTTGTTCGCCCGTCGTACGTATATTGTCAGATTGAAGGTATCAATTAAACTTTGTAAATAACTGAGGGCACGTTAATTCTTTATAAGCCAATATAGAATTAACCCTAAGTGACGCATTAACTAACAGAGAGTGAGCCAGGAATGACGGCCGTATCGACTCTTCTCCACTTCATCACAGCCGTAGCCGTAGTCGTCGCTGTTACTACTATTACTCCTACTACCACCATCATTGTTGCTGCTGTCGCCGTTGCTACCACGTAAAGGGCTCCCTAATGTAAAGTCCCAAGGGAGCGGCCCCATTATCGCGCCCCTCGACGCTCACCGCTCGACGACGCGGCACAATGATGCCAATTCCCTAGCGCAGCAACGTATACGTTTAGTTTAATGCCTCGGTTGTCACTCCCAAAACGGCCGACTGCTCTCCGAATTCTGTACTTGCCGTTGTTGTTGTTGTTGTTGAGGCTACTCCTGCCACTGTTATGTTGTCATTGTTGTTCAAGCTGTTGTTTCTTTCTCTCTTTCGTAACGTTTTCGTTCTCTGAGACGCCCTCCTGTTGACGACGCTTTGTTCGATTCGATTTGTATTTATTTCAACTTTGTTGTTGTGGAACGATAGCAGATTTAACAGTTTGCAACCAATACATTCTTATCATTCTATTTATTTTTAAGTATGATTTTGTTTTTTTTTTGTTCGAAAAAGAATGACTTTTAGGGTGGTACAAGATTAAAGTTAATGATTAAGGCTACATTTGTCCATCCTCTAGAGAGACGTCCAGTGATAAGTTGTCAGTTGTGGTAGTGGAGTTAGCCACGGTGACATCGACGTCTTCTTAGTCACTGAATAATGGATGGGCGCTTAGATTGGCTGGACATCAACGGACATGGGTCACACCGCACATTCGCTATTCAGCAGAGTACTCAAGAGTCCATAACAACAGACATAAAGTTTGTAATTATTGATAGCAGCAATGCATTCTCACACACCAACTTTCTGTAACAAATTATTCATAGAACTTTCTAAATGAAATAATGGGAAATTGACTGATTTTATAGAGATTTCATACAGTTTTCAATATGTAGTTGTTCATGAATGGATTGATTTGATCAGGCCACAGGGATGAATAAGGGAAATAACACCAAACTTAGATTTGTGAAATGCATAATTTGTATCGAATGTTGTGTCCATTTTGTAAAAAATTTAAATGCTTAAAAGCATTCTATTCTTGAAAAATACATCAACAATTAATACTTCTATCTAATCCCATTTTTGAGTAGGTATACAATATCTGTTTCGATTTGACCAACATTCAATTGTTGGTTTTGTATCTTTGGGTATGAATTTTAATATCAATAAACATATTTAAAATAAATTTTTTAGTTGAGTGACTCAATCAGTATTGTAACTTTTAGTAGTCATACTTATTTGACGCAGTGAAAATGTCAATTAAATCATTATTATAATCCTTAAATTCAGCACTTATTTCAAATAAACTTGCCAGATTTCGTAACAACAGATATTGCAATAGAGGTGTCTAGCGAAAAGATAAATATACCAATTAGTGTCCAGAATGGCGAATTTACAACGGGTGCAAATAAACTAACAGTAAGGTTTGTTGCCAAAACAATTATAACAAGTAATGCAAGGTCTATTTAGTTGACATAATGTTAAACAGGTATTTGAAAATATTTAAATCAAATTGGTATTTTAGGAGAGATACAATGTTAACCTGTCAAACTTTTGTTGAATTTAGCTTAAGCTTTATTTCATCGTGTAGAGCTTCGTTAGTTATCATTTTGTTTAGGTTGATTTCCGGCGGTTCGCCTGAAACATACACAAGACGTTGTTTTAACCACAACGAAGAGGCATTCAGGTCTGCAGCCTTCTCATTTTGTGACTGTAATTGTGTATCTGTGTTAGTGTGTATCAAGCTGGTCTGGTCGCTTGGACCGTGGTCAGCTGTCAACCATCACTCACACTCGCTAGGCCACTACATGCTTTTGTACTTAGCCCCGCGCTAGCCCCTAATTGTGTCGGAAAGCCGCCATCACAACACAATTTTCAGATAGCGGCACACTGTTATAAATTGGATTGAATTGATGGAGCGCCGGCGCCACCCTCTACCGCTCTATTAAAATACTGATGTTGACATTCGTTGTTGTGTAACTTTTCTAAAAAGGGGGATGATAACATTCGTTAGTTAATTTTTTTGTTGTGTCGTGCTTGTGCCATCTCTTCAGTAGGTAGAAAAAAATGTTAATGTTGTCCAGACATGACCGATTCCGGTATTGATTTAATTAAAATGACAGGATTGTGATAGGAGTGGAGATTTAGCTTTCGAATGATTTTCAACATTAAAATCGGTTATCGATTCGATTCAATTTGACTTTCCGATTGAAAAAATTCTGCTCTTTTCAACTTTTTTTTAATTTAATTTGATTTCAATTATTTTATTGAAAATTTTACTGAAACAATCTTGTCTTGATGTTAAATGTCCTTGTAATATCGAAGGAATGATTTGTTTGCTGTCGGTCCCAATTGACACCCGGTAAATATTAATTATAGTAATTATACAGGGGTCGAATCGCTCGAATGTAAATTCTCTAGTTTCATATCACAATTGAAGCATCCAAACAAATCTCCATGGATATTATACGTACTAGGTACAAGTAACTACAATCGGCGACAGTTAATGCTTTGGTTAGAATTACATCTAATATTGACTTGCAAAATCGCCTAGTAAAGGGAAGGAGCACGTCCCTGGGCGTGCTGGTGCCAAACGATCCCAGACTTACTGTGATTGATTGGCCGGAATGATACCTTTGGCCTTAATTGCATCCCGAATCTGTTTACATATACTTCATATCCCACATCAACTAGCGGCACAAGAACACTCTCACAACTCTATCTAAATGTAACAGAGGGGACTATGGAATAGCAACCAACTAACGTTGTATGTACACACATACACACACACACACACACATATAAAAACATATATTTACTGAGAGGGAGATCTAGACTGTTAGACACTTTTAATTATAGGATGTAAGTGTACTGCAAACAGACGGCTCTGTTATATTGTTAATTAATATGTCCAGTAAATGTTCAACATTGGATTGCAAGATCCACAACGAATTTCAGAACTTTGTAATGTCATTAAAATCATATTTGTCACCTCATCAGGAGGTATAATCGATAAACATCTTCCAAAATATTATTAAACAATTGTTGCACATTAACGAAATGTAAACAAACGAAATGTACCCTTTTAATAACACCAAATAAATATGTATAATTATCTTTAAATGTGCTGTTGATTTATTTAACTTTCTTTTGAAGTTCTTGACATCATCAATAGTAATAATAAGAATAATGAGATACAGTTACTGACGCTTTTCTAAGCATTGTTTTCAGGCTAAAATTAGAATTTTAACATTGTTCATTAGAAAATCCGAACAAAATTTGTAGATTTTCTATTCGAAAGTGGTTAACATGAAGGCAAATTACCGGAGGTGAAGTTTAGACTATAACAAGAACTTCAACCACAAACTATATAATACACACTCATACACACAGTCTATTATGGAACAGAGTGAATTTAAGCCCAAGGGTGAAGTTCAACACTACCTTGTATTAGTTATTAGCAAGCAAGGTAGTTGGGAATTTGCAGCACCCGTGCACATATTATTATAAAACAAGGCCTATTTCGAATTTAACCATTTGAAACAACAACGTCATGTTGGATTCATACGGGCAATACACACAGAAAAAATAATATGGCACATTCACATTTTGAGTTTGTTATATGAGGATGATGTTGTGTTTACACAACTCTCCTGATGCTCTCAAAGTTTACAATTTTTCGTGAAAAACACACTGTACGTTTTATGGTTTGTCATAATGTATGAACATCAAATTTAAGCAGACTATGTAGATGGGAAAAAAATTAGTGCTATATAATGTGTTGTTCTAAACATAAATAAAATACTTTTCTACATGTCAAATGTGAATAAAAGCAGCTTTATAACGCTTTTAGTTATTTAATTAACTATGTTGTCGTATTTGTTATCGGTGATACGTATTAGTGTTTTATACGGGTAGTTAAAATAATCAAACAATTCCTAATTAAGAACACATTCATTCATTTGTTTGTAGATTACACTAGGGTGTACATTGTCTATTTTAACTTGGCAAACTTGACTTGATGATAGTAAAGTAGTCAACATCAATCAAGACAAATAGTTTAGCAAAATAAAAATTGGCAGACACAAAAAAGTCGTAAACAGCGAAATGAGAACGTTGAGTTTACATTAACAGAAGCAGCACTTATAACGAATATAGCAAAGTAATTCAGAAGGAGTAGCATAGTTTATTCTAAGGGTAAAGGATTAAAAAAAGCGCTTGTTCATTGTAGTGAGCCGCTTTTAGTGTTTGCATAATCCTAGTACAGCCATGTAAAGTGGACAATATTAATTTCAGTCCAGGCTTGGACCTATCTAGTGGTTGGCGCTTTATGAATAATAATTAGTGTTGCAAACAAGGATCCAGCAGGCGTCCATCCCAGTGTGGTCTGCGGTGAACCGAGACGGTATTTCTGGTAATTACATTGTAGAATGTTTCATCAATCCAGTGGTTAGTTTATTGTAATATTTTCGAATATTAAAAATAACAACACGAAATTTCAAATAGAAATACAAATATTGTTTCAGTTCCAATATAGTTGTTTATATAAATTAATTGTTGCCAATAAAATGTCCATTAACATGGGTATTTCTATGGTGATTTAATTAATTCCTGTTGCATCATAAACTATTTTCGGGAAATGGGTGGATGGTGAATTGCTTTACCAAACGTTTACGATTACTTTGAACCACTCAATTAAAACAGTGAATTATGACAGTAATAATTAGCGTATGTAACAGAATTTATTATTGCAAAGATCACAGAGATTTCATATCTACTTATAACTAAGACTTGGCGAATTACACATGTTAAATATGCATATAGACATCGAGGATGTAGTAAATTATTGTAATAATTTGGATATCTCTTTATATTTTCGCGTTATTTTATTTATTTATGATTGTTGTAGTAATTGATCTTTTTGATTTGTTGGAACATTTATTTTTTCTTCGGTATACAAGTTTCCAATATTGTCAGTTTATAAATTATATGAAATATGTAGTTACAAGACGATTGGAATGTATTGTTTGAAATTGTAGATTCGTTGTTGTTTCCAAAAACAATGCAGTATCCAATTCGAACCATCCAAAACAGATACAACACTGCAGACAAATAATTTAAATGTTGCACAACGTTTATTTGGAATAGTGTTCGGAACCACGGTTGGATTGTATGAATGGAAGAGATGGACATTTTATTCATTTCACATTGCTGTGTTCGAATGACCAAAAAACTGATTGTGTTTCTTTTATTTATACGAGACTTTGAATGTTCCGACTAAGGTGGTGATGTAATTAAGAAAGGCGCGCCACCCATTAGAAGAAGCGGTCCCTCGTAAATCTCCCCTTTCACGCTATACAGAATCTTTCTTATTTTTTTTATATGTAGCATATATGGAGTTTTTTCATTTTTTTTTCTCCAGCGGTCGTGTTATGTGTATAAAGGTACATGTTGGGCTCTTTTTTTTCTATTTAGTTAAAGTTGGAAACGACACCTTATACTTTTCGGTTGTCCAATGTGCTTTCTGTGTTTTGTTGGTTATCGTGCAAGAGATCTGAATCTATGGCCATCATCGATATCTTTGTTTTTGTGCCGCTAGTGGCGCCAATCACCCTCATTAAAAAGAGAATGGTCGTGCGTCAGCGATTGAGGATAAACTATAATAATTCCTAATTTAGCAGAATGTCGAGATTGAAATCGTCTATCAACAAATATGTAGCTTATCTACATCAGTCCTAAATAGATTTAATTTTTTAAAATGTAGTATTTATGCAAAAAAATGTAAGAAAGTTAGTAGCTATTTAATATCCAGCGTCTGGTATGATTTGTTTCGTGGCAAATCTCTAGTGTTGCATAGATATTTAAATAGGTACTGCTTAGACAAGGACGTTAGCATCGGCATCGTTTTATCTGTAATACGATCAACGAAAAAAACGCACAGACGAAGCGAAAACTGCCAACAATTTAATTTCGCCATTAAATAAAATTTCTAAAATTACATGTCATGTTGAACGGTGCTGTAGTAGGATATTAAAAAACTTGCGAAAGTATAATCGCATCGCTATCTCGTTCACTTCTTTTTTGCCTTTAAGGAAAAGGGCTATGAGGGTCGGAAAGTGTAGTGAGTTTGTTAAAACTGTTAACGAATCTTAAAATCCCTTAAAAAGTGGTTCCAACTTTATAAAGTCTTTGAAAAGATTCAATAGGGTGGGTGCGGTGTTCTATAAAAATTAAGCTTCACACAGTAATATCAGCGACGTTCATTACTACTACCACCACCACCATTGCCGTAAAAAAACCGCACCAACACCAACACCACCACCATCAACCGTAGAATTTTCCCCACTGATTTCCATTAGACTTTCCGCACACTGGTTAATCTTGGGAAGTAAAACTTATGCAAACGAGCCAGCTGCGTGGTTTTACAAGGCACGTAATATCAAAGTCGAAACGCTAGGGCAATAATATTGATATCTATTTACTAGTTGATAGATTGTAATGGTGATAGTAGTATTGGTTTGGTCGTAGAATTGGTGGCAATGACGTTGGCGGTTGATAACGATGACAATGATAACTAGAATGCGGCCTACGTTTTTACACTGAGCCGTGTCTCAGACGCCTCCTGTCATACGCACTCACACTCCGTGCCATAATACAAGATTTATCTGCTGCATACCGTAGACATTTCCTGCAAATTATCAAAACATACCATCCAAAACAAGATGTTAAGATCGATAAGTAGTTGACTTTCTAGTTTTTTTTTCTAAATTTATTGCTAATTTTGAACTATCAAAAGATTGGCACATGTTAATTCAAAATACTCAACAAAGTTATTTGGAGTTTCCAAAAAAAGAAAGTTTATATTTTAGTTTATAGGTAAAGAAAAGGAAATTTAAATGCCATCATAAATCAACTCATTAGTATGAAAAATTCGTATATTCCAGAGCGTAAAATTCATACGTATATAGGTACACAAAGAAGAGTGAATTTTTCGTCTAACATTTTATGTTATTCAAAGTTTTGTGATTCGTTCACATAGTTACTTTATTGCTATCCATATTAGAATGTAAACAGCATTAAGGAGCGTATATAGTCGATTCTGAGCATGTGTAGTGGATTTAATTCACATTCAGTGGAAGTGATCGTTGATTTTATACGGTAGTTATGTCCGGCTGTTAAATTTTATTATTTTGCATACGGCGACAAAGTATTTGTATACTGTAATACCATCATATAATTGAATTAATTCTACCAACATACACAACATAGCATTATAACGTTCCATATCTAATATTAGGAATTCTGTTCTATACCCTAATGAGGATTTCATGATAAACACATGAGGAGAGCGACTTTATTTTGAAGGGTATAAATGTTGTCGACTGAAGAATATTTAAATTTACTGTGACAATAGGGAAACAAGTTGACGACAGTGTAGATACACATACGCATTGCCTGAAAATAGAATCTGTCAACGATTGATCTTCCAAGACCTAAACATAGCATTGTATTCTGTCAACAGATATTTAACATTTATTTGTCGGTATTTCTCGATGATTGGACAATTTTAGAATTATTTTCAATTAATAGAGTTGCACATTTAGTCAATATCTGTCTTATACATTTGCATATCAAGTGTGTTTATGTGGCAATATGGCCCAGCTGTGAGGGTCGTAACTGCTGTGCTCCAACACCTCCTTTAGTCGTCAATTATTAAATATAGAATGTTCAATGTTGTTCCCTTTCGCCAATAAACGAACTAAACAGCACACTGTTATGTTAATCACATGCAAATCTAACTTCAATATGTTGCCAAAGATTCGCTTAATTTCTACCCTACAATTTAATAATGAAAAATTGGGTTTGTTAAACAATTTTTTAATGATAAATGCGTATCGTGTTGCTAAAATCAAAAGATGGGAGTGGTCTTTTATTTTCATCACGACTGTCTTCGTCATGTTTTTTTCGTTTTGTGAGGAGAATTGAGTGTGTCTTTAAGGCTATTTTAACAAACAAAAGTTTAAATAGACGTTTACAGTCCATTAAAACATTATGATACAGCATTTGGGGGCCTTATCAAATCAATAAACCATGACCGTTTTAATTTACACTCCTTCCCCAAACCGAAACAATATAAACAGTTTTAAAACGCTTTTTCTTAGTATGGTTGTTTTGGTGTTTTCGTCGTTGTTCTTTAGATACGATATATCACTGCCACTTGATGGTGTTAAGATAACGTCCAACCGATTTATTAAATGTGAAGTAGAAGTTGCGACAACGATCCTCATCGACGATTTTTATTCTTCTCTTATTCAATTTCCACCATAAAAGCAATTATTTTCTATTAATTTTCTTGATACCAAAATCAACTATACGAGATAGCATGGTAAATAATTTGTAACAAATGAAAATATTGATTAAATTTTTTTGCTACAACACGTTGTTGTCTTTTGAATATGTTTAGATTTGGTGTGTAGGCGAATTTGTGTGCGTATCTACCTGCAGGTTCTTACTAAGGATCCTATGTATGTTAAAAGATTTTGATCAGGTGCTAGTCAGTCGTCTGTCTGGACTTGCTGACGCCAGGATCTGTGTTTAGACCAATTATAACACCTTTAACAACTAAATGATTGCAATGGGCATCAGTGACTATGGATTTATAAAACAAACAAGAAATAAACAATCAAATCCAATAAAAGTCATGTTAATTTATTACAATATAAAATATTTTTTTTGGTATTATTGCAATTGATACACGGCTAATTGTTGATATAACAACAACATATCCATAAAGATCATTCGAATGATAGTCAATTTGGCAAAGTGGATTCGATTAAAATTTATTCATCGTAAATTATTGTACCTATACTGTGCATGACATGACGTATATTTTGTACTAGATAAAATAAAATTGTCCACATGGTCCTATTGTGTTGCAGGTAATAAATGTTTTATAATATCATAGAAATTTATGTTGATGAATTTCAATTTTTTATAATGTTGACTAAAAATAAACAACAAACAATAAAACTAAAGCTGCGATACTTACTAATTAAATTATAAAATAATATATTTAGCCATAAAAATGGTAGTAAACAAGCACGATATAAATAGATCTCAGTTTTAATGACTTGTCATCATTCTTAAAAAAAAAAATTATTACCACTGAATTTTTGTAATAAAACTGCGATATATTTAATGAATCCCAAATTCCATTTTAATAGTATTCAAAGAACATGTACACTACTGAAAAGGTATAATATTCAAGATGTATTGGACATAATGATTTATATAGTAACATTTTCTCATTGACTAGTTTTGCCGACAAAGCAACTATGTGAGAACTTCTGTACATTCATTCTGTATCTCTTATTTCGGTAAACTATCACCACCTATTAATTAAATCGAATCGACTAAAATCATTTTTCTGTAGAATACATCTCTACACTTCTCACTATGTAGTTTATTTGAATTTCCAATAAGATTTAAATGTCTCCAATGTTAACAGTTTCGACTATTCAATTTAAATCGCCAATAAATGTTAGAGAACACGTACAGTTCATATCTAAACGACTTCCCATCGATGTTAAACCAATTAAAATAAGAAAATAAGCCAGACGACATTGGCGTCAGCGGCCATCTTGAGATCGGGTTTTGGTTGTTGTTAACATGATGATTTTTTTCGGAACAGGTTAGCGTTAGTGGCCGTAGGTGTGGTCGAGACTATAGACTCCGCCTTCAGACAGGTAATCGAACACTTGTCACAACTGTACCTACCTGTGTTTCAACTATAATGAGGTAAGCTTGATTGCCCAAAAAGGACCAAGAAGCTCCCTATTAGAAAAATAGACAGGCAAAAGTACTAAACATTCTCTTAACCGATCAAAGATGTATCTTGATGGTCCCAATCGGTGCACATTACAAGATTTTAATAAATTACTAAAGTCTATAGTCGATATAATAGATACGTACAGATGATACAACAAAATGGTGGCTCGTTGTAGAGAATCCCTTAGTGTGATCATGGACAGAATTTATCGAATCAAAAAGAACGACCGAAATAAATTTCCTCAGCTTTGTTAATTGAATAATTTCAGGATTAAATTTGATGATTAATATTATATAGAGCTGTCTAAAGTAGCGTCTTTGAATTGTGATAATGAATCGCCATTTGGCAAAACATTAATTAATTAATATTAACGAAAATCATATAGATAATGAAATCGCTGTACACATATAGTTGATTGTTTACGTATCAAAACAAATTAAATAAATAAAAGTTTGTAAGAAGGAAAACGGAAACAATATAGCAACACAAAAACCCTCCTGTTAACTGAAATGAACATCTATTACAATCAGCGAGAAATTAGCATTCTGAAAAGCGGCTTCCGCGGCTCCCGAATTTAATTATACACAATTCAGTGATGTAATATTTATGTATTTATTTAAATGCGATGGTAATCCCTTGGCCAAAAGGAATCCAATGGTGAAGGGGAAAACTTCCCAAAAGCTTGACTTGCTTATTTAAGCTGACGACGCCACTGAAACCAAGCAATGTTTACGGTCGCTACACTTAATGACTTTTAAAGGTATCTTAGAGGTTTTAACGTTTATTTCTCTATAAATTGAAATTGAAACAAAACTTCATACTGCAGAGAAAATTCTATTAAAGACTATTACATTGGAATTCTATTGGGAAAAATTTAACGTAATTGTCACACTTCAAGTGATTGCCATTAAATAACAATCATCAATGTCTAATATTGTCCGATTAACATGAAATTTCAATTTTCATTGTCAGTTAAAGATTAAATTAGAAATTCATGTTTAACGTACAAGTCGTTCGTTCATTCATTCATTCATATTCATAAAAAGTGATGATATGACATTCTTGTGGCACCATAAAGTTACGGATATTGGAACATATACATGACCAAGTACTCATAAACGACCCTTTATTAACTACTACTATTACTGAATGACATTTACTTATTATTTCAGTCAAGTTAGTTCGCTAATGAAGCGATTTACATGGCAGACATCTAGTTTAATCGTCGTTATTTGTACTTGGAGTTTATGATACGTGGAACGCAATGAAAATTATTGTAATGAAATGAGAAAATCGTTGACGATGAAGATTAAACTATTTAAAAATTATCAATATTTGAGATAGATTATAAAATTTATGTCTTCAATAAATTGAATTTACTAAACGAATTATGTTATCTGAATTGATTATACTATAAATTGTCCAAAACAAAAACAGAATAGCCGTCATCAAAGTGCATCAGTGTATGATTTATTATTATTTAAGTGTTCATATAAGTAAAGATTATACACACCATCATCATTTAACTAGATAAAAACACTTCAATCTATAAAACATAAATTACTCTAACACATCAACACATTTCCAGACATTTGAAATGAACGTGTTGACGAGATGAAAGACGGAAAGACACCGCCCCCGGTATCTGTGTTTATCTCTAAGCGAGGTCAATGTTTAACAACGTTATAGAAGAGACTGCTTGCTATTTTAATGTAAACGAGTTGGTTTATATTTGTTGACACCATTGACGGTGTCGTCGAAAGTGTGAGTTTATTGACTATTGAACAAGTCAGATAACTAATCTTAAAGTTAAGTACTGACTGGTGTTACAGACAACTTCCATATAATCGACTATAAACATATAACACACGAATATGTTCGCATCATGTAAATTAATCAACACACTTGAAAGAAATGTATCCACAAAAATCATATTCAAGGTAAATGAAGAGATAGTTTTGGTTGTCAACGGAAATTCGTTTGGCAAACATCATGCAAATCCGTGGGAAATTAATTCATCTTTATGAACATTCCACAATTCTGACACGAACAGATGGAAGTTTTTACGTGCAATGATATTTATAGATGACAGACAAAATTTTGTTGCCTTTTCAATTCGTAAATATGCGGAAATAATTTTAAAAGAAAATAAACAAATGGCAAACAAAACGTGAGTTTTGTGGTAATTTAAATGCACAATAATAATATCTCGATAATATTGATTGAAACATGCGGTTGATATTTGTGTTTTACTAGGAATGTTAAGGGCTTAAGTCACGTGCACGCCATTTGTCATCTATCTATAGGGCAATAAATGCGCTATCACAACACTCAAATAATCTATATTGAATCAAACTATCATAACTGGTAATAAAAAACAAAAAATTGAGGGGAAAATAATAAACTGGAGATAACTATAACTGATGAGTTGTAAATTAATTAAGATAATTTTAATTAAATGCTTTAATCGAATAATCAACATATCCATAATTAATATGATAACTGTTCTAATTTCATATAAATTTGGTTGAATCTTTGTAATAAATTCCAACGATTGTAGTCTACTTTGATTTTATAAAATAGTCGGGAGTCTGTACGTTGAAATTCGAAATAGATTTAGTGGAACATGACCATAAATCTTGAAGAGATTTGTTTAAATTGTGTATAACTTTGTAGCTGTATGTGTATATATATATATATATATATATATATATATATATATATATATATATGAGCAAAAGTAAAATGAATTAAAAATCCAGAATGATTAATCCGAATCCAGCTAACAAGGTAATCCAATACTTGGAAGAGGAAATACTTGATAGTGATATATGGTTTAATTAAGCTTGTCTTATGCCTTGTATTCATTTGTTTCGGAAACAGATTGCCAACCTTTGTGAAAGCACCCAATACCAGCATTAAAACAATAGCTCCATCCCTGCTGGTTCTATTATACAATAATTATTCCTTGCAGCTATCCAGATTTCTAGATTACTATAGTTGACGTTTACATATGTATCCAGAATTATATCACGTATAAATTGAACAACATTCAAAGATTCTATCATTACCTATTTACTGACAATGTCACTTGGGTTTTCTATTAAAAATTCTTGTTGTTGTGGTTGTTGCTGTTTCCATTGAAAACTTGTATAAATTTCTCTTTTGTAAATGTTGATGCATTTAATACGATTTATAGCGACTAGCTATTATCTCCTGCTGTATAAAATCAGAAGAGAGTACCTGTTTAGAGATAGGTGCGTGGGAAAGGGTACTTGTAACGTGTAAGTACAAAGTGTAAATAAAATAAAACAAAGACGCCACATGAAAAGCGTACGATAAAATGGTTATCAACCGACTGTCAAGTAATTTGGCATATTTATTGGTTGGGTTCTAAGATAAACAGGAGTGAAAGAGTTCCATCGTAATTTATGAGGGCATTGATAGTTCGAAGGAGAGAATTTTTAAATATTGATAGATAAAAAAAGAGCTAATTCTCAAGTATACATGTGGTATATATATATACAAAAATCCTCCCACACTTGTTGAAGATTTTCATCGAACAAATATATAAAAAAAAGTTATCACAAGTTGTTGGTAGAATGAACGGATTGAAGACACAGAACCCGATGTCTCCAAGGAGAATTAGTAGGTGTATAGTCTTGGGTATTATACCATGCAAGATAACTTGTCAGTTTCTAATAAATGACCCACTGGTTTACCAAGTGATCTATGGGTTGTCACTGGCGTCTACAGAGCAACTACACAGAAATAATTAGTTGGAATACAACACACACACACACACACACACACTGTATTTAAATTTAGTCAAGATGTAACTTCTTATTTACGACTATAAGCACATAACCAATTATACTAATAACAATCTAATCTCGACAATCTATTTTTATCAATGGAAATTGTTAGATTGATGAAACTGTTTGATCCTTTTGTGGTGAAATTTCTCAATTGGATAAACGTAGAGACAGGCTAATTGAGAAACAATAATTTATTCAAAGTTAACGACTCGGTTTCGTATCTGTCTGACCGTCTCTGTTCGTAGGCCAGCCCATCCATTATTGCTAATGACACTCTTAAGAACTTCTGAGACCAAGACAATTACGTAAAATAATCAAGGAATTCCTAATTATTGTCGGTTCGGTCGGTTAAAAATGAAAAGTGCTTGATCTATCCAAATCCACCCTATTGTCCTTAGTTTTATTATTCAAATTGGATCTGACATCTTCGAAAAGTATTAAGAAAGTAATTAGGACCATGCTATTTTTCTGTTCCTAATGAATTATAAAACTTTTGTTTTAACAGTTGATTTGGTACAAACTATAGGATCGAATTAATTATTGTCAAGCATCCTATAAAAAAGGGCGAGAACAAAAAAACGGTTTAACAAAAGACAGAAGTAATAATTGAACAAAATAATCGACTATTGTTGTAGAATGGAGCACATCTTAACGAATCCATTCGCATCACTGCCACCCATTGATATGGATAAACAATTTTAAATAGTCAACAATCATGTATTCGCTGTATATAAACATGACTTTTGTTATATCACTCCATATTCAAGTTGAGTAACTATCTAACTCGTAAATAAATATATACAACTCGGAAACAAAACGGCGACATGATTCGTAGTTAGGATACATTAATAAAAATGTAATCTTTTAACCCGAAACGGTGTATAGTAATATCAACAGTTCAGACAAGATAAAAAGGAGAGGAAGGAGGGATATAAAACGGTAAAACGTAGAAAGACTCGCTAATCTTATATCGATATAGAAAATCACGATTGTTGAATACAATAGAGTGAGGGCGTCTCCAATGATGGAAAAAAAACCATTAAATTTGATTTTCAATACCCAACTGAGACATGTCTACGAATATCTGTTGAAAAAATGGTGAATGCGCCATTCGAAATCACTCCGGTTTATCAATGTTACAATAATATTCCTACACACCATCAATCTAATTTCAATTCAATTTGATTTCATATTGTCCTATTTAAAATAACACATGTTATCAACGTATTTTATTGTTTTCCCATTTCTGGTACCATTTCCACAATTTCCGACATCTTGTATTAGCTTTTTAAACAAACACCTCGATTTTCATTATAATCATTAATCAATATCGTTCTATTGAGTGTCAATTTAAATGGCTACAGTTTTACATACAAAAAAAAATGTATAGAAACACGGACAAACCTCTACAATCAAACAGTGATTGGCTGACACTGGCAACTCGTTAGTGGACGCGTGACATGGACACATCAGGCCCTGGTCTGGTCAAAAAGCCCCGCCCAAGTCCAGGAGTCGGCACATTACGGTAATGAGCCTTGGGGCGGACCAGTGGGTAGGTGGAGCATTTAATTAGTGAATTTAGATAATATAGTTCCACTATTTACGGAACAAAATGACGAATCTATCATACAGTTTATAATTTAAAATCATTCTTATATTTATAAGTACTGCAGGATAATTGACATTCAAATACGATCTATTATATATGAAGTTGTGCAGAAATGTTTATGTTGTGGTAAATCTACTATTTATAGAATTAAATTAAATTTTCTATTGGATCAAGCATAGTAGCTGGGATTACGCGACTATACTCGTTAGTTGTTTTGCTATAAACTGTCCATTAGATAAACCGGCACGTAAACTTTTTATTCGCTGTGCGGTCGACGATGATGGGTAATTCGGTCCACTGTTGGATACGTAGTCTCATATCTAGTCAACAAACAACCCACTCGACGTGTTAATCAACAACACCACTAGGTCGTAATTTTCAATTTCAATTAAGTGGTATGAACTGAGAGGCACGCCTGATATAATAAAAGATAGCGATCCCAGTTATCTCATAAAGTAATATCCCATACACACATCCGGCATTACTTGGAATGAAGTGGCAGCCAATGATGAACGGACGTGCGTGGCATTCAATTAATAAGTCCAGACTTTGGAGTTAATCCAGGACTCGTGTCCCCTAGGGAACTATGGGTTGTCATTATTATGTAGATCACACGTTGATCCGTTTGTATAGGCAAGTCGAATCAATAAACCAGTCAGAATCTACGCAAAAGGTCGGTGAATTTGATGGGAACAATTTTGTTATTACTACAAATTCTTAATATAATCTGCGACAAGAATGATGTTGGATAATTAAATTTTACGAAAAATATCAATTTGAGCAAGAACCGAGACAAGGGATATCACGTCGTGGATTATGAATAAACTTGGAAGTTGGCTCCCCTGATGTGAATCGTGGAAGGCAGACAACTTCACCATGGATTACTGAAAAGATGTGCTTGTGC
Source organism: Meloe dianella (assembly GCA_028455855.1). Taxonomy (NCBI): domain Eukaryota; kingdom Metazoa; phylum Arthropoda; class Insecta; order Coleoptera; family Meloidae; genus Meloe; species Meloe dianella. Next base: position 1,815,304 of record JAPTHL010000039.1, read on the forward strand.
CATTCGAATCATATTGCCAGATATCTATCTAATCCTCCTCTTCCATGACTCTAGATATGTTCTCTTTTGTTATAAATACATCCACAAAATTCTAACCACTATACCAACAAAGAACAGTAGTTGAATAATAGTGAAAAATATAGTAATGTTGGCGAAATATTGCATACCGCTTGAGTACAATGGTGATCCTTTATATTCTATTCGATGTATTTCGATCGAATATATATTTGGAAACGTTGAACGAATCCATGTAGAGTCAAGTATTGCATAAAGCACAATCTCTTACAAAAAGATTGTGAATAACAAAGTGAAATTCAAATAGAGATTTGATGTAGAATAGAATCGGGGTAGGATAATTTCCAAATTTTTTTCCTCTTTTAGAAAACAATCATGAATAATTCTACTTTCCCAGGACTAATGGAGATAATCTCTTGGAAATATTTGACTTCACGCGACGAACTATCATCCGATCAACGTTATATAAATAATAGAGAATATGTGCTTAGTGAATGATTAATATGCTAGACAGGGGATTGAATATAAGGGAGTCATGATCTCAGATTACGCGAATCATAGGTCTACGAATATAGTGTTGCCTTTTTCCCTTCTATACCATGTTTGTATGGTTTGAAAACAACAAGGGTTCAATATCGTTTACAAAGGGATAATTACACTTTTCTATTATTTATACAACAGTAAAAGATCAACCCTAAAATAATTTACAACGTTTCATCATAGCACATGTTTGATTTTATCAAATAATCATGTTTGTTTTTTCTTGTTATTTAAAATTTTATTACATACAAATCAAGCAAGGATAAATTTACATTGAAAAATTGATACGACCTTGTTAATATTAAAACTGTGCTAGATAGACACTGTAAGGATAATAAAACGATATACATATAGAGTCAAAATGATGGACATGAAACTATCTTTGTAATTCCGTTCTTTATCCTTGTTGATGGAAAATTCCATAGCAACTGACGTCAGGACATGCAAATTTCATGGACCACTCGCGCCGCATTGTCGGACTACATTATTAAAGACAATTTCTTTTATTCGCAAACGAAAAATACAATGCTAACAGCATTCAGTTGCTGTTAAGCTTAATTGTCAACACTTCTTCCAGCTTTTTTACGTTTATTGCCTGTATACAAATGTCCTGAGTTGGTGACAATAGCATAGGACGGCAATGAAGGATATTTAAGTTTTACTCTCGTATTGATGTTGCTTTCAAATGTAAATTGTTCTGTAGTTTATTTTTACACGTTGATCCTTATGATAAATAGCAATTGTAGGTATTTCTGAATATTTTCATTTTCTCCATTTTATTTTCTTTTCTTTTCCAAGTGATGGTATCTACAAATGTTAACTGAAATCTATGCGATTAATATGTCAAATTTTCGATATAATGATACTTAGTCAAGTCATTGAAATGATAAATATAGAGAAAACCAAAGATTTTCTGCGTGGTCACAACAATCACGTGTGGTCTCTAAAGAAAACATCATGGAGAATTCTAAACGTGAACAATAAACTAGAGATTTATGTGTTTACCTCAATACGTTACTATTAAATGTATAAAAACCAATAAATCATCTCCTTATGTGGATTTTAAAGAGAAATTTAAGAAAATTAAGACTCCTTAAAACGATATTGTGCTGAGAAATATCTATTTAAGTATATACCATAGAAATTTATCACATGAAAGAAGACATCTGGAGAGTAGTCAAAATAAAAGAAGCAACATTTATTGTTGTTAGTATAAAAGAATTGAAATTTACGTTTTTCACTTACTGAATTGTTTTAAATTAATATTGTAGATGTGTGTAATAGATAATTGAGATTAGAAGTGAATAAGCCCCAGGTGAGATTTCCTAGTGATGACATTCTTAGTTGATAACAAAGTGTTCTGGCTTAGTTTTGGAAATTTCAACACGATGTAAAGTAAATCCCTTTTGCCACCACATTGTTAAATAGTTATATTAATTTATGTCTTACAATATTAGAGTTGAACATAGTGTTCGGCGGGCACAATTACAACAAGACCAAGTTGTTTGTCGACTAAGCCAAGAGAACGTAGGGTTACATTAACTCTAATACACCCGGGGCGAGATAGACTGCTGTAGTTAGCTAGTTGAATTAATGCCGATGTTGTAGACTGTATGTAGAGAGGATGTAATTAGCATGTCCATGAATGTCTGCTTTTTGTTGTTGCCCAACATCACCACTACGACAGTTTTAACCCCTCGGTTATTAATTCCAAATGTTAATGCTGTCCCTGTCGATCAGTACATTTGTGGATGTTGCCACATTATTGGTATATTTCTTATTTATTATGCACAGATTTATTATGATCCCTTATATTAAAAAAAAGTATTATTGCGTTAAACTAAATAATGTTAATGTACAAGTCCATACTAGACGCATCTGGATCCTGATGGTATACTTCACAAGAGGGAACCGTAACGTTGCGCATTTGAATAGAACCTCCCCGCAATAACAAAACCAATGTATATGTATATCGTTCAGCTGTACAGCATTTAACAAATTACTTTGTATACTATTCGATGTCGTTTATACTGCCATATGGGTTAATACGGGTTGGATATTTGGTGCTTATTCTATGTGCACAGTTTCTGTTGTTAGAGTCGTGGGCGGTTTAATATCGTCGTCACTATTGAGACTGATGAGAAGGGTGACTTTGGACGCGTTCTGCATACGGGATGCATTAGCTGAAGGGGTTGTGAATTGTACCAATGAATCCGACCTGTAGAAATCCCTAAAATGTTTAACTAAGAGGGGTTCAAGGAGAGTGAATTCAATCAGATGGTGTTTATCCCAGATTGTCATTATGTTGCTATTTGTGATTCATTGGATAGTAGTAACTGAGATTGGGGAGAGACTTGAAATAATTCACTAGTTCTATTAGGAATATTGCACAACAGATACACACATGGATCAACCACTTTAGCCAAAATTATTATCACAATCACATTATTGGAACCACCCCCTTATTGAATATGTATGTATGAACCCTCAAAATTATCAACAAATGAAACAACTATCAGAAAGTTTTTTAGTGGCATGCAAATATCTCATTTAAACACCTAGTTAATATTAAATTGCACCAACATAAAAAAGGTCCTTGTTTCTACTTGGTAGTAATGTATTTAGCTGTACCCAAGAGATTACGACATTTCGTTAGCATAGATAACAGAAAAAACACTTGTCGCAACACTCGTGACCTGCAACTGTAATTCCGTTTATCACCGCCATAGTTATTCTGACGCTGAATAATTAAAGCGAGCAACAAACATTAAGCAATGTCGCCAATTTACATAAGATTCTCCATTGTTTATTATTGCCTTTTGCCAGACAAAGTATTGCTATATATTTTTTCCTTTTGTTAATCTCGTTCTTTATGAGAGAATAGGGGAATCGCAACCGGAAGATCATTTTCATTGGTGGTTGAACCACCGACCACGTTGAGAAATGACCAGAAAATCGTATTCACACATTGTCGTATTAGCCTGACATCTCCAAACATCTCTTTCATTAAAACGGCCATTATTTAGATTAATGTTGCCCCCGACTGTGGTTTAGAATTACATTGAATATCCGTTGGTTGCCAACTGCCAACTTCTGTAGCACGATGATAAAATGCTTTTGCTTTTTTTACATTATTGTGACTTAAGTTGCGTCGTGATATGTTAGACCCCCTAGTGGTATCAACAATGGTTTCGCGTCCCATCGTCAGGAATCAGGACTGGCCCCACTACAGCTGTCTCAATTGGGCCCACAATGGGGGACAACTTCGATGAACGGCTCTCGAACAACACGCCACCAATTCCCGCCCTTTCCCTGTAAGATGGGATCGTTCCTGATTACCTCGTTGCTATCGTTTGTTATCCTGATTCGTTGACATCGAGTTCGACAGTTCATTGTCCCTGTAACATATTGGTTCTAAATTTTCACTAAACGATGGCTTTCCGATGGTAACGACTATTGTTGGAAAACAAAAAATGCAGACAACGCTAGTTGAATATAGTCATGCCTCTTCGATAATGGTTGCGATAAAATGGATTTTGTTTGACGATGAACGTCAGTTGTTGTCGCAAATACGTTTCTGTCAACTATCCTCGACCAAATTGGGCCGATATTTCACCATCCAGGATAATGTTACTGAACATGGGGCAGCTAGCAAATACACAACACGACATTGTTTGTACCATTAAAACTAACAACGGTAAAAGCTTTTCTATTGCCTTGCTGCGATGTGCACAATCCAGATTTATGAACAATGGACAATAATTAATTTTTTTTTCGGAGTTATTCAAGAAAAAGCGACTAATAATTAATAAAAACTTATATCTATTGTTGTTTACTGTAGAATTTGTAATATCTAGTAATCAAATGGCTATTAAAATAAATGTTTTTTTTAACGCTTATTTCAACATCTCCATAAGCAACAATAATAAAAATAATTACCTGCCAAGGCAAGCGTGTGAAATATTAATCATGGTCAATAACTGTCGAGTTGGCATCACGAAATCAATTTACCAACCATTTATAACTAAATCCGACATAAAAGAGGCTCATCATATGAATAAAATAGCGATAACGCATACAGTGAACAGGCCAGACTAAGGGTATTCATCGTTTTCTCGTTCCATAGTCCGGATGGTCGGTTAGATGGATGGATAGATGGACAAAACTCCTTGGACTTTGCCTGTATCTAACACAGAACCATTAATATCAATTCTAGCTAACGCTGACCAAACTGACCAATCTTGTCCATAGTCCAGCCGCTGCATTAATACCAATTCAGGGTGAGCGATTTGGTCTGTTCATCATCACCATCTCATGGGAAGCGTACGGTCGCGGATATCCTGCTCCATCCCTTGGGAAACTAACGGCCAGATACAATTCACGTATAAAACCGCTATTCTCCACCAATACGTACGTGTGTAATTCGCAAACTTATTAATAACTGTGCACAAATTTTTGATGTTTTTATAAATCATCGACAGAATAGTTATGTCGTTATGTTTTCTGATTCCTTTGGGCATAAGCTGATGTTTTACATAAAATAAACAATTTCACATGTATGTTGTTGGTTCGTACACAATGTGTTAGTGTTTTCTTACCTGATCTTACAGTCAAAACAAATCGATTTATCGTGCGTCAGTGTTAACAGATTTTATAGTTCTCTCTAGAGACCTAGGGAATGTTTGCTGGAGACACTTCCTTGTCTGTTGATGTCTTATTTGTGTTTCCTAAAATAATAAAACAGTTTCCTACACCGTAAATCATATAAGTATAGAAGGAAAGATAATGATTTTCACAATATCCCCCTACTTTTTTTCCAACTTCATGAATGTATCTATCATAAAATTCATGCCATCACGATTTTCAATTATCTATATAATGAAGAGAAGCTTAATGTGAGATAACAATCAATGAATAAAAATTAGTTTGATTGTTAATTATGATGTGAATAAAAAAAGTGGGCAATTCAATTATGAGATATGGTGATGATAGGTTGCCTGTGGCACGATTCGACAAAACTCATTAGTTTAGATACAATCAGTTAACGTATCTAGTTGCATATCTCCAGAAGTTTTAGTCATTTTAATATGGATATTAATGTTGACATGTTATCCAAATGATTCTTCTTCGTGCTTAATGTTTTGTTAGCGGAACAATGACTTAATTATTCTATTCATATATGCCATACAATAATATCGTAAGTTCGATGTTATCGTTAACCGAATTGTACAAGTGAGAATTTTCTGTTGATGTCGAATTATACACTTAATGTTATTAAAAAAATTTAGTTTATAAGCGATTACTGTTCAATAAACTAATGCAAGGCTAGTCCAATAGTCACATGAGAGCAAATATTTTCACACCAACCACCTTATCATTGACTGATCATTATTTATTATGCATAATAACATTACTAATTTTTATTAGTACACACCTTAATAGACAGGTAAGTGCATTATTTTATTCTGTTATAGCTTTATTGATTAAATTTGTCTATTGAGACAGTTCTTGCATAGGCACGATTTTATGGATGTGTGTGCTTTTTTTTGATCAGGCACCACGGCGCCGACGACCACCGCCAAATCATCTCCCCGCGACATCCCTCAATTCTCGATTTACATATACTCAACGGGACGTTTGTTTAGCACCACCCCCTGGGGCCATCCCGTAGTCATTTGTTTACCTGCCCTGTCGTACATTCCGATACTATAAATAATAAACGTATTGAATGTTTGTTTGTGCTTGAAATTCCACTCAGTGCTACATGGTCATTTATTTGATTTGTATACTTGTTTAAGAGACTATTGTGTCTGTTGATACATAGCAATAATGTTATATTATGTTGGTATTATTGAATCGAATGCGGTACTTTCTCAAATTAAAAACATTATTGCTTCTTTTCTTATTTATTATTGGATAGATACATTGGATATAAATTCTGAATATCTTCATTCATTTTGAAAGATTTATATACGAAGAATGCCATAATTAAAAACCACAACCACTTGTTTGGACATTTATGTAAATCTATACAGTGTCGTACATAACACCAGAATCAAATAAATTTTAAACTGGTACCTTCTCCTGTCGGCTACCATGTACCAGGAGATAGGATGATTTTGTAAAATGTTACACCGACTTTTGATTACATACAGGTCATCAATATCATTGCAATGAAGCAAAATGAGATATCCTCATTGAAAAATCTATACACATAAACATTCATTTCTAGCACACACAGTTATTACATCTTTCTCTTGGGAATCCTAGTATAAAGTTATGCCAGTTTAAATTGTTATAATTCAATACAGAAAATAATTGTTATGTTTTTCGTTCATTATTTGTACAAAGTTTTACCACTATATAGCTATAATTCACACAGTTGGAATGATTAATATCAACTTGTATAGCGAAAATAACAGTTTTACATATCAAAACTAATACATATATCATAATATTTCATTGTAACAAGATTGTCAACCATTAAGCTATACCTTCCCTTTCCGCGTCGCAGCAGATGTGATTCCCATTCTATTTTGTTCCCCGTTAAAATTAAAACCATGTTTCAAAATTACTTTAGTGGTGTTTTAAAAACCTTGAAGGATGTCATAAATTTGAAAAGATGAGTGTATAAAGTTTAACACTGGCCTTAAACTTTTTCTTTACTGCGTATATATTTTTCTAGACAAAAATATGAAATATATTTCGTAAATAACACAGGACACCCTTCCAACCATTTATGGTCTTAAGTAAAGTTCTAGTTAGGTTTAATGGTTAAGGCTACAAATCTAACAAGTAATCAACACGAAGATGCGGCCGTTTATTCTACATTGTGTAAAAATGTTTATCACCATTAGGCGACTGCAAGGGATAAACAAGTAGGGCATCTAGAGTTGGATAAAAGTGATATTAATGATGTTGACGGTGATAAAGCGAAGATAGAATGCCAGATGAAGAGAAATGGTTCTGGTAAAACGGGCACTGTATCATAACAACAAATGACTCTCGGTAGAACAATGTAACCAAAAAAAAAGTTTATATTTCTCCACCAATCTATTAATTACAAAAAATCAATGTCTTAAACATTATTAACATGTTAATAATTTGTGCGTATTTCAACAAGTTGCCGTTGGGAATTTTTGGTTCACCAAATGATGTAGTGTAATTTTAACCGAACAGTATTAGTGAACAACTTGTAGTACAGTTTCCCAAAAACGTTAAATCTGGCTATACGTGTCACTACATAAGCTAAAGGATGCTGAATGGATCTTACTGAAAAACTATGTGTGTATATGTTGTCCGTCTAATCGAAACAGTGGTACGACTTTCTCGTTAAACGAGAGCTATAGCTTGATAGTAGTAATAGTAGTAGCAATAGCAGCAATTCCCTGGAGATACTGAACATTGTCCCGCACATATGTACCACTTCCTCGAGCAAAACCATAGTTGTTGTTCAGGCAGTTTTAGTCCCTGTTCGACTATTAAGACACGCGGCCCTAATACCGATAAGCTCAACCAAGTGATTAATGAAAGTCCAAGGCCCTAGTAATATTTTAATGTAATGAGCGATATGTGTCGACAGCCAGTGCACTGGTTTCTATTCTAGACTGAAATATAGCTTTCTGTATGTCCATATACCCTCGATAACATGGAAATGATTTATTCACGTGTTTCTTAAACAAATTTGATAAGAGCAAGCCGATTTGCAAACGTAAAAATCTTGTTAGAAAATAATAAATTGACATAATTTTAAAGAATAAAAATTTTAATCGTGTAGAAAATGTATTCAACCACATTTTTTTGGGCATTGTGGCTAAATATTATCATAAATTAAAGGGATTCTTGAAAGTGGCCTTATTGACCAATGATTAATATGTGGCCCTACTGCTGTCAAAACGAACTAAGCGTATTATCACAGCTGCATTGTTACGAATAAGAATTGTAGAGTAGGCCGGAAGGGCATCCAAGAAATATCAGTGATGTATGGACCAGGTGCAAATCCATTTTGATAGTAATGAAGTTAGCACACCTATAACTGACACATTTGACCACCCGCAACCAAAACATACATTCACACTATGATTTATTAGGGCAAAACATTATAGTTATATCCAGATACACATCCAACATCCTTATAACGCATTTTAATACAAATTCTTGAAAGTAAGACAGGCGAGGAAAAAAAGGAGCAGGTAAATTTTTCTTTCATTTATACACATATAGATACACAAATGAATTCTGTTGAAAATTATACAAGTCATTTATCTGACAAGAGAAAATAAATATCTTAAACTAACTGAAAAGAAGACTGTTTGTCAATGAAATTTTGATTTCTTAATTATGACAGACGTTTCAGAGCTTCAAGTTAGTTTTGTTTAATTTTTTTTTTTTGATAAAATGTTTGTGGAAAATGCCAGATTACGAGCTACCAAGTAAATGAAAAATTATTACACCACCAGGATTAAGTTCGTCTAAAACTCTCTCTATGTGGGTAAATGTTTTGAAAGTTGGTTTATTATATTTGAACGAGCAGCTGGGAGTGTATATGAATAAATCTGAACACATAGTACGATAAGCAGTGAATACATACATCATCTGTACTATTAAAATTATTATATACAATAATAATAATAATACTAATAATAATGGAAAAATACAACTAATATTGATTTATTCACCAATTTCCATATAATAAATATGAATAAGCCAGGTAAGATCTTAATACATATTATTTAATGTCATTATTCCAAGCATGTGTCCACTAGTGGCCATAAAAACCATCATATCTGGCTTGTTTTCAGATTATAAGATTCCCTGTAAAACATCACGTACAACCGGTAGCGATGTAATAAAACCAGCCCACCAACACAAAACCCACAATTGTCTCTTATTAGAAGTATAGCATATCTAAATGACATACATATGTATTCACAAAGCTAAGACACATCTTAAACTAGACGTTGATAACAACATTTAGTCCATTTATATATATGACAATATGTTTTTATCAACTATTACCATTGTTATTATTATGTAAACCAGGGAAACATCAAGGTAGGTTTACATACAGGTGGACCACCTTCAACATGATCATCACAAAGTCACATACAAAAAAACACTGTTAGATGTCATTTAGATAAGAAATAGACCACCAAAATTTCAACATTCTTAAAACTACCGAATATTAAGTTACAAATAAACAAACAAATATAAAAGAATAAAGGAAAATAGAGAAAAATAAACACAATTCAATGTTGATTGGTATAATAAATCAAATAGTTAACAGAGACGATCGAATCGTCCATTTAGATAACAAACCATCAGCTTCTGTATTTCTACCATTTCGCAGATGTTACTAGCGTTCGTCTAATTTAATTACTGTAAACCAGTCGACCAAAGTGGCAATACAATAAAATAATAGGAAGAGGACCAACCGGAAAAGTGGCCATTATACGGCGTGATCGCCTTATTTAGTATAGCTGATAGTGCTAATGCTTCCGCCATTAGTCAGCTGGCGTTAACGAGGGTAACCAATGTGTCGATTCTCCGGCCTTGGTGTCACTCATGCTTAGATAAATCCTAACAGGAGAAAAAAAATGCTCAATTTAATCGTTCAAGTTAATTACAGAGACAACACCAAAAAACAAAGACACTTAACAAAATCATAATTGAAACGATAATAATTAAACACTTAGTTCAATTAATTAATATTATTGTTAATTGTTTGTGGATTTGAACTGTTTTAATACTAAAAAGTGAAAAATTGTTTCAATGGTCAGCGGCTTATAGGTCCGTGAATAGTATTTTAATAAAGATTATAGATTCGGATGTGAGTTCGAATGAAATAAAATTTCGTTCACCGTTCTCTTGAATATCTGTCATTTCTGTCAAAAGCTGCAGAAATACATTGACGCGTTAAATCTGTTCGAGTCCATTGTATACCGCGACAATATTGTCGACTTTTTGATCCGATTTGTCAGATTGTCCTGTGGGTGGGTCAGAAAGCACTGATCCTTTTTCTATATCGTTTATAGTTATCCAATAAAATATTCTATATATATAAAACATTATTATTAACAAAATTTTATTAGGACGATTGTAGTTTTGGTTGATATAATCCTCTTCCCGTCCAAAAACTCTATACTGAACGTAATGACGAAAATAACACATGTGTCCTGCCTATAAGGGTGTCTTACTGTCAACACAACAATTGCCTTGGCCCTTTTTGGTTGTGGAAAAAAAGACGTACGCTCTTCGTAAACTATAATCGCATCAATAGGGATTACTATTCCATTTTCTGGCAACTTGTTAATTATTATATCGACAACGTTTGTCATATTATAAGGACTATGTTTACTGTTAATCGTATTTATCAATACACAGTGCACCTTAAGTTGTCGTGTTTAGAACGAATTTTACAAATTTAATCCCATCAAAGCAACTATGACAGGTTGACGATATTGCCGACATCTACTAAAATATTTCAAACAAAAAATCGTGGCATATTTAAACGAAAACCCTTCAAATACTTCTAATATCAAAACAACAGCAAATGTTTCAGCTGTCAAGAAACATACTTTATTAATGCATGTTAAGAAAAATATGTCCAACTAAGAACAACGAACAATTTATTAAAAACTTGGTACGTACCAACTAAAAATATGTAGATCGAATGGGGTAGTCGTGTCACAACTCCTCTTTCATCATCAATTATACGTTTTGACGTTGTTTCCTCTCATCTATATTGAAAATAGTAGTTTGCTTTATCATTAAAATTTTTAATCTCTTACCAACAATTTAATATGAATAAGACAGCAGTCAAATTCATTCGACTGTTGTGAAATACTTCCATGTGTAATCAAGATGGATTATCGTTTGGGGTTAGCCTTTTTCAAGCCAACATCGGCCTTTTATGCTCCTCAAACTGACATCAGTATATCCCCTAAAAATCTTTTAAGCTCATTTTTAACTTAAAAGAATAAATTTGGTATAAGATCACCATGCATATTGTATGATTCGTAAAAAGTGTGATTCTCCTCGGAATTTTCTCAACTTGATTTCTATTCTCGTCGTTATTGAAATTAAATCAGAATTATTAACTAACGATTGAAAATACATACTAGAAACTGTGTCAAAATAAAAATGTTATAAAGTAAATCTAACGTTGTCCAGATCACAAAAATAATACGTTTCCAGTTCTGTTTGAGTATTCCCAGCCGTCGAGACGCCCTTGTCATCAACAAATGTCCAAAACAAACATCGCCTTTGACTTGTTCAATATGAAATCATAACGAGAGCTGTGCAAATACTGACTTCTAATTGAAATCTGGACTTATATTGACCCTGTAAACACTTGTCGTAGATCAATCGCCAACGATCGCTACAGATGAAACGAGCTTATTTCGTTGCTTTCTTTGATGAGTTTATTTTCAATATTATGAGAGGTATTTTTTTGCAATAAAAATAATATCTAAAGATAAACGGTTTTCATCGATTCAACAAACATCTACGTGTTTATTATTATCAAATTTTTCTTTGATGTGATGATTTATTGAAAGTATATAGATATTTCAGCGACAATAATATTTTAGTCGTTGTCACCATCGAACTAGAATGGAGATGATGATGAGTTCATATAGTGATAACAAAGATGACCAATTGACAGCAATTCCTCATCGCTGAAAGTCCAAGGATTCCTGAAATACTTGCGGTGGATCACGGGAAAAATTCAATATCTGTGAGGTATTGAAGTTAGTCAATAGAGGGTATTGTACAGTGTGCATTCCACCCACGATTTGAAGGGATGGGGTGGGTGCTGTGTATTCGTCTACAGCTGTCAATTATACTATGCTCGATGTCACAACGATTTGACTGATGTAAAATATGCGCTGTTCATTTGAATACCATTTCAAATATTAAGTACTCGACCTCATCTCAAAACAGATTATGACATAGACTGGAATTTTCGTCAATAGTAAAACAAATAAATGGAAAAATATATACCTAAAGAGAGAGAAAATGAAAAATCGACATGTACATGAATCTGTTTTATTAAGTAGAAAAATCGATGATATGCGCATCGTAAAATCGACTGATAGAGGTTTTCTAGAAAGAGAGCCCAATTCAATATTGGAAGAGTGTGAAATATTCAAAAGAACGGAAATGAGCATTGAATATATATATTGCAAATGAGTTTCATCATCCACAATCTACATTTCAACGAATCCAATGCCAATGTAAACATTGAAAAATACTCGAGGTGAATGTAATATTACCGTTTTTAGGGATGGTGGTGGTAGTAGAGTGATTTTGGTCGATCCCGGCAATCTCTCGGACCAATTGGGTTCGTCATCTCGCGGGATTTGAGGTCGCGGAGCTCGAACCAATATCGCATTACACTGCTTTCGGTCTCTTACAGGATATATACGTTAAATTTTATGGGCGTTTGTGCGTAAGCACTTGAAATGAAGGGAATAAACGAGCGAGTAAAACGAAAATAAAAAAGTTCTATTGCAAATCCAGCGGGTCGCGTTCTTACTTCCTTCAACATCTCATTTGGTTGGGTAGAAAGCCGTACTTGATACTGGTGCGCGTATCATGAAATATTCATCAGCAACCAAACACTCTCGACTATATTAAAAATCCCAAATAAGTTGGCAGCTCCCGTCGTGATGAGGCAATACAGGACGGGACCCCTATTGTGGTTGACGTGCTTCTCACCTATGACTTGTACAGCAACACCAGAACGTTGTCCACATTTTTAACAAAACTTATATTCTAACAACAATCGTTTTTTCTTTAATAAACATGAAATGCATATGTGTTGATTAATTCAGTATACTTTTAAAATATCCAAATGAAAATTTAAACAAATCTATTATTCTAAAACCATAATACGTCTCTGTTGTTGAGGGTTTTGCAAATTGGATCGCAAGGCAATGCATAAGCAAAGGCCCCTATGATGACATTGGGATTTAGCTGAGTATATAAAAACCAATTGCATTAGCATCAGATTCTCTTCAAAGACTCGACACAAAACATTTTGAAACAATGGTTACTTAGAAAATTGCCGCAGTTACTACCCTAAAGGAGCTTTGTGGAAGTTAACATTCCTTCTCAACGACGGTAATAAGTCATCAGTGTCAGTGAGATGTCAGCAGTTGTGTAATTAATCATCGCCAAGCAAACTTCCCATCTTCACACGTCAATGGACCTTAGTGGTGATGTTGGTAATGTTCACAATGGATAAGAAAGAGACAAACCCTCAAGGGTGATAGTGCGCTGCTTTATTGGAA